>JAJQZP010000125.1:0-542809 GCA_025403435.1 Artocarpus heterophyllus | reverse complement strand
TAAGATGAGGCCTGTTGAGAATCTCAGATAATTCTTTGACAAGATTCACTCTAGAACTTAATCGGGTTGATTTAGTAGATGAAAGAATGGTAGCAAACATTTTTAATAATGGACTAAGACGTGATAATGAATTGCACGAAATCATAATTAGAAGACAACCTAAAACATTGATTGATATCATTATTGAGGCAGAAGAAAGCGTGAGAGTGGAAGAATTAGGGTGTTTGAAGATTTAGATAATAGTTTTTAGAGATGAAAATATTGTCTCCAAACATCAAAAAGATTCCAGCCGTGAAGTTAATTTTTTCATGAACATTTTTCCTCCAACTTCACCAGAGTCTGAATTAAAATTAAAATTTAGTTCTCAAATGCTTTATTTTTTGAAGAAAAGTATAAGAAAAAAATATAAAAGAGAGAAAAAAAAAGGCTTGAGAGACAACCCTTATTAACAGCCTCTAATGCAGGTTTTAAGAGACGATATTAAATTTGTCTCTAAAATTATTGCCTTTAAAAGTGACTTTCGTGTAGTGTGTTGCTTCACAGGCAAGGGTTGCATTTAGGTCTTCCTTAACTACTTATATGTTGATTGATTAGATTTTTGAAGCGTATAAAGAAACCATATTATTGCTTATGAATTATCAAGCATCTCTTACTAAGTTCGCAACTTATGATATATATGTACAAAATTTTAGGCTTTGTTTGGCAACTTTGTTCCAACTATATAGGTCTAATTGTTGTGATGCAAAGCTCTCATATACTATAGTGTAAAGTAAATGTAATTACTGCTCTCACATGCTACAGTAAATTCGTTATAACTGTTGGTTCTAACTGCATTACCAAATGCATTACTAATCATAGTTGATTTTAAATGAATCTATCCATTAATATGTGAAAGCACGTGTTCTTGTAAGCGCTTAATCTCTACACAAGGTTAAAAGCCTAAAAGGCAAGAGGTCTAGAAATACCTTCTATAGTATGCAGTTTGCTCATTTCTTGTTGGAAAAAGGCAGCACAGTGAGTAACATGAACTTTACTCTTTTGTGATTATGATTACAAAGTGTAGGGATAATTTCATTTGAGCATAAATATTCCTGGGACCTAATCTAATTTGTAAAACCATGCAATTACGAATTCCATGGCTAGATTCCCTACTCCTAGTCTTTAATCTCGTTTGCCTTGCTCTGCTTGTTTCAGCAGGAAAAGAAGAAGAAGAAGAAGAAAGAGATGGGTTCTATTGGCATGAAAAGCTTCTTCTTGAGTTAAAAAGGAAAAGCTAAGCCATTTCAGGTTTTATTGGCATGACACATTGAAAGGCCCAAATGCCAGCGCCGTCAGGATCATGAATTAGCCTTCAAATTTTGCATTGAAAAATGGGTTTGGAACTATCAACACGATCGACAATCCATTGATGGAAAAGCCAGAGTTGAGCTCCAAGTTGCTGGGAAGGGCTCAAGGGTTTTATGGAGTTGCTTCAAAAGAAGAGGTCTCTTTTTGATGGCTATGAACTTTGTTTTTGTACAAGGAAAGTACAATGGAAGTACTATTTCTGTTTTTGGAAAGAACATTCGGGAGATGCCGGTCATTGGTGGAATTGTTCTCTTCAGATTCGCAAGGAGATATGCCCAAGCAACCACTTATAGCTTGGATACTGTTTCTGGAAACGCCGTAGTTAAGTATAATGTCCATCTTTTCCATTATTAAACTTCCTAATTAAAACATATATATATTTATATTGATGTGCTCCATCTTAATGATTGTTGCTATGCTTAATTTCCTTTTCTCCAAAGTTAGATTTCAATATATTTACTTCTGTGTAGTCATGCTACGTGTGATCATTCCTTTATGGTGTGTTTACTTATGTATAATCTGTATGAGCATGATTTGAAGTCAAAATATTTAGACAAGCAAAGCGCCGTTTGTTCCTACTATCTACCTAGTATGATCAGTACCTAAGAAACATGTTTTTGATTTTAGTCAATTGTCATGTTAGTCCCAAAATTTCATAGTGTGATTTTATTCCTTAATTTTTTATTTTTAATTTATCAGTCTATTATCTTTTATTTTAGTTGTTGAATGACTAATTTAACGGTTTTAACTATTAATTTTGGGAACTAATTTGTCACCTTTTTTATAACTTTGGGGACCAATTTATCATATTTTTTAATCCAAAATTAACCGTTTGACCATTAAATCAGTACCTTAACAACTCAAATCAAAAGTTATGAACTATTAAATCAAAAACAAAAGATCGAGGACCAAATGTTTACTTTCGTGAAAGGTTAGAGACTACTGGAACACTTTATCCTTTTGATTTTATTGTTGTAAGTGTGGAAAAAAAATTCCCAAGTTTTATTTATTTCTAATAATTTTTTTCCCAAGTTTTATTTATTTCTAATAATGGAAAAAAATTCCTTAAAAATAATAATGAAAAAGGTTCACTTAATAATAATAAAATATATGGTACTCTAAAAAAATAACAGATCCATTTCAAGAAATATATGTATATATATATATATATACAGATTTAGGAATTAGGTAAGGGCGCAAATAAAATATATATATATATGTATATATATACATATTAATAAACTAAGTAATCAAAAATTAGATTAATTGAACGTCTAATACTCTGTAAAAATATTATCTTTCTCAATATATACAGCCAAATTTTCATTGTTCCATTGCTTTCTGATTATAATACATAATGATTTTTCTTATATTTACGGTAGAAAATGGTCAATTCCTCTTGCTTTGCGGAGAATCTCCTTGGATTAAACAACAACGTAAATCGTAAATCTCTAGAATATTTTATCAATGACACAAGTTTCTGTACTAAATTTGAAGTCTAAATTTCTCGAAAAAGTTACGTTACTTTGATAAATGGTAAAAAGAGTGAAAAATAAATAAATGCCATGCTTTGTGCTTCTTGGATGCTGTGTGCTTCTAGGATCATTTCAATACCTTTTAGGGTTAAAATAACTCTAATTGTTTGATAAGAAAACAGAGAAATTTGGATGACAATTAAAATATTTAGACAAGATCGTAGGTTTTAGAAAACGTTTTTCACAAAATAGTAGAAACATGGTTAGGAATAACTAAGGGCATGTTTGTTTTAGGTATTCTTTGGACCCAATGAACTCAAATTTGGATTTGAGAATAAGAATCCTTTGGATACATATTTGTTTCTCTCAAAATCTGAATCAAATGAGTAAGTTTTCAGAGTTTTATCTCCCCCTAAACTCTTGATATTTAGATATCTTTGCTACAGTAAAAGCTGAAATTCTCTCTCCTATATTTGAGGAAAAAAATCATAACTTTTTCGTTTGATATATAATTAAAATGATTCTTTTTTCATTATGTTCCTAGTGAAAATAGGAATAAATTAAGATCCATATTGCATTATAAATTAATATCTATATTGTATATTTTTTAGGTTATTAACATTAAGATTTTATTGGATTTGTTAATAAATCAAAAATTATTTCCATTACCTCCCCAAACACAAATTACAATTTTATTCTATACTCAGATTAAAACTTAAATGCACATACAAATTTCAATTCGGATAACAATTTAAATCACTAATTCGAATCCCAATTTAAATCATACAACTCAAATCAAATCACTATTTCAAATCATTTACCAAAACAGACCCTAAAACTTTCTCAAAACTTAAATAAAACATATTATAGATTATACTAATTTAATACTAAATAAATATATAGACCTTTATTTATCCAAATGAATACGAACACGACATGATTAATAAATTTGTCATAATCTAAACGTGAACACGGAACACATTCGGTAAGCATAACACGACACGACACGCTTAACACGTTTATTAAATAGGTTGTGACGGATTGACACAAAAAACCTCTATATGACACGTTTATGACCCAATTAACTGAAAAATGTTTATTTAGAATTCAAAAAACATAAATTAACTACGCCATATAAATTGCAACTAAATCAAGAAGGCAATACATGTAATGACATAAACATGAATTCTCTAAATCTCAATAATTAACAAAAATGTAATATCTAAACGCAAAAGACAAAACATATAATGTAACACCCGAGATTTCTAATGCATTTTTAATGCATTAAATTAAGGATTATATTAAGACAAAGTACAATTAATGAAAAATACTGTATAATAAGATGGAAAATTATACAGTATTAGAGCAATGCAGTATAAGAATTGAATTGTGTGGACCACAATTTCTTTTTATACTTTTATAAAAAGAAAAGAAAAAAAAAGGAAAAATCAAAAAATTTAGGCAAAATTCGAGACTTTCTCTCTCCTCTTTCTCTCTCTAGAATTTTCTCTCTCTCTCCTCAAATCTCGTTTGAGATTCCGGCGTTATTTTTCGACACCTCCCATACCAGTGGGAAGCTCTCGTTGAGCTGAGTCCAACGAGGTGTCGTGCCACCCAAATAGCCGCCGGAGGAGGGCTCACGCGCCGCCCAAAGTGGCGGCGAAACCCATTTTTTTCCGACGTCGTTTCTCGGCCGTCCGACCACCAATCAACGTGATTTTGGTGTCTATGGACTCAGTGTGAGGAGAGGAACAAGATGGTACCAATTTTCTAGCTCAATTTTGGCTGGAACAGCTTCGCCGGAGCTGCCCCGTCGCCGCCGTGGAGCCACCGTCGGAGCCGTCGTGCCTGGTGGCGGTGTGGCACACCGCCGGTGCCAAAATGATCAGAGGGCGACGGCGAGCAAGACCCCTCGGTCAATTGCTCCATTCCGCCGCCCCTCGCCGGAGAACGGAGACGCCCGCCACCGTCGCCGTGGGTGAGGTTGGGTTGGCCATTTTAGGCCGTTTTGTGCCAAATTGAAGGCACAAACACCTTCAGAGGACCGAGAGGAAGAAATTCGGTACCTCAATTGCACGAAATGATGGCCGGAGGACGGAGAACGGCATCTCCGTCGTGCACCGCCGTGGAGCTAGGTGGAGCCGCCGTTCCACGCGGTGTTGAGCTGCCCCACCATAGGGGAAATACTTAGAGGGTCACAGGGAAGAAAACGCCCAAGTCAATTTTGGGCTACCGTCGCCGGAGGACCGAGATCGGAGCCGCCGATGTTAGCCGAGAAATCCATCCTCGATTGGAGCAGATGGAGGCCGAATTGGGTGAAATTGACCCCACCAATCGACTCAGGAGGGTCGAATTAGGGGGGGTAGGCTCGAGCTCAGCCCTCAATGGAGCCAACCGCCGCCGGTCAACGGCGGTCAACGTCGGTCAACGGCGGTCAAAGGCCAAAATGGGATTTTGTGATCTGGACCTCCGATCGAAGATCCGAGACCGCCTCCCGACTCGTTTCGACGCTCTGAACGCAATGGTGACCTCCGTTCAAGCAAATTCCACTCCGATGAAAATCGTCCGGTACCGACTGCACGCGGATCGAGGCGATTCAAACAGCAGTATCGGAGTCCAGAATGACGTTTTCAAGAATGAATGATCTCCAGGAAGCATTCCTAGCCATTCATGGTCGCTCGAGGAGCACTGCAGAGGATGCTTCATATACTGTAGATGCAGCGAGATACAACTGGATCTGCTTAGCTTGGAGTTCAAGTAAGTAGGAATCTCGCCTACAGTATGAACTGTTTTAGAATAAACTGTTTTAGATGCTTTCATAGAAATTTATGAAATGCATGATCAGTGATTGTTACACTGTTTTATGTGAGAATGGGTTTTTATAACGTTACAAGGTGACGAAAAAACCCGTTAAGGGTAAAATCGTCATTATTAAGGAAACGGCTAGAACGGAGTCGAATACTCCGATTTAGCATAATGTTATTAGATGAAAAATGTTCCGTAATACGTTAAGTAACGTTACGGTCATATGAGATCAGAGATTTCATAAGAGATGTTTTAAGTAAACGAGAGGTAACCGATGGGTTACAAAGTTAAAAGAAAATGTAACCCCGATGGGTTACAAGGCTAATTGAAGGAAATGTAAACTGATGGTTTATAAGGTTGAGTAAAGAACGGTAGACCGAAAGTATACTAGTCAAGTTATGAAAAAGAAATGAATGATTAATGTTTACGTTTTATTATCAATCGAGTGGATTGATAATAAAGAAAGTTAATTAATGAGCCGGCTGTCGTATGATCAGGACACAAAAGCCGACCAATGGAAAGGAAAAGGAACGAGAAAGGAACGGAATAGAGAACGCTAGAGTATAGTTCGGGTAAGTTTCAAACCTCACCTACAGCATGAAGTAAATGATTTTTAAATGCTTATTTATATGTTTGCAAATGTGTTTGCAATTGTTAAGCAAGTTGTTTTTAAAGTATGTTTGCATTTATTATGCAAGAAGTTTTAAAGTTCAAGAAAAAGATTTGCAATGAATTTGCAATCGTTATGTTAAAGGTTTATTTGCATATTGATATGCATAACGTTATTTAAAAGTTTAAGTTATGATTTTCAAAGTATTGAAAGTATGTTTTGCATTATGACAATGCAAAATGTTTTATAGTTTAAGTTATAAGCTTTATGATGCATTTGTATGCAATGAGTTGCAATTGTGGTGCAATAAATTCCAGAATACAAGTTATGACTTACAAAATGTATTTGCATTATATGTTGCATTTGTTATGCAATGAGTGTTAAAATGCAAGTTATGATTTACAAAATGTGTTTGCATTTTATGATGCATTTGTTAAGCAATATGTTGCAATTGTTATGCAATAGATTTTATAGTACAAGCTATGAATTGCAAGTGTATTGCATATGATGTGATTGCATTTGAAATGCTCACTAAAGTTAATAAGAAGGTAACGTAAGGATAAAAAGAAAGTGTCGTACCAGCCTCTTTGTTATGAGGTAATGAAAGTAAAATTAAAGTTTGACCTCCTGAAGGTGAGGTACAAGACCTCAATGTTTGATGGTCTCAAGTCTTCCACAAGGGAAGCATCATGTTTATGATCTCATGATTAATGAGTTGGTACGAACACTAAAGTAAAGTAAGGAAAAGGAAAGTTACAAGATAAAGAAAGTTAAAGAATAAGGATAAAGGTTGAGAAAGAAAGGTATATTTAAGTTTATAGAATGTTCATAAAATGCTCATAATTGAAGTTAATAATTGAGCATAAATGGAGTCATGCATTCTGATGTTACTTGAATGCTTTTTATGAAATGTTTATATGTCATGTTTATGGAAAACATTCTGAAAAATGTTTACGACAAATGTTTATGAAGAACGTTTTCCTGTTTTTAAGAAACGGTTTATGAACGACGTCTTAAGAAAAACGTTCAAGAAATGTTTTAAGAGGAAAGGTTTTACATTAAATGTTTATGAAAAACATTTCATGTTTGCAAGAAAAGGTTTACGAATGACGTTTTAAGAAAAACGTTGAAGAAATGTTTTACGAAAAACGTTTATGCAAAACGTTTCAGAAATGTTTTATGAAAAACGTTTTCAGAAATGTTTTATGAAAGACGTTTATGAAGAACGTTTTTAGAAATGTTTAAGGAAAACGTTTATGAAAAATATTTCATAAATGTTTATGGAAAACGTTCATGAAGAACGTTTCAAGAGAAAAGTTTTCATGAGAAAAGTTTTCATGAGAAAAGTTTTAAAGCATGTTTAAATGCTTTGTGAGTTTATGTTTGAACTTGCTGAGCGAAAGCTCATTAAAAGTTTTTCATGCTGTAGGTAATTTATGGGTGACCAATAGGACCCGCTAGAAGAGCTGGGTGCTGCGGAGGACAGATGCGAAGATTTGGGTATGGATATCATCACTGTTTGCTTCCGCTATGCAAAGAAAATGTTTTCCATTGTTTAATGTTGTGTTTTCAAAGTTTAAAGAAAATAAGTTTTATGAATAGTATTAAAAGTTTTAAGATACAGTTTACAAACTGTTTTATGTAATTATAAAGTAAAGTTTTAATAATTGTTTCTTATTAAGTTTTAAGAAACGATTTGAAATGATTTTAAGGGCAAGTGTTAAGCGAGGTCTCAACTTGAATGCAACAGAGGTCGCATCAGTTTTAAAGAACGCTTAAAAAGAAAAAAAAATTTACTACAGTATTTTCTTACTAAGTAAGTAAGATTACTGTTTACGAAACGATGATTATGAAAGTAAAGTGACTGCCCGAAAAGACGGGTCGTCACATATAAATAGTACTAGGTATGACACGCTTAGTAATGTATGTAATATTTTAATTTTTTAGTTTATATGTTTCATAAACAGGTGGATTTGTATCATGTTGTGTTAACACGATTACTGTCCGTTTATTAAACAAGTTAAAAGCGTGTTAACAAGCTTATATGAATTCATCCTGTTTATGTTCGTGTTATTGTGTCAATTTATTTATGACCCTTTAATAAATGTAAGGTCTAAACCCATTCATCTTTTATTGTGTCATTGTGTCATGTTCGAAAATGCCGACCTTAGTCGAAAGGCTTGTATAAAAAGAAACTAGTAATTGACTTGAAAGACAACAAAAATTTAATTTAGATATTAAATTTTCAGAGACCAAAAATAGAATTATATTCCATAAAACCCCCTTCGAAAAAAAAGAAGAAGAAGAAGAAATATGGGATTCCTTGTGACACATTCTCCGTATATGAGAACAGACACACATCCGTGCATGAAATCATTACATTTTCGGTTTGCTCTGCGCCTGTTTCAGGTTGTCTCTGTACGCTTGATCGACAATAAAGATTAGGCATGATTATTTACACTTTTGCAGCTTTTGGAATCCACTTAGAATCCAACTTGTATTAGAGAAAATTAACCTGTTATATTGTCACTTTTATTTGTAGTTTTAATTTTATCTGCATTTAAATTGATAAATATTTTGATTTTAGAAGATTTGATAGTATTTTATCCACATTTGTTAATTCATCATCTTCTCATCCTCCTTCTATTTTCTTGTTTAATGAGTGGTGGTAGCTTTTGTTCCTATCGTATAATGTGCAACTTCTTCTTGAGTCTACACTCTACTCAACACCTGGCACTAACATATGAGTGAGAAGACTTCCAATTTCTTGTGGCGTTAAAAAGTCAAAAAATAGAGGTCAGGAAAAGGGGCTCTGCTTGAGACACGGTTCGAATGTTAGATTTTTGATATTTAAGGTGCGTTTGGTTGGATGATTTAAAATTAAATAAATGTTTGATAACAAATTTTGAATTTAATTTTTTTTATATGGTAGTTAAAATCCAAAGAGCAACCTAAATTCGAACATACCTCTTATGTTTTTAATATTTTAAACCTATTTTTCAGATTACATATTTGAAAAAAATTCAAAACATTAACCAACAAACCTAGAGTAATAGTCATTATTACACATGATCGTAGCAAATTGGAAAGCCCTTTATCATATTTTATCTTATATTATCTTGTCTTATTTTCTCTTTTGTTATCTTATAAAGGTTCTATTTTTTAGCCGATTGACAAGTGAAATGTTTCCCTCCACCCCAAAGTTTTCCCTCTCTTTTTTTTTATTTTAAACTTTTTTTTTTTTGCTTCCTTTTCCATTTTTTAATCCCCTTTGATTTTTTTTTCTTTTGTTTTTGCTTTTCTCCCCTTTGCTTTTTTGTCCGTCCTCCTTTTTCATTTGCCTTTTCGGCGCTTTATCTTTTGTTTTCCTTTTAAGTGGTTACTTTGTTGCCTTCTTTCTAATATCGTATATAGTCATATACTTGCTTCATTAAATTATTTTTTAACATGTCTCATCAAATTATTGTTTTTTAATTCATTCTTACTGCATATTCTTTTGCATCTTTCAATAATATTTTAACAAACGTGACTTACAAGATTCACTATTTTGGTTCCTAAATATTTTTTTATTTACATATGTATTTTTTTGTGGTGGAATTTTCAACTACTATTTGTCTTATTGACGTCATTTCTCTAATTTAAATATATTCAAATATTTTCTCTTACATATGTCACCACTTGAAAATTTTTTAAGTGACCTTCTTAACTTTTATTTTCTCATAATGTCTCCTAATTAATTTTCTTATGATTTTGCTAAATTTTTTAAAATAAGCACTTTTTTAACCAAAATGCATGTTATAATTGAAACATGCATCTCGATCAATTTGCTATTTGTTTTAAATCTTATGTTTTTAAATGAATCGTTTTAAACTTTTTCTCCATAATCTAATCTTATTAAAATAATTTTTCTCAAATGTTCGTTTATCTAAACTTTTTTGTCGTCAATTTTTCCTATCTATGTCCTTTAAAATATGCTCTATTATATATATATATATATATTGATTTCTATATATATATTTAATCAAACTAAACTATTAGAAGAATAACAAACAATCCTTAAATTTGAATCAATGGTTAAAAAAAAAAAAAGATAGGGCATTATATTAAAATAGACCCCTCATATGAGATTCAAGACCTATTAATACAACAAAAATAAAAATAAAAAAGTAAAACAAACTAGATTTGTGTTCAATTCTTTTTTTTTTTTTTTTGGAACTTCTCAACTTTCCCTGCAACAAGTTCTTGGACTGCATCAGTGCTATCTCTGTGAATTACGAAAAACACAAAAATGTCCGGGAACAAGAAGACAAATCAGATTTTTACTCAGAGCAATACTATTTAAACCCATATAATTATAATCCTAGTATTAATAGAATAGTAAGATCAGTTTAAAAAATACATTATATATTAAACTAAAACCTATAATTTTGTAAACGACGTGGTTATAACTCTACGAAATAAAAATGATTGTCCTTTCTTTTGTGGGAATCAATAAATGCAAAAAAGAATATATATATATACATATAAATATAAAAAGCAATGTGCTCTTGTTTGGTGCTAACACGTGATCTCCCCACCCTTTTTTTTTCTCACTTCTAATTTTGTGTATATATATATATATAAAGCAACGTGTGTGTATATATATAAAGCAATGTGCTCTTGTTTAGTCCTAACATGTGATCTCCCCTGTCCTTTTTTTAAAACGACGTGATTATAACTCTACCAAATAAAAATGATTTTCCTTTCTTTCTTGGGAATCAATAAATGCAAAAAAAGAATATATATATATATATATATATATATATAAAGAAAGCAATGTGATCTTGTTTGGTCCTAACACGTGATCTTCCCACCCTTTTTTTTTCTCAATTCTAATTTCGTGTATATATATATATAAAGCAATGTGTGTGTGTATATATATAAAGCAATGTGCTCCTGTTTGGTCCTAACACGTGACCACCCCTGCACTTCTTTTTCTCACTTCTAATTTTGTTTCTTATAGCTGGGCAATAGAGCACATCGTATGTCAAACGGCGCCTATAATTTAGTCCTTGTCGAAAAGAGAGTGTCGAATGGCTAATGAGCCATTTAGTCCTAGTTTCTGTTGATAGCTATGACGTGGCATGATCAGACTTGGAAAACTCTGGGCCTACAACATATTTGACTTTTGACCAGCCATAAGCCAGCAACATTTGGCAGTAACGTTAACTTTACTCTTTTTATGACAATGACTTGTAGGAATAATTTCAGTTTAGCATAAATATACCTAAGATCTAATCTAATTTGTAAAACCATGGTAATTACCAATACCATAGCTGGATCTAAGATGACAATGTTAGAGAATATAAACGATCTAAATATGCTTTAACATACTAAATTAGCATTTAGATCAAAATTGCGGAAATATGAAAATCAGTTACCTCCCGCCATTACTGTTTCTTGAAGACTGATGGTATTTTCCTGGTTTTTTTAGCTTTGAGTGCTTTTTTAAACCTTAGTAATCTCTAATCGATGGTGTAATTTTTTAAAGTAAGATTATAGGCTTAGGGGACCTAAAGAGTTTTTGCAATTTGTATTTTCTATACTCTGTCCATCACAGAGTTTCTGTTTTAAATGTGCAAAACCATGGACAGTTACAAAAAACGGTTTTTAAAATTGTCATAACCGCTCTTTAACTGATAGGAATTATGGGCCATATTTAGAAACAATTAATTTTGTCCCAAAAATCTCAACATTTTCCTACTTGGCCCATATATTTCATTATTCAACATAATAAGAAACAAAATACACAAATCATGGCGATAGGTTCTCTAAATCATGAGTATTATCTATCATGTATCACAATATATTATGTATCTTAAAACTAGCCCATGTTACTTAATGAATAAACCTTATGTTTATTATAGGGCCAAACATTAATGTTGTTTCTCAAATTAGATGAATGTGTACACAAAGAAAACCAAGTATGAGAAAACATCACAAACAGAGTTTCATTAAAATTAATATCCATTCTTACAACAAAAGAAAATCACATGAGGGAACTAAGTCCCATTTTCTCTACATGATCCTTAAATTTCAATGGTGGCATGCCTCTCGTCAAAAGATCTGCAATCATCAATTCAGTGCCAATGTATTCAATGACCACTGTTTTCTCTTTCATATGTTCTCTTATGGCTAAATATTTGATGTCAATGTGCCTGCTTTGACTACCACTTTTGTTATTCTTAGCCAAGAAAACTACAACTGAATTGTCACAATATATCATCAATGGCCTAGAAATCGAATCCATAATTCTAAGTCCTGAAATGAAACTCTTATCTATACACTATGCAAGGTAGCCTCAAAACAAGATACAAACTCAGACTCCATGGTAGAAGTGATGGTCAAAGTTTGCTTTGTACTTCTCCATGAAACAGTCCCTCCAACTAAAAGGAAGACATATCCTAATGTCGACCTTTTAGTGTCAAGGTGTATCCAATCACTTCCAGATTCTCAGTTCGTCTGTATATAAGCATGTAGTCTTTGGTCCCTTGAAGGTACCTCATCACCTTCTTTGCAACTGTCCAGTGGTCCAAACCTAGATTACTCTGATATCTTCTCAACATCCCAACAAAAAATGCAATGTCATGTCTTATGCAGACCTGAGCATACATCAGGCTTCCTACAGCATAAGCATATGGAATGTTTCAAATTTGTCCCCTCTCAAGGTCATTCTTCGGGCACTTGTCCAATTTGAACTTGTCACCCTTGATAATGAGAGCTATACTTGATGAATAATCCTTCATCCAAAATCTCTCTAAAACCTTGTTGAAATTCGTCTCTTGAGATAGACCCAAAAAACCTCTAATTCTGTCTCTATGTATCTTAATGCCAATGACATAAGATGCATCGCCCATATCCTTCATGTCAAAATTTGCAGAGAGAAATTGTTTCACCTCATATAGCAAACCCTTATCATTGGTTGCAAGTAAAATGTCATCCACATATAGGATAAGGAAACATATTTTACTCCCACTGACCTTCTAGTTTATACATTGATCTATAATGTTCTCTACAAATCCAAATGAAAAGATAACATTATAAAATTTCAAATAACATTGACGAGAGGCTTGTTTCAATTCATATATGGATTTCTTAAGCTTGCATACCAAATGCTCACCATCACTAGAGGTAGATCATTCTGGTTGTTTCATGTAAACCTCTTACTCTAGTTCTCCATTGAAAAAGGCCATTTTCATGTCCATTTGTTGTAATTTCAAGTCAAAATACGCAACCAATGCCATAATAATGTTGAAGGAACCTTTCTTAGACATAGGAGAAAAGGTCTCCTTATAATCAATCCCTTCCCTTTGAGTCAATCCTTTAGCAACGAGTCATGCCTTATATCTTTCAATGTTGCCTAGTGAGTCTTTCTTGGTCTTAAAAACCCATTGACATCCAATGACTTTTACACCATCAGGCAACTTGACAAGATCCCAGACTCTGTTAAAGGCCATAGAATCCATCTCATCTTTCATAGCATCATTCCAAAGTTTTGATTATGCACAACTTATAGCTTGTAAAAACGTTCCAGGGTCATTTTTAGCTCCAATGTTGTACTCCGATTCTTGTAGACACACAACATAATCACTAGGTATTGTTGATTTCCTTATTCTAGTAGACCTTCTTAATGTTTTACCAACATTTTCTTGAGGAACATGTTGATCAACTAGCTGTTCAACTATTTCTAGCAATTCCTGAACAACTTGATCTACCGGATTATTATCTATAGCTTGTGGAACTTCAATGATTGGTTGCACAACACCTATTTGAACTTGAGGAGTGTTGTGAATGATGATCAATCTATCACTTGAGCATGATGGTTGATCTACAGAATGATCCCTTTCAGGGACAATGTCTCGCGATCGATCGCTTCCACTGATCAAGTCATTCTCAAGAAATTTTACATTTCTTGATTCCATAATCCTAGTGCTATGAGAAGGACAATATAATCTATACCCATTGGATCTTTCCGCATATCCAATAAAATACCGACTAATAGTCCTTGTGTCTAGTTTCTTTTCTTGTAGGTTGTAAACTCTCACCTCAAACAAGCATCCCCAAATGCGTATATGTCGCAAACTCAGTTTCCAACCTTTTCAAAATTCAAATGGCATCTTTGGGACAACCTTGGTAGGAATTCGGTTCAATATATACGCAGTCATTTTAAGAGCTTTAGACCACAGGGACTTCAGAAGATTAGAGTTACTCTGTATACTCCGCACCATGCCCATTAATGTTTGGTTTCTTCTTCTACCACATCATTCTAATCTAGGGAACCAGGCATGGTGTATTAGGCAACTATCGCATGCTCTTAAAGAAACTTTGCAAATGGACCAGCTGCCTATCCATTCTTAGTGTATTTAGCATAATATTCTCCACCTCTATCTATCCTCACGATCTTAATTTTCTTTCTGCATTGTTTCTCTACTTCAACCTTTCAAAACTTAAAGGCGTCCAATGTATCATCCTTTGTATAAAGCAAGTAGAGATTCATGCATCGTGAGTAATCATCTATGAAAGAGATGAAGTATTTTCGACCATGTGAATCTATGTGTAGACTACAAATATCTGAATGTATAATCTCTGACATGGTTTACTCCTCTTTACACCTTTCTTGGATTAATTGGTCTGCTTTCCCTTAATGCAGTCCACACAAGTATCAAAATCAGTAAAATCTAGAGTATTGAGTACTCCATAATTTACCAATCTATTAATCCTCTCCATGGAGATATGTCCCAATCTCTAGTGCTACAATATAGAGGAATCCTCATTTATAACACATCGCTTTATGCCAGCGTGAACATGCATGGTATTGTAAACGGTATCATTTTGGAAATCAATAGAAAAAAGACCATTGGGCAAAGTACCATTTCCAACAAGATTTAATTTATAAAACAAACTAAAAGATGTTTCATAAAAATTAAAAGAAAAACTTAAAGGTACAAGTCTCAAAACTAAAATCAAACTTCTACAAAATTTTGGTACATAAAATGTCCTTTTCAAAGGCAAAATAAAGCCACTACTTAAAACCAAAGTGCATGTGCCAACTACTTCCACATATGATCGCATCTTGTTTCTAAAATAGATATCTTCCTCACTTTACGTTGGTTTCCTTAGATTTCACATACCCTGCAAGGTATTCGAAATATAGATTATAGATCCAGAATCAATCCACCATGTGTTATAAACCATATTAACCATATTGATTCGTAACAGACAAATGAGATTGGTTTGCCTTTCTTTTCAAGCGATTTCTAGAATTTTGAGCAATCCTTATTCATGTGCCCCTTCTTTACAGAAGAAGCACTTGGACTCCTTAGGTTCCTTTTTGATTCCTCCTTGGGGTGGTATTTTACCTTTCCCCTTCGGTTTGGCTTGATTTTGGTCCTTTCCTTGCGTTACATTCAAAGCTCTCTCACCCAATTCCATTATCAGCCTGCCTTCTTCCTGAACACACATGGTCATTAGTTCATTAATTGACCATTTTTCCTTATGAGTGTTGTAAATAATTTTAAAAGGTCCATATGCTGATGGAAGAGTGGTCAAAATATAGTCCACAAGGAAGGCCTCAGACATCTCAACCTCAAATGTCTTCAGTTGAGCCGCAATATCTCTCAGCTTCATGATGTGCTTACGCATAACTCTCACTCTAGTGAGCCTTTTGGATGTAAACTTTATGATCAAGATGCTAGCAAGTGCCTTATCGAAAGACTCAAATTGCTCATCAATAGCCTTCAGTAATGCCCTGACATTGCTATACTCCTCAATCGAGCCACGAATACTAGCTAAAATCTTGGTCTTTATGAACATCACACTGAGGCAGTTAGACCGTTCCCAACGTTTATAAAGAGCAAGCTCATCTGGAGTACTAGTTGAAGTAATTGCTGGCTTGTCTTTCCTAATGGCATAGTCAATATCCATGCCCCCAAATAAAGGAGAATTCTCTCCTTCCATACTTTATAGTTATCATCCACTAGTTCAAGAACATCACATTTCATATCAGCAAAATTCATAAGTTGCATAACTGCACAAAATTAAACATACATGCTTGCAATCAAAATTAAGGCTAACAAACATATAGCATGCTTTACCAATGTAAATCATATTCTAAATCATGAATCTAGTGACACAAAACCTACTTGTGGGCTAAAGTTCTAATTCAATTACATCCATGTATATCCTTATGATAAAACTATCAAATTATGCTCCTTTTCTTAATTCTTATGGGTAAATTAAGAAATATAATTTGATATTTTATCCTAACTAATCATACAAATATAACAGAAATTCCTATGGGATAAAATCTATCATATTCAATATGATTAATCACAATTAATGTCATAATGTGATTCTAAGCACTTAATATATAATTTTGTCTAATTAAAGATGTTATGGCTACTCTTTAATTATTCAAAATTATATGGATCACTCAACATTTAATTTAATTCATGATCAAGCTCATATAAATTGCACAAAAATATAATCAATGTGAATATTCAAATTAATTCCATGCATTAAAATTATTTAACTCAATTTTGTATGTATAATTAAACAATATATTATACACACAAATAATAAGACAAATAAATAATTAAAGCACAAAACAAACACATTTACTAGAACGCAATATATGAATTTCCAATAAATATTCAAAAGAAAATTCACAAAAATAAAAAAACATAGAATTTAAAATAATATAGACGGTTACAAAATTGAACCAAGACCCGTGATTTGTTTTTAATATTTGCCCTATTTTAAACGACGTGTCGTTTGGGCATTAAGAGCCCAAACGCACATCGTTTCTGAATGAAACGCAACCACTTCTATGTCATTTCAGACATAGAAGTGGAAAGAAACCCAAACGATGAAACCATTTTGTACGAATACATATCATTTTAGACTTTATGGCTTGAAACGACATGTCATTTCATTATCTGAAAACATCCATTTTTGCTGAAATGACATGTCGTTTGGCCAAGCATAGGGCCAAACGACATGTCATTTTTTAAGGTCGTCTTCCTCCTTAAACTGGGTCTTCTTGACCCGGTTGACCCGTTTTCGACCCAGTTGTAGACCCAATGGGTTTTCAGCCTTTCAGACGCTATTTTTAACGTTTCAAATTACAAAAAGCTTAGAAATCCAATATCTTAATGATTTTTAATCTCAGTTTTTAATTTAAAAACTCTAAATTCAAAAACCCAAAAACTAGAAAAAAATATTATACCGTGAGTTAATATACTGTATATTCCCAAACAGCAAAAAAACACAAGGCAGAGGTTTTAAACTCACTCTGATGCCAAATGTTAGAGAATATATACAATCTAAACATGCTTTAACATACTAAATTAGCATTTAGATCAAAATTGCAGAAACGTGAAAATCAGTTACCTCCTGCCATTGCTGTTTCTTGAAAACTGATGGTATTTTCCTTTCTTTTTTTTTGGGTTTGAGTGCTCTTCTAAACCTTAGCAATCTATAATCGATGGTGTAATTTTCTGAAGTGAGATTATAGGCTTAGGGGACCCAAAGAGTGTTTGCAATCTGTTTTTTCTATACTCTGTCAATCATAGAGTTTCTGTTTTAAATGTGCAAAACCATGGGCAGTTATAAAAAATGGTTTTTAAAATTGTCATAACCGCTCTTTAACTGATAGGAATTATGGGTCATATTCAGAAATGATTAATTTTGTCCGAAAAATCCCAACAAACAACTCTATCACTACTTCTAGTCTTTAATCTCATTTGCCTTGCTCTACTTGTTTCAGCAAAAAAGAAGAAGTCTATCGACATGAAAGCTTCTTCTTGGAGTTAAAAAGGAAAAGCTAAGCCATTTCAGGTTCTATTGGCATGACACGCTCACCAGCCCAAACGCTAGCCGTTACAATCGTAAACCCTCCTTCCAACTTTGCATCGAAAAGTGGGTTTGCAACAATCACCATGATCGATGATCCTTTGATGGAAAAGCCAGAGCTAAGCTCCAAGTTGTTGGGAAGGGCTCAATGTTTTATGGAGTTGCTTCACAAGAAGAGGTTTATGTTTTGGTGGCTAGGAACTTTGTTTTTGTGCAAGGAAAGTACAATGGAAGTACTATATCTGTTTTTGGAAGGAACTCTATTTTCGACAACATTCAGGTGATGTCGGTCATTGGTGGAAGTGGTCTTTTCAGATTCGCAAGGGGTTATGCTCAAGCATGCACTTACACCTTTGATACTGTCTCTCGAAACGCTATTGTTGAGTATAATGTCCATCTCCTCCACTATTAAAAAAAATTCTTAATTAAAACATATATATATATATATTATATATTCTTCATCACTGCTAATGTCTTGAATGTTGCCACCATCATTAACACCATCATCATCGTCAAAGTCATCATTTTTCACTTCAACGTACTCATCTAAAGTTTCATCCCTCTCTTTTTACAAATCACATTTAGTATCTTTTTTGGAAGACTTGTCTTTTAAGATTGCATTAACATCAGATGTGATAACAATAGATGATAAATTAGGGCAATTCCACGTCAAGGTGTTCATCTATGGTAATTCCACTACTAATTCAACATTTATAGACTCCATATTTTGTACTGTCACATCATTTACATCTGCTTAAGGAAGATCTCATATACGTCGATGTCCAATGTGTTCAACAACTTTCAAATTTGAACCGTTAAACAAATCATCTACATAAAACACTTGTTCTGCTCGAGATGCAAGTATGAATAGTTTATTCTTGTACCACGAGTCCTTAACAAAGATGCTTGTTTTATGTTTTGTATTGTTGAACTCTCTTCTTTTCTAGACAAGTGTTGAACCACTTACACTTGAAAAGAACAACAGAATTGGCATTTATGTAAGTTAATTCGTCAATCTCCTCATAAACTAAGTAATATATTTGATTATTTGGTCCACGAACACAGACACCAGAATTCTAGATAGTTCGATTGATATCCCGATTGTGTGTTGAATACTTGACTCCATTCACCACACAACCAGGATAGCTTTTAATAGAGAAGCTTGAACCAAATGAAAGCGAAACCAATTGATTGGTTGCCTCTAGTGCATTCTACTCTCAAAAATTAAACAACTCTCAATGGTAAAGAATTCTTAGAAATTAAAAGTTTCCAGTCAATGTGGATGGAAGTTGTACTATATATGACTTAAATTAAGGTTATAACTTATTCTGAAACCATTTTGGGAACTCCATCGCTTGAAGATCCTCCAATGATCTAGTTCATCTGCTATCCTCTAGCTCCTTCATTTTCTCACTATTTATTATGGAATATGAGTGAGTGATACAATAGTATTTGACACAACCATATTTATAGAAAAATGTAGGATAATACTTGATGTATTGCTAAATTTCTGAACAATTGTGAAGTATTATCACTCGACTTTATCTTGTAACCGGTAATATAATATGATTGGGGTCATCTTCCTAATTGGACGACAACAAGTTTCAAAGACAGAAGTCTTGGTGTTACCCTCTGCATCATCCATCTACCTAATTTCTCTCAAGTCTATTAAATCTTGTCTCATTCCTAGTTAGATACATTAAACAAAATGTTAGAGATTCATTGACAATATAAGCTTCGGCAATTGATCCCTCTGGTCATGCACGATTTCTAACGTACTTCTTCAATGATCCAAAGAATCATTCAAATTAATATATCCATCTTAAATGAACAGGTCCTTCTAGAATGGCTTCTTCTGGCAAGTGCATTACTAAATGAACCATAATATCGAAAAAGGCGAGTGGAAAAATTGTTTCTAACTTGCATAAAATAAGAACAATATCCTCCTATGCTTTCTTTAAATCACTTATCCTCAATGTCTGCGAACATATCAATTGGAAGAAGTTTCTTAATTCTGTTATTGCATTGACAATCTCTTCCTTCATGAATGGTCGAATCCCAGTTGGTATTAATCGCTACATTATGACATGATAGCCATGTGATTTTAACCCAATGATCTTTTTGTTCCCCTCGGCAATATTTTTCCTCAAATTTGAAGCAAACCCATTAGGGAATCGTACTGATTTTAAGTACTCACAAAACTTTTTACTGTCATAAGGGATTAATGAGTACGCGACATGTGGTTTCATCCAATGATCACCTTACTTAGACAAATGCAACTCTTTGCACACCCCCATGTTTTGCAAGTCAATCTTTGCTTTGTCTATATCCTTACTTTTTCTATCAACGTTCAAAATTGTGGCCAACAAGTTGTCACACATGTTTTTCTCGATATGCATGACATCTAAGTTATGATGCAATGACAATGAACTCTAGTAAGGTGATTTCCAAAAGATACTCTTTTTTGTCCAAATAAGCTCTGTTGGATGCCTCTTTTGTTTCTTACCCCCATAATTTTTATGTTTACTAGGCAATCTGGGTCCAACCTTTTGTAGCTAAGCTAATATTTGCTAAATGGATTTTCGAGGTAGAGGAGGTCGTCGATCAACCCTGCCATCAAGCTTTTTATTGTTTCGTATTCTATGAGTAAAAGGAAGCTATCTTCTATACCCAACAAAACAAGTTTTACTCGTTATTCGCTTTAAGGGGGGTTGCATTGTTGCAAGGTGGACATGCAAAATACCCTTGACGTACTCTAGCCAGATAACCTACTATGAGCAAGGAAGTCTTAACTGTCATGAGAAAAATAGCCTACATCCAGAAAGATGTTTTTGAAGCAGCATCGCGCACAACATTCCTTTCATTCCACAATTCTTTTAACTCATCCACAAGGCGCCTTAAGAACACATCCATATCTTTCTTAGAAGCATTTGGGCCAAGAATCAACAAGGTCAATGTCTTGTATAGGTCCTTGATGCAGATTTACAAAGGTAAATTATAAGTAGTCATAAACACTAGCCACATGTTGTATGAGTAACTCATGTTCTCGAAAGGGTCAAAACTATCAGCAGCTAAACCCAATAGACCGTTTCTCAGTTCACGAACAAAATCAGGGTATTTTTCATCAAGTTCCTTCCACACTTTACCATCAACTTGATGATGCATTAAGTCTTCATCCTTCGATCACCTGCGTTGGTGCCACATCATTTCCTTAGTAGTATGATGGGAAGCATACAAACGTTTCACTCGATCCTTCAAAGGAAAGTAATATAGTACTCTCCACAAAACTTTCTTCCCCTTCTTACTCTTCCAACGACTTATGTTACAAACGGGACATGCTTGTAGATCAACATTTTTCTTCCAAAACAAAGCATAATCATACTTATAAACATGAATTGTTTTGTAGCTCAGACCTAGTTTCCTCAATAACTTCTTCAACTCATAATGAGATTTAAGTAATTTGTTCCCATCCAGGAATGCATCTTTTAATGACTATATCTATAGTCTACAAAGATTCCGCGACAGTGGTCCTCGAGTGACTATGGATAGCTAAGAATGTTTCGTAGAGATTTATAATTGCTGGCAATGTCATTCTAGACTTTGCTATTGCAGTCTACTTTGCCTTGATCCGCATGTAGTCAGTTCCAGACAATTTTCAACAGAGTAGGATTATCTCAGACAGAGGACACTATCGCGTCAGGACATCGAAACAAATCAAAAAGTGGTCTTAGATCGTCGATCAGAGGTCAAGAACTATGAAACCTAAGGTAGCCAGAGCATAGCCAACCACGACGTGTACAAAAAGGTCGAGAACTATTGTCATTTTTGTTGTTATTTTGTCATTTGGTGCACAAAGCATGCTACAGTGTGTCATTTTAGTGCTATTTAAGCTAGAGTGTCATCGTTTTGAACTATTCATATGCTGTTGTGCAACCGGTTTTTGTAAAACCAAAAATTCTTAAAATAATTTCTAAATTTTCTAAGAATCAAAATATAACGTCCAAATAAATAAAAATCTATATATATCACCAAAACAAACAATTTACGAACAAAATGTAATAACCATACATTAAGCACGCTATGTCTTTAGAACTTCTTTGGACCACCCACCGCAAAACTCATTAGTCCATGATAAACTTCATAATAATAAATATCATGTTATTAAATATCATACAAGAATGTGCTTCTAAATTATAATTCTCATTCACATAGTAGCATAAAGTTGTTATATCTTATGTTTCATCCATTAAAGAAAACGACGGGTGCTATAGTTTTATAGATGTCGACGGTTGAGAGCGAACGAAGTTTAAAACTTCAATAGGGCCCTGAGTAGAAAAAATCTATATATACATACACTGATACACACAGCACACATCCGAAGCAAAAGTATAACAACTGGTAGCATATGGCTGCATTGATCATCTAATGGAATAAAAAGAATTTGATAATCAGATATTAACAAAATATTAAAAAAAAAAAAAAAGAACTGCAAACCAAAACACAACATAATCAGTTACTGTCCTCAAATAGATTAGTCAACAGTTTACCATCGATAATATATTACCACCTGTAGTCTACCATATGTTGTCGGAATGTTGTTTTTGGCTATTTATAATTGAGAAGTTGGCTTCTCAGGATAGAAACTTAGGACATAAATTACCAAAGGGATTATTTTACCATCACCCACTCATGACGGCCTAATTACTTGATAAATCCCCAAGTGGGATTGAAAGATTCATTTGGATCAAAACATAAACAAGTCTATCTATCTTCTCATGGCTTACCAAACCACCACCTATAGCTTCTGAAGCAGATAGGGTCCAAAATGGGACAATGGACCTGGGTCTTACAAAAGGACCTTATGCAAAAACGGACATCAACGCATGTCACGCCCCATCCACTAATTAAGGTACGTTTGTATAGATCTCGACGGCTGAGAGTGAAGGAAGTTTAAAAAATTCAATAGGGTCCTGAGTAGAATAATTCGATACATATTTACATACATTGATACACACACGCCCACACATTAAAAGCAAAAATATAACAACTGGTAATATAATATACATCCGCACGAAAAAAGTGAACTCGCCATGTGTTTATACATCACAAACAGAGGGGACTTAATAATTACCAGTGGAAATTAAGGCTATCTATTATTACTAAAGACTAGCACTTTCAGATAATCCGGAAGAACAAATTAGTATATAATATAGTCCGCAAACTTCAGAGTAAGTGAACCTAAATATAATTAACCAAAACAAAAGGCACGTAGCGAATAATTAGCTAGCCTTATATGACAAAAAGAACAAGCCAAGCTCCATAATTGATAATATCGATGTAAGAATACATATATAACTAAAGTCGTCGTCTAGCCACCAAAGGAAACCAGCGGTCGTGGAAAGAGGACTGGTAGGACAGCATGAACAAGAGAAAGAGGAGCAAGAAGGCCACACCCCAGGGTGATCCGCCGGCACGGTGAAGTGAATCCTTTTGGGGAAGCGGAACAAGAAAGGTTAGGCCACCGCTGGAGAAGCAGTGGACGAGGAGGAGGAGAAGAAGAGGAAGGAGCATGAGGAAGAGCTTCGCTTGACGCATCATGTCCTCAAACATAGACTCGTAATTTATGTACCATGAGAAGCCCAACATGAAGAAGACGATGAGAAGGAAGAGGAAAAGATGCATAGGAATTGAGAAATAATCCCAGAAAGAGTAGTAGTAGTAGTTGTTGTAGTTATAGTATGATCTAGGCATATTAATATTGACTTGGAGGATATATTTTGTCGAATTGGTTTGTGTATATGAAAGAAAGATTTTTGAGCGGAGGAGAAGAAGGGAAGGAGCTGTCAATTTGTTTTTCTGGAAGGAACTTGGTTTTTCTACTCGGAAAAGACGGGTGTATGGGGTCATGAAAGGTTGAATTAATTGGTGGGGTTTCAAGCAGTTGTAAGCATTGCCCTTGGAAGACGTGTAAAAGCATTGATCAGTTTATTTGACCCGCTTAAGTAATTTGGAGTAAAAACAAAAACGAAGTGATAGAGTAGGAACTGTTTAAACTCAATGTAATTATACAAGAAATCACGGCCAAAGTGTCTTTTGGCGTTTTCGTCTCCTTTAATTCCCCTGAAATCAAAGTGCAATGCATAACCATGTGTATCTTTAACTTAATTTACACAAGGACAATGATGATACAAGTTCTCCATCAATTTATATGCTTGTTTAATGCAACAATAAACTTTGCACATTTAGAAAACTTAACTTCCAAGTAGGGCTGGCTAGCAATTTGATTTTGAGTATACAGGTGAACTCTTTAATTTTGACAAGAAAAAGAAAAAGGATACGATTTGCGGGTTTTGTTATGCGTAGCTTGACTTGCATTTTAGTGATTCCCCTGTTTGTTGAGACTTGAGGGATGCATGGGGATAATTCCAATTTCCAAGTGGCGGTGAACGATGAAATGGCTAAGATTCTTTGTACTAAAGCAGTGGCCCAATTGATAGTCGACACATACGACCGACCATAGACATGAATGTGGGAAGATGAGAAGATATTCAAAACTACTTATTTATTTATTTTATTTGGGACTTGTGGAATTAATATATCATATATATTATTGGCAAATTAAAGTTCGCATAGAATAGTGTGGTCCATGTGTGCCCCCACGTACAAGGCTTTATGCATGTTTTTAGGATATACTATATATATCCGGAAATTTTTTGCTTTGGGTTGATCTAATAATCTGAATAGGTTCTTTTCTAACATCGAGTTTTATTTTGCAAATTACTTTAATTCAACATCCTTTGATTTCTTTATGTGTATAAAATTAAGCTGATTTATATGACGTAAATCGATCCATTCACGTGGCACCACTTGACTACTGATCGTCATCACCAATTGACAATACGACACGGACAATTATTTTGATGAAAAAATCATGACGATCGTGACAAAATCTACTCTAATAAAACTATTTGGTGCCAAGTGGTGTTATAAAAATAATTAGACGATTAACGCTGAACCCATAAAAAATATACGTGACTTAATGGTAGCCATAGATATAGGGGAAGATTTTGATGAATAGGAAAAAAAATTTTGAATTGGACAAAAGGCCTCTTTTTTTTGGAATAAAAAAAACATGTTTTTCTGTGCAGGTAAATTGTCTCAGTTTTTTTCAACAAAATAAGAAAAATGACTGTAGCAGAATAAGGAACCTCAACATGATGAAAAAAAAAAACTGGAACCGTTTTGATGTCCAAAAAACCTTTTTTTTAATGCCAAAAACTGACAAAAAAAAATAGACCATTTATCAAAAAAATTTTAGCCGGAGGTCATTCATCAAAATCCCTCAGCCATAGGAATCTGCAAATACTTGGCGTTTGGTACATGCCACAATCAATTAGTCCTCAAACGACCTTTCCTTTTAAGTATATCTTTAACACACATATTAAAGAAGAATGACTTTCCGAGGATGCTTCTGAACGATGAAACTTTTTTTTTTTTTTTTTTTGGGTGTGGGGAATGGGGGGGCTTTGCTTTGCTTTGCTTTGCTTTGCTTTGTTCCTTTTAATTCTTTTTACGTTCTTGTTTTTTCCTCCTTTCCAAATATGACATTTATAATTTTTTTTTTCTAATTGTTCCGTTAGAATATTTCTTTTTATACTTGATCTTTCAAATAACGAAATGTTTGCTCTTTGCTTTTAGTGTTTTGCTTCAATTTCTTATAGGATGTTTGGCAAAATTAGTTTTAACTAAAATTTTACATTGTTATAATATAAAGTTCCCACATACTATAATTTTCAGTTGAAAAGTTTCAGTACTAACCACACTTTTCAAACACATTTTAGTCTATCCTTCCTTCTTATTTACATCATTTAGTCCTTTATTTTTTTTCCTTCTCAATTTTTCCCCTTTTTTGGTTGCTTTCCCACCCCATGTCTTGTTTATTTTCACACTTATTAAATTGTTGTTTCCATTTCTATTTTGTCTGTTAAAATAATGTTATTACAAGTAAATCAATTCAAGTATTTCTTACATTTATTGTCCATTAACATTTTTTTCCCTCAAAATGTATCCATATAAATGTCTTTTTACATCTTCTAAGTATCCCTAAGTCGTTTTTTTTAGCCTCTTACCCACTTTTTTTCTTAATGTGCCACTCACCTTTTAAGTATATTAATTCAACGTTTTTATATATGGCTTTTTTCTTGTTCTTTCTCAAACATGCTCCCTTAGATATCTTTTCACTTCTTATATGTACCTCCCGAGTGGTTTTTTATTTCTTATTCAGTAAATCCGTTATGTCTGTGGTTTTGGCATGAGTATGAAACCTTTCATCCTTTTTTTTTTTTTTAGCTTTTAGTTTTTTCCTTCACATACCTTATTTTTATTTAATCCTTCATTCTTGTTTATTTTTCTCCCTTTTTTACTTTTCTTTTTGCCACTTCCCCCAATATCTTACCTATTTTCACATCCAATACATTCAATTTTTTTTTCGCAAATATATCCCTCTTAAGCATTTTTCTTACAGTTTTCTAAAGCATTGTTTACCATACATTACATTCATAAACGTCACGAATGCGTTCATGACATCGGAATCGTGAGTCAAAGCTTTGAACACCGAATTGACGAGTCAAAAATTTAACCTACGATTTCATTCCTACGAATAATAAGGACTAAACAGATTGGGATTTGATTACCCAATTTTTGTATATTTTATTGAATTATTTTGCGATAAATGTTATCATATTGATTGTTAATTTTGATAAAAAAAATTGAAATTTCAAACAACCGTTTAATTTATTTACTTGATTTATGAACCTCTAAAATTTAATTAGAGCTTTAGAATCAATTTATATATTTCAAAATATAAATTATGTTCGAGGCTAAATGATCAAGAAGTCAATAGGAATTTCGACTCTTAAATTTAATTAGTTTTTATTTATTAATCATCATCGTCGTCATCATCATCATCTAAAATTTGTTATTGAGTTGGTTTTCATATACATTTTGATTATGAGTTGGCTTCTATACATAAATTCATTACGTATTGTGACACCTGTTATTTTTCTAATAGGTATTATAGTAATTAAATTAATTATTAGTGTGCCAATTAAAATTTGTTTCATTTAAAATCTATTCAAAATTTTTTTCTACCTATTTTTAAATTTTCTAAAATTTTTCTATACTTATTTAGTATATTTAACGAAACACCCTTAGAACTTTTAATAAATTACAAAAATGGTATTTTGGCATTATATGTGCTAAAGTCTCCCAAAGAGACAAATATCACTCACTCATTTACCTGCTTCCCTCAATCATCTCCCCTCCATTTAGATCAATTCTCACTTTCTCTCTATTTCCCTCACATCTCTCTTTTTTTCTTTCTTTTTATGTCTCTTTTATCTCTTTTCTTCCTTTTCTTTTTCTTCATTCTCTTCTTCTTTATTGCCTCTTCCATGGTGAGATAAACTAGAGAGAAGCCAAAGGAAACCTCAAGCTGTCCTTTCACAAAAAAAAAATAATAATAAATCCACAAACGATTTCCCACAACTCAAAGATCAAGGGGACTTAAACGTTTTCAAGATCAAATCACAGTTTTGAGCTAAGTTTTAAGGTTAGGTTTCTAAAACTTTAACTTTGATTTTAAGTTGTATTTTGGTATGAAAATTTGTGAGAAATGTGTTTTTTGATGTTTGTGAATGATTATACATCATTTTTAGGCTTAGAAACATGTTACAAACCTAAATTTTGATTGAGAATGGGTAAAGAACAATCAAGAACCTGTATGTCCATTTTTCCAGATTTTATGTCGTTTTTTTGGCTTTCTGTCATTTTTTCTATAAAGGGGAAACAACATTGCATTTTTCTCCAAAACAGGGATTTAATAAAAATAGAGGCGAATTTTAGCTTCAAGTGGGATTTGAGCCCCCAACCTTAGGGACAAATAAAGGAGGCCAAGCCATAAGGACAAGGGTGGTTATTTGATAACTTATGTTTTGGAAATAATAAATAATTTTCTATAAAGTTTGTAATTTCAAAAAATTTTATTTTAATGAATATCAAACTTTTTAATTATTTTGTTTCTAAATGTTTAATAATCATATTATTTGTTCTAAAAATTCATTTAACATATTTCGTACCAAAATAAAATTTGTATATTTTTATTTTATTGTTATCTTAGTAAAATTAAGTTTGAAAAATTGATATTTACAATTTTTAGTACATTAATGACTATGGCACACTAATAAAACTGAATAGAAAATTGTCATAATTATAAATTAGGATTTAAGTTAAAGTATGGTAATTTTATGCGTCGTAGAATAACGAAGTACTTGGAGCTTACGTGGTGAGCTTGGTATTGTGAGTTGAAAGTTATTAGAATGGTATTCACCAAGAGGTATGGATTCTATTCCTCATCTTTTGTGAAGTTTTGGTAAATTAAAATTTGGTTGTTTTATGTTGTAAGATATGTATATGATGTTTTGAATATATATGGTTATATCTATAACCTGATGATGTAGAACTCATCCTGTATTGTATAGTGAGGAACATAATGATTTGACACATGCTGTAAATTGAAAAGCATGATTAGGAAAACTAACTTTATAAACAAAGATTAATTATAGAGAAATTATGAGACATGAAGAGGGCAGTGGTTACGTCCTTGGGCAACGAATACCCTAAAAAGTAAAATGGGGGGAGGTGATGACGCTCCCTTAGGTTAAAAGTCCCAAAACACATTGTGCAGGAATCAACTTGGTGAGAATCTGGCATTTGATATCCCCTCACCAAAACACCCTTGGAATGATTGGAGAGTGGTCAAGCGCACCCATTTGGGTTTCGATTAGTTGAGTGATACTCTATTGAATGTGGATACCTAAGAATAATAATGAATTGTAATATTTGTATATATGTATTTATATGAAACTCGATAATGATTAACTATGGTATCTACAAAATATGATCATAATAAATCTCATAATCTAGATAATGATGAACACTAACTAACCATGCAGGTTTTAATGTGTCAATGATAAAAACCTAAAGTTGAGGAATGGTTTTCCTACTGAGCATGTTGTCATTCATTCCCCTATATTTTCATCTTTTCAGAACTCACAATGTGTGAGGTGATGACAAGAAACATAGTTGAGGAAGCTATGTAACTGTATACATTGAAAATTGTTTCATTTGCTTTAGAATGTCCTTCATGATAATGTAAGCATCGTATGTTACTTTTGGTGACTGTAGTAAAATGTGTTGAAGGTTGAAATGATAACGATGACAGTTTGTATTATTAAATTTATGGTGCTACATTAAACTATGGTTTAATTGTTGTTTATATTTTTATTTTGTTTTAAGAGTTTTTATTTAAGTATCGGGCAAATTTTCCTTGATGATTATTTATAGTTTTTGATCTTTATTTTATTTATTAAAAACTGTTAATGTATATATTTATCAATGATTTAGAATTAGGACCAACCATATATGTTTGAGTTTAGTCTTGTAAAATTGATTGTTGGAAAGAAATATTTTATGTGGCTTAATATAATTGTTTTGGATGGCGTATCTTGCAATTATGTCATGTCAAAACATAGTTATGCTTGTGTTCTTGTTGTTTAAATTTTTAGATTTAAGAAAAATAAGCCGTTATGCTACCAAAATTTTGTCAAAACTAACTAATATGGGTAGAATGATTTATAATGGTTTTTAGCGGTCAGATAGATTATAACCAGATCCAATATATGTTGAGACCTTACGAGGCGACGTTCGACAACTTTTAAGGCCATCCCAAGTATTCCTCAAAGTTATATCACATGGGGTGCTTATTTGTTGGGCACAACAGACATCATAGATTATTTGGTACCACCATTGCAACATGGCCTATTTCACATGGTGCTCATTTGTGGCACAACTGATATGGAGTGCTCATTTGGGGCACAACGAAACTTACTTGCAACCTTTCTTTCCTTCCTTTCCTTCACTAACTACCCAGGATACGAGTGAAAGAATTTGAGTGATGACTACGAATTTTGAGTTATTGATTTGTTTGATAAAGTATGAACTCGATGAAATGTCTTGGATTGTCGTCGCTACTCTACACCATTCGACTAGTATACTCTTCCTACATTTTTATCTCCTTATTGGTACATGGAAGATATCTGGAATGAACACTCCCAATAGATAATTGATTATTTATAAACTTTGTTTTATTTGTTATATGAATTTTTTTTTTATTTTGATTAAAGCTATGCAGCTGTAATTTTTTGCTTATCCTATAAGCATTCATTCAAATTTTATATACTTTTACTCAAATTTTCTATTTGTTTTTTATCTTTTTATTTAATATTAAAGTCTTTGGAGCAAGCTTGATTTATTTTTATAATTTTATGAGCCAAGCTACAGTTTTCAATATTTTTTCGACTTTCAAGATTTTTAAAAATATTTCTTTCAATTTAGTCACTACCCTTGACTTTGGGTCATGACAACATGTGCCCCATTACTTGTACAGTAAGAAGAAACATGTGAGTACATACGAATCTCAAAGAAAAAGACAAGGAAAAAGGATAACAAAATTCCTATTGGGCCCTTCCTTGAAAAGGAAAATCTAAAGAAACCCTAAGCCTAAAAAGGAATGTGATGTATCCTAAATCTGATGATTGTCTTAACAATCATCAAATTATGGCAAAACAAGTATAAATAGGATATGAAACCCAAGAAAAGGAATCTCTCACTTAGTTCCCACATTATCTCTACCATTGTTTGGCTGACTTGAGTAATAAGAATTATGACGAAGAGCAGCAGAGCATGTAGGAGAAAGTTGACGCACAGAAATCCACTCTAACATGTACCATTTGTTATAATTTAAATATGCCTAATTTTCACTACATATGTGTACTAGAAAGTTTTATACGTTAGTTAATTTATCAATTTTTTTTTTTTGTTTTATTTTGTTTTGTCCCTATTTACTAGTTCCCAAATATATTACTACTTTCACATTTTTTCCCCATTTGACGACACTTTCAACTTCTATTTGTCCTTACCATTTCTATAATTTGGTCATTTTATATATCAAAATTAATTATTGACCTTGATAAGGTATATATTTGTGTGTTAAATCTAATCTAAAGATATATTTTTGGTAAGATCAAAAACCAAAAATATAGTATTTAATAAAACCTAAAAAAACAATATAAGAAGGTAAGTATCCCTTTAATCTATAAAATTTTTCAAAACAAATATAACTTTGGAAAATCATTGTGATGACTAATTTGGGCCAAAAACTAAGAAGCGTTTCATGTTTTATTGTTTTTTTTTTTTTTTTTTGTCGGCTATCTACTAAGATTTGAAGAGAAAAATAAATTAGGATAGAGTGTTGAAAAAAAATGGCTAATAACCATTTTGAGGAGCCATTTTGAGGCCTAATTTTTAGTGAGACTCACTTTGTAAAAGTGACAGGTCTTGGTGGATTTGCGTTCTTCGTCGTAAGGAGATTAAAATCATATATTTATATGCTCAAAATAGTAATCGGGTGAATGAGAAATTGAAGATCAAAATGTGCTAATTGACATTTGAATTTTGTTGGAAAAAGCCTAAATGTGGAGTCCCACATTGGTTAGGCGTTAAAGCTTGATATGGTTTTTAATAGATTGCACTTTTATGCCTGGTAAGATGTAACGCTCTGAGATTTATTTAAATATTATTAGTGTGCAAAATGTAGGATTAGTGTGCCATGATGAATATTTTAAACTTAATTTGACTTTTTTATGGTATTTTTAAATTAATGATTATTTTTTATTGTTTTGATAATTTTTAATTGTTTCTAATTATATTTAATTGTCATTTTGAATTTAGAAACAAAACCATTTGTCATAAGCCAAACATATCTTGTTTTACAAAATCGTGGGCGGTACACAAATTTCACATAGTGAAACCACCCAATGTTTTCCTCTATTTATTCTCTCTCCCTTCCTCTCTCTCTCTTCCTCTCTCTCATTCACTCAGCTCTCCCTCTCTCTTTCACTCATCTCTCTCTTTCCTTCTCACTGTCTCTTTCTCTCTCTCATTCTCTCAAAAATTTTGATTTCAAAATCGAGCCCAAGCTTCGGTTTAGCATATTGGAGGCTTAGGAATGTGATTGAGCAACCACAAACATGATTCAAGGATTGAATCAAGGTTAGTTTTCAAAATTTCACAACTTTTTCAATTTTTTAATTTTCTTTGTATTTTGAAATCTAAGCTCGTTTAAGCTTAGAAAACGTTTAATCTAAGTTAGAGAAACTTAAAATAGGTAAAATCTAAGCATAGTTTGAAGAAAAATGGATTTGAATCAAGATTTTTCATTTTTCCTCTATTTTTCTATTTTCAGATTTTGTTTGATTTTTTTATGTAAATCTTGTTTAAATTAGTTTAAAAGTGTCCTACTATGTTTTTCTACCTACTATGAGTGTTTTGCATGCTTGGGATTTGAGAAAACATGTTGAAATTGATAATTGAGCTCGGAAGGCCGAGACTCAGGTTCTGGAAAATTCTAGAACTTGAAGTTCGACAGGCCAGATTTATGAGTTCGGTAGGTCGGATTCATACGACCAACAGGCTGAACCTAGAAAAGTTTGGCCGACCGGACCTGGTTTGCCGGTAGCCGAACTGCACAGTTTGGCAGGCCAAACCAGGGGGACGGCAGGATGACTGGGCATAGTAAAAAAAAAAAAAATTTGTCATTTTTCACTCGCTTGTACTGTTTTAAACCCCGATTAAGAATTTAAACTTTATAATATGATTTTACGAACTAAATGGTACACTAGGACACCATGAAATGGTTTAGCAATATAGGATATCTTAAGCTAGATACTAATAAACTTAGTTATTATACATTTAAGGTTGTGCGTGGATCCGTGGAGCTAACGTATAGTGAACAGGGATTACGGTGTGAGACACCAACACGAATATTAAGGTAGGACTTCAACCCCTTTCTTTGGTAGCCTTATTTTTAAAATGATTTTGGCCTCGGCTCGAAAAGGATTCTTTCAAAATGTTTTCAATGAATGATTTGAAAAGGGCTTTGGTTACAAAGCATTCCCTTTCTAATGTTTTCAAGTAATGAAATTATTTACTTATTTTCATTATTGGCCAAATAATGAATGATCATAATGAACGTAATAAGAATATCCAGTAAATGAGACATGATAATAATGTGACACTGAACGTGTCAATTAGTACCGTCCGGAATGATAAAATAGGGCATGATGCCATGTGTCGAGATCGGGTCGTGAGGAGCGCGACCTTGAGGGCAGGTCCTGAAACCCAGCTGAGCTACTACAGTAGTGACAATATGGCTTTGCCAAAGAACAAATAATAAGGAATAATTCTAGATAAATAGGAGATTTTAAGTGTAAGAATGAATTCAATATGTTCGTTCATCTTGCTAAAATTTTTACAAAATATATTTGGACATGAAATTTATATTTAGAATTAATGTTTTTAAACTATAGTCCTACTAAGCCTTTCACTCATTTTTTACTTGTTTTCAAACCCTTTCCCCTTTAGGTGGAATCCAGCTTAGGACCGACGGAGAGTCCAATGCTTGGGCTCGCAAGCAATAAAGGATCTTGAGTAGGTTAGTAGCTATAGTAAATCAAGGCATGTATTATTTAAATTTTATTTTTCATGTTGGGCTGTGAATGTAAGAATTTATTTTTAATACTATGTGTGTACATATCTCGTGGGTCAGTGGACCCAACTTACATTTCTCCCTTCTTTATTATTTTTCTTGTTACCTACCGACATTTTATTTATTTCGTTTAATTATTATTATAATGCTTCTTTTTTTAAAAAAAAGTTTAAAATTATCATGTTTTTCATAAATAATTAATTTCTTAAATTATGATTTGATTAAATTTTCATTTAATTAACCCAATTATACCGCCACATCATCTCTCGTACTCCGAGGCGTGACATAAGATGTTGTACCTACGAGGCTCTCTCACGTGTTGCACCCACGACATGGGGACTCGAATGCTAGGTTCATCTTCAGCCTATAAATACCACACTCATTCACATGTTTTAGACACAAGACACACAACTATCACTCCTATTACCCTTTTTTGTCCAATTTTCGCTTTGATTTAGTTAAAGGTTTTGTAATGCTTTTTTTTTAATATTTTCAATTGTAACTTGTTCATTTTTATCCATACTACATGCAATATTTGCTAACACAAAGAACTCGGTCTTTAAAACTAGCATATTTGTATAAAAACAATTAACAAACTAAATACATATGTGCTTTAATATTTATATATATATATATGTAGGTATGTATATATATCGTTGGCAATTCCAAATTTAAAATACCAAGCAGTTGAAGTGAAATATATAGATAAGAAATGGGTAAAACAAACCAACCTCATCCTCATGTAATTGATAATAATACAATAGAAGTATTATCATTATTATTAATAATTAAAGGTAACCACAGTAGTAGTGGGTGGTGTCAAATCAATTCTCACCTCAAAGCTGAAAAGCACACCTTATAATTAGTAAATTTAGTGATTTAGTAGTGCAAGACATAGGCATTGTACTCAACAATGGCATCACCTGTCTTAGGAGTGAACTTGTGAGTCCTCAATTGAACGTAACCTCTTGCAAACCTAAACAACCCACTCCCTCCAATCACAGGCATCTCTCGAACCTTTGAAAAAACTGTGTTCCTTCCCAACACAGTAATTGTGCTTCCATTGTATTTACCTTGAACGAAAGCAAAATTCATAGCCATTATAAGCCCAACCTCTTGTTGAGCTGCTGAGGCATAAAACCCTTGTGCTTTTCCTATCAGCTTTGAGTTCAGCTCTGGACCTTCCGTTATTGGATTGTCGATCATTGCCACCATGCCAAAGCTGCTTGCTGATGTGTTCGATGGTGGTTGAACAATCATCACCGAGCTAGGGTTTCGGCCGCTTATGATGTCGTGCCAGTAGAACCGAAAATGGCTGAGCTTTTCTTTGCCGAGCCCTAATTGGTTGGGGTTAAGTTTTCTCTCAAATGCGCCGTTGTTTTCTGATCTGCCCTGCGTGGTGCTTCCAAAGCATGAAGAGATCACAAGTAATAAAAGAGTGAAGAATGCAGGTAAAGAGGTTGCTGGGAAAACTCTTTTAGCCATGGAACCTGGAAGGGGCACTGAAATACTACAATAGTACGTGATAAGATACATGCCAGGGGAAGAACCGGTTCCGGCTTTTATATAAATTAAATTAAGAAGCGATAGAGAAATGGGTGTGCTAGCCAATTTGTTTCAAGAAATTGATAATTATCGTTGCAAAATTCACTTAATCATCATTGTAGCTACCAACCAACTAGTGGGAGGTCATCATCTTTTCTTCACCTAACTCTTCCCATCAGAAATGTCGACAGTAATGAAAGATGAGGGGAAAAAGATTTAGAATAAAACAAAAAAAAAAAAAAGTAATGACACGATGTTACTATCATTCCTAATTATCACAGCAAACAGGGTAAAGGATCCTGTTCGAGTCGAATTATGCTTACAATATTACTCAAAATTATAAGTTGTAGTATAACTTCACTAAAATTGAATCCACAACTTCCCTTCCCACTGCAACAAACTGGGTCTTTTGTGACAGCTTGTTGTCGTTGCAAAAGATAGAAAGTCGTTGCAAATAAATTTTTGGCTATGAAGTGTCATCGCCAATATGTTGTCATTAAAAACTAGTTGTAAATAATTTTTCTACGATGACAGTGTTATCACATTTATATTTGTGACGACAATTAGTTACAAAAATACTATTACAATTATGTCATTGAGCTTGTCATTGGTGTGACGTGGCCAACATTTTTAACGATGACAATTTCAAATAATATCGTCGCAATTAATTGAACCGATACTGACATAGTATCATTATTTGCGATGACTTTTTCAAAAATGCTGTCAAAAATATATTTTGTTTCTTCTTTTTTGCGAAGACATTATCATCACAAATAGTTTTTTATCAAATTTTTAATATATTTTTAGTATTTTTAAATACTTTTATTAAATTTTTAATATTTTTAATAATTGTTATTAATTTTAAATAGAAATAATCGAATTATAATAACGAAAATAAAAATTTAATATTAAAAAAGATAATTGATAATACATTGTTTTAATAATAAAATAAAAACCAAACCAAACATAATGTATCGAAATATTGAAGAAAGAAGAAAATACAATCTAATCCCCTAAATTTGTAGCATCGTCGATGCCATCATTGTTGTCATTAGCAACATCTAAGGAGGCAGAGGACCTAGACGAACAAAAGTTGGAGGAGTCATTAGGAATGGGCATTGGACGCCAGGAGTGGCTCTGGCACATATTCATGCTGTACTCAGCCGATCTTCGCAGAAAATCTTCCACATGCAAGTTAATAGGCATCAAAGATGTTCCATTCGACCGAGAGCTGGAAGATGAAACAATGCTAAAGTAAATCCTCTATGGGAGTGTAGGGCCTAGTACAATCATGTATCCTTTACGTCTACCTAGGACATGCTCCAAAATTCCTTCCTCGTTAAGCACAAATGCAACTGAGGAGAAAGTAGACTGTGCCATCTAGATTTGTCTCTCTCGGTCTGTATTCTACACAAATAACATTAAATACATGTTATAAATACACAAAGTAATTTGAATAAGAGAAAGTATTAAAAATTAAAAGTACTTACAAAAGTCTGCTTTGCTTTGGGGTTAATCCAAGTATCCCGTGATGATGCATGTCTACCCAGTTGTCTATGGTAGACATTGGCTGTTGGGTTACTATGTTGGCCTATCCAACCATTTGAAAGTGTTAGAATGATATATTATTTGATAACTTTTAATATTGCTTGCAATTAAAAAAAAAAAAAAAAAAAAAAACCTTACTAACCTTCTTGTCGCAATGCTGGGAGATGAATATCCAACCATGCAAACTCGATCGCTTCTAGTTGGCATGATTGTTTTTATTTGTCACCAAATTTTTTTTGATTTATAATAGTTTTTAGCACCAAACAAGAGCACATTGCTTTTATATATCTATATATATATATATATATATATATATTTTATTTTTTTTTTTTTGCATTTATTGATTTCCATAAGAGAGAAAAATCATTTTCATCTCGTAGTATTATAACTACACTACTCATAAAACTATAATATCTCATTTAATATGTAGTGTATTTTTTAGACTGAGTCCTACTGTTTTGTTAATAATAGGGTTATAATCATATAGGATTAAATAGGATTGCTCTAAGTAAAAATATGGTTTGTTTTCTTTGTTTGCAGACATTTTTGTGTTTGACACAATTCACATAGATAACACTGACGCAATCCAAGAACTTGTTGCAGGGAAAGACAAGAAGTTCCAACCAAAAAAAAAAAAGAATTCTCAAGACAAATCTGGTTTGTTTTACTTTTTTTATTTTTATTTTTTTATATTAATAGGTATTGAATCACATATGGGATTGTCTATTTTAATATAATGCTCTATCCTTTTTTTACCATTGATTCAAATTTAAGGATAACACACTTAAATAGGATTATTTCCTACAGGTGGAAAATAAATTTGCTCTTTGCCATAGCCCTTCCCCCTGATACAAAGATCTACAATTTTTTTAAAAGTTAGTTTTACATGTTTGTTATTTTTTTTAGGGATTGTTTGTTATTCTTCTAATAGTTTAGTTTGGTTATATACATATATATATATATATATATATAATAGAGCAACTTTTCAATGACAGATGGGAAAATTGACAATAAAAAATTTTAGATAGATATACATTTGAGAAAAATTATTTTAATAAGATTAGGTTATGGAAAAAAAGTTTAAAAAGATTCATTTAAAACATAAGATTTTAAAAAAATGACAAATTGATTGAGATGCATGTTTCAATTGATCTTTTCTAATTCTGCCTCATTTCTTCCATCACCTCCTCGGAACATTTGTGCTGTTCTTGTAGGTTTCTGATGATCTATAGGAATTGATGTTGTTGGTCTGCTGAAGCATTGCCATTGTTGATGTTTGATTCTGACTGTTGACTATCTTCTTGGTTTCTAGTTGCTCTTTTGGAGATCACCATCTTGCGTTTTGTTTCTAACTTTCTTTAGTTCTGTTTCCCACAGACGGTGCCAAATTTGTTTAGGTGGTTTTTTTTGTTCCAAACAAATCAAAGATTGTTGGTTTTTAACTTAGAGAAAGAAATAAAATTCTCTCAGATGCAATTTTTCTCTCTTAATTATCTCTCTAGGTAGTTTCCGAATGGCTAAGTCCCTGTTCATCCTGCCTATTTTCGTATTTGTAGATGTTGATGCAAATTGTCCTTTTATCATGAGCCTTTTGGATTCTCTTTATTTATTTTCTGCAGTTCAATTTATTATCCAACATGGAAAACCTGTTTTAAGTCAGGCTGATGATGTGCATTGGAGCTTCCTCTGATTCTTCTGATTCCGAGTTGTGTCCGCCTTTACTTTCCTTCGGTTCCTAAATGGTGCCATTTAGCTCAAGTCCTGCAGCGTCATTTTAGTTTCGTTCTTGTCTTTGCGACTTCTATTAATTGAACGTTGTTTCATTGACAATAAGCCGTTACATATAGGTTGTTTCAGATAACAATTAAAGACTGTAACTCATAAGTGCTTAATCATTCAGCCCTTTTGGGTCTTAAGGGTTAAGATACATAAGAAATTTAATGGGATCTTTAACAAACTGGTTTGAACTGAACAAATTAATTCAAATAATGTCTCATGTTATACTGTAGCTATTTTTTGCTGTACTATTATTAGTTTAAATTAATGTTTGAACCAATTTGTCAAACACCTTATGTTCCTTGGCATAAATTTTTCGTTGTGTGATCTTGCCCAAGTATATTAACCGTCATCCAAATTTCTCTGTTTTCCAATCAAACAAGTAGAGATATTTTAACCCTAAAAGATACAGAAGCACATAGCATCCAACAAGCGCAAAGCATGGCATTTATTTATTTTTCACACTTTTTACCATTTATCAAAGCATGGTATTTATTTAAACATAGCAACAAAGCAACAATAATTAAGATGGAGCACATAAATATCTAAACATATATATGTATATGTTTTAACTAAGAATTTTTTTTTTTTTTTTTTGGTTTTAATAGTGGAGGAGATAGACATTATACTCAATAACAGCGTTTCCAGAGACAGTATCAAGGCTGTAAGTGCGTGCTTGAGCATAACCCCTTGCGAATCTGAAAAGACCACTTCCACCAATGACCGGCATCTCCCGAACTTTGTCGAAAACAGAATTCCTTCCAAAAATAGAAATAGTACTTCCATTATACTTTCCTTGTACAAAAACAAAGTTCATAGCCATCAAAACAGAGAAATCTTCTTGTGAAGCAACTCCATAAAACCCTTGAGCCCTTCCCAACAACTTGGAGCTCAGCTCTGGCTTTTCCGTCAACGGATCGTCCATCATGGTGATCGTTCCAAACCCAGTTTTCGATGTAAAGTTGGAAGGCGGGTTTACGATTGTAACGGCGCTAGCGTTTGGGCCGGTGAGTGTGTCATGCCAATAGAACCTGAAATGGCTCAGCTTTTCCTTTTTAACTCCAGGTTCATTTTCCGCTGAAACAAGCAGAGCAAGGCAAATGAGATTAGAGACTAGAAGTAGGGACAGAGTTGTCATCTTAGATCTAGCCATGGTATTGGTAATTGGTATGGTTTTACAAATTAGATTAGATCTCAGGAATATTTATGCTAAACTGAAATTATTGCTACACTTCACGTTACTGCCTAGTCAAAAGTCAAATCTGCTGTAGGCGCAGACTTTTCCAAGTCTGATCATGCCATGTCATAGCTGTCGACAGAAAAATTGCTCATTTTCTACACTCTCTTTTCTACAAGGACTAAATTATAGGCGCCATTTGATTTTATGCGGTGTGCTCTATTGACTAGCTATAAGAAACAAAATTAGAAGTGAGAAAAAAAAAGGTAGGGGAGATCACGTGTTAGGTGCAGTGTGCTCTATTGACTAGCTATAAGAAACAAAATTAGAAGTGAGAAAAAAAAAAAAAAAGATAGGGGAGATCGCGTGTTAAGACCAAACAAGAGCACATTGCGCTTATATATATATATATATATAAATATAAAATATAATAATATTTAATCATTAAATATTTTAAACTCAATTCCATAACCCAATTAAAGATTAAAGGTTTTATGGCCACGCTGCACACGCAAAAAGGCAAGAGGAACAAAGTGCTCATAATATATAGAGTAGAGTTGAGAGTAGGGCCGGTAATTTAGGTCACGATCCGATGACACGACACGAACCCGACACGAAAAATGCGGGTTAGGGTTGAGAAAATAGGCCTCGGGTTGAAATTGGGTCGAACCCATCTGACCCGCACAAAAAACGAGTTGGGTTCAGGTCAACCCGAAGCAACACGAAATCAACCCGAAATAACCCGCAAAAAATGTGTCAAAATAAGGTTGACCTGAAAATTAACCTGAAAATTGTTAATCAATCCGTGTAATCCAAATTAAACTCGTGTGACCTTAATGTAACCCATATAACCTGAAATTAATTTTAATGTGTCAAATTAGTCTAACATTTGTTGTATATCTAACTTGACATGATTCTAACTTCTAGCATATTTGTTTTTGTTAAACTTATACAAAGTTTTGTTAACTTTTTTGATGGTTTTTTTTTTGTTGGATTATTATTTATTTTGTAGGCTTATTGTTGGGTCTATCGTGTTGCAGGTCTATCGGGTTTAGCGGGTCAGTGTGTCGTGTCAACACGAACATGTACAAAGTAGTATATTGGCAGGTTGCACGGGTCGGGTCGGGTCGGGTCAACCCGTCTACACATCAGGTCGTGTCTGGGTTGGGGTTTTTTTGACCCGTCGGGTTCGGGTTGGCGTGTTGGCTGTTTATATAAGGGCTCAACCTGACCCAAACCCGACCCGTGGACCCAAATTGTCACCCTTAGTTGAGAGAGACTTAATATGTGCTTCCGATGTGGGACTTTTTTGGGAGGTGAAGTTAAATTACAATAAATTAAAAAAAGGGGGCCTATTATTTGTTGTCAAACATTGATTCAGTGTGGGGGTAGAAGGAGGAATAAAAAGCGCCCTTGTGCAAGGTTCGAATCCTCCTTGCACCTGTAAAATTTGAAAATTTTTTTATTTTCAAATGAGTAAAAGAATCATAATAAATTAAAAAAAAGGCGCCCACCTGGCGGTGACAAGGGCAAGACCATACCCTTTAGGTGCAAATCTGAATTTTTCCTTTTTAAGCTTTTTTTTTTTGTTTTAAGCTTATATTATTTAATATATAATATATATTTCTTGATTGATTTTATTGATATTTTAGTGGAAACATAGGTCTAAAACTAGGGCATTTTTTGTATAATTGTATTTTTAGTATAATCATTTACCTTAAAAAACTTTTAAAAAAAGGTTTTTTTAATTGGCTTAAATTAAAAATAAATTAAAAATTAAGGTTACATATCCTAGGTATATATTCTAATTGGCTTAAAAAAGGGTTTTTTTAAGCTTTTTTTTTTGTTTTAAGCTTATATTATTTAATATTTAAATATATATTTCTTGATTGATTTTATTGATATTTTAGTGGAAACATAGGTCTAAAACTGGGGCATTTTTTGTATAATTATATTTTTAGTATAATCATTTAACTTAAAAAACTTAAAAAAAGGGTTTTTTTAATTGGCTTAAATTAAAAATTAAGGTTACATATCCTAGGTATATATTCTAATAATAATTAATAGAAAGAATGGTTTATAAAGTTATAAAACACATCTTAAACTTAATTAATTAGTTTCAACAACCTATTAGTTTTGTTTACAAATTTTATATTCTATATTGCTTATATTTTATTTTAATAAATATACCTGAAATATGTTTCTTTTACTAAATTTATAATTATTAAACGTGCTATAAACGTGCGGGTCGTGTCGTGTCGTGTTGACACGTTTACTGCATGTTTAATTAAGCGTGTTAAACGTATTAGCACAAATCCAACGCGTTTATTTTTGTGTTATTCATGCCAACCTATTTATGACTCAATTAATATATGTGCGTTTCAATCCTATTTATAGTGTGTCGTTTTCGTATTGTGTTATAGTGCCGTGTCCGAAATTGCCGACTCTAACTGAATCACATATGGGAGGGTCTATTTTAATATAATGCTCTATCTTTTTTTTAACCATTGATTCAAATTTAAGGATAACACACTATTGTAGGATTATTCCCTACAAGTGGAGAATAAATTTGTTCTCTGCCATAGACCTTCCCCTTCATATAAATATCTATAATTTTTTTAAAAGCTAGTTTTACTTGTTTGTTATTCTTTTTAGGGATTGTTTGTTGTTCTACTAATAGTTTAGTTTCGTTATATATATATATATAATAGAGCATATTTTATAGGACATAAACAGAAAAAATTGACAACAAAAAAGTTTAGATAGAAGTGCGTTAGAGAAAACTTATTTTTATAAGATTAGATTTTGGAGAAAAAGTTTTAAAAGGTTCATTTAAAAACATAAGATTAGAACAAAAAAATAACAAATTGATCGAGATGCATGTTTCAATCATAACATGCGTTTTGGTTAAAAAAGGGGGCTTATTTAAAAAAATTTAACAGAATCATAAGAAAATTAATTAGGAGATATTATGAGAAAATAAAAGTTAAGAAGGTCACTTAAAAAATTTTCAAGTGGTGACATATGTAAGAGAAAATATTTTAGTATATTTAAATTAGAGAAATGACGTCAATAAAACAAATAGTAGTTGAAAATTTTACCACAAAAAAAACGCATATGTAAATAAGAAAATATTTAGGAACCAAAATAATGAATCTTGTAAGTCACGCTTGTTAAAATATTATTGAAAGACGTAAAAGAATATGCAATAAGAATGAATTAAAAAACAATAATTTGATGATACATGTTAAAAAAATAATTTAATGAGGTAACTATATGACTATATACGATATTAGAAAGAAGGCAACATAGTAACCACTCAAAAGGGAAAAAGATAAAGCTCCAAAAAGGCAAATGAAAAAGAAGGACGGACAAAAAAGCAAAGGGGAGAAAAGCAAAAACAAAAGAAAAAAAAAAACAAAGGGGATTAAAAAATGGAAAAGGAAACAAAAAAAATTTAAAATAAAAAAAAAAGAGAGGGAAAATGTTGGGGGTGATGGAGAGAAACATTTCACTTGTCGCTCGGCTGAAAAATAGAACCTTTATAAGATAAAATAAGAGAAAATAAGATAAGATAAGATAATATTTTAAAGGCTTTCCCATTTGCTACGATCATGTGTAATAATGACTATTACTCTAGGTTTTGTTTGTTGATGTTTTGAATTTTTTTTCAAATATGTGATATGAAAAATTGGTTTAAAATATTAAAAACATGGGAGGTATGTTAGAATTTAGGTTGCTCTTTAGATTTTAACCGCCATATAAAAAAAATTAAATTCAAAATTTGTTATCAAACATTTAATCAATTTTAAATCATCCAACCAAACGCACCTTAAATATCAAAAATCTAACATTCGAACCGTGTCTCAAGCGGAGCCCTGACCTCTATTTTTTGACTTCTAAACGCCACAAGAAATTGGAAGTCTTCTCACTCATATGTTAGTGCCACGTGTTGAGTAGAGTGTACACTCAAGAAGAAGTTGCACATTATACGATAGGAACAAAAGCTACCACCACTCATTAAACAAGAAAATAGAAGGAAGATGAGAAGATGATGAATTAACATAAGTGGATAAAATACTATCAAATCTTCTAAAATGAAAATATTTATCAATTTAAATGCAGATAAAATTAAAACTACAAATAAAAGTGACAATATAACAGGTTAATTTTCTCTAATACAAGTTGGATTCTAAGTGGATTCCAAAAGCTGCAAAAGTGTAAATAATCATGCATAATCTTTATTGTCGTTCAAGCATACAGAGACAACCTGAAACAGGCGCAGAGCAAACCGAAAATGTAATGATTTCATGCACGGATGTGTGTCTGTTCTCATATATGGAGAATGTGTCACAAGGAATCCCATATTTCTTCTTCTTCTTCTTTTTTCGAAGGGGGTTTTATGGAATATAATTCTATTTTTGGTCTTGTAAATTTAATATCTAAGTTAAATTTTTGTTATCTTTCAAGTCAATTACTATTTTCTTTTTATACAAGCCTTTCAACCAAGGTCGGTAATTTCAAACATGACACAACGATATAATATAAAAACGATACAAGATAAACAGGTTCAGACCCTACGTTTATTAAACGGTCATAAATAGATTGACACAATTACACGAAAATAAACAGGATGGATTCATATCACCTGTTAACACGCTTTTAACCTGTTTAATAAACGAACAGTAAATATATTGACACAGCATGACACAAACCCACCCGTTTATGGCACATATAAACTAAAAAATTAAAATATTACATATATTACTGAGCGTGTCATGCTTAATACTATTTATATGTTTTGTCTTTGTGTTTAGATATTACGTTTTTGTTAATTATTGAGATTTAAAGAATTCATGTTGATGTCATTACATGTATTGCCTTCTTGATTTAGTTACAATTTATATGGAATAGTTAATTTATGTTTTTTGAATTCTAAATAACAATTTTTTAATTAATTGGGTCATAATCGGGTTATATATGCGTGCCAAATGTGTTTCATGTTCATGTTTGGATTCTTGACACATTTATTAATCATGTCGTATTAGTGTTTATTCAGATAAACAAAAGTCTATATATTTATTTAACGTTAAATTAATATAATTATTACGTGTTTTATTTAAGTTTTGAGAAATTTTAGTTATTCCTAACTATGTTTCTACTATTTTGTGAAAACCGTTTTCCAAAACCAACGATCTTGTCTAAACATTTTAGTTGTCCTCCAAATTTCTCTTTTTTCCTATCAAACAATTAGAAGCATGTTAACCCTGAAAGGTATAGAAATGATCCCAGAAGTACACAGCATCCAAGAAGCACAAAGCATGGTATTTATTTATTTTTCACTCTTTTTACCATTTATCAATGTAACGTAATTTTTTCGAGAAATTTAGACTTTAGATTTAGTACATAAACTTGTGTCATTGATAAAATATTCTGGAGATTTATGATTTATGATTTTGTTTAATTCAAGGACATTCTCTGCAAAGCAAGAGGAATAGACCATTTTCTACGATAAATATAAGAAAAATCATTACTTATTATAATCACAAAGCAGTGGAATAATGAAGATTTGGCTGTACATATTGAGAAAGATATTATTTTTGCAAAGTATTAGACGTCCAATTAATCTAATTTTTGATTACTTAGTTTATTTATATAAATTTTTTTATTTGCGCCTCTAATTAATTCCTAAATCTATTTTTTTTTTTTTTTTTTGAAATGGATCTGTTATTTTTTTGTAGTACCATATATTTTATTATTATTGAGTGAACCTTTTTCACTATTATTTTTTAAGGAACTTTTTTCCCATTATTAGAAATAAATGAAACTTGGCAAAAAAAAAAAAACTTTTCACACCGACGACAATAAAATCAAAAGGGTAAATTGTTTCAGTAATTTTCAATCTTTCACAAAAAGGGACTAATTTAACGGTCAAACGATTAATTTTGGATAAAAGAAATGATAAATTGATCCCAAAGTTATTAAAAAGGTGACAAACTAGTTCTAAAATTAACGGTTAAACCGTTAAATTAGTCTTTTAACGAAATTGAAGGCAGATAAATTATAAATAAATGAACCGTTTGGTATTATTTTCAAAACAGCTGAAAATATTTTTGTTTTAAAAAATAAAATTTTTTTAAAAATTATGCTGAGAGTGTTTTTAAAATTTTTGTCTTAAAAAATATACAAAAATTGTAAGGAGAACCTAGGCTAAAGAGTTATGAACTAAAATCACACTTGTAAAACTCTGGGGACAAATCGAAAACATGTTTCTTAGGTACCAATCATACAGGGTAGATAGCAGGAACCAACGACGCTTAACTTGTCTAAAGATTCCGACCCCAAATCAGGCTCATACAGATTACAGAAAAGTAAGCACACCATAAAGGAATGATCACACATAGCATGACTACACAGAAGAAAATATATTGAAATCTAACTTTGGAGAAAACGAAATTAAACATGGCAATAATCATTAAGATGGAGCACATAAATGTAAATATATATGTTTTAATTAGGAAGTTTAATAATGGAGGAGATAGACATTATACTCAACTACGGCGTTTCCAGAAACAGTATCCAAGCTGTAAGTGGTTGCTTGAGCATAACCCCTTGCGAATCTGAAGAGACCACTTCCACCAATGACCAGCATCTCCCGAACGTTGTTGAAAACAGAATTCCTTCCAAAAACAGAAATAGTACTTCCATTGTACTTTCCTTATACAAAAACAAAGTTCATAGCCATCAAAAGAGAGACCTCTTCTTGTGAAACAACTCCATAAAACCCTTGAGCCCTTCCCAACAACTTGGAGCTCAACTCTGGCTTTTTCGTCAATGGATTGTCGACCATGTTGATAGTTCCAAACCCACTTTTCAATGCAAATTTGAAGGTGAATTCACGATCCTGACGACGCTAGCATTTGGCCCTTTCAATGTGCCATGCCAATAAAACCTGAAATGGCTCAGCTTTTCCTTTTTAACTCCAAGAAGAAGCTTTTCATTCATGAACCGCCCATCTTCTTCTTCTTCTTCTTTTCCTGCTGAAACTAGCAGAGCAAGGCAAATGAGATCAAAGACTAGAAGTGGGGACAGAGTTGTCATCTTAGATCTAGCCATGGTTTTACAAATTAGATTAGATCTCAGCAATATTCATGCTAAACCAAAATTATCCCTACACTTCATAATCATAATCACAAAAGAGTAAAGTTCACGTTACTGCCAAATGTTGCTTGCTTCTACCCAGTCAAAAGTCAAATCTGCTGTAGGCATACGTGTTGGGTTTTGTTGAATTTTGTGATTCAAATAAGCAGTGGAAAATCAAAATTAATTCCTACAAAACCCTTGCAGGATCCATGCAATTCGATTAGATTGATAAGAAAGTCATAGAATCTTACCAGGATGACAAAAGGGGCAAGATTGTTGAAAGGAAAAGAGAGGGTTCACTCCGATGACACCCTTACTCGAGCTTTTCGTATTCAGGATATGATTCAGATGTTGTTACTTAGAGCAACGCCCTCTACAAGTATTCACACGAACAGACTCTCTCAAAAATAAATTGGTGTGCTAGCACCTTCTCCTTGCATTAAACGAATCTCTCTAATTTTTAGAGTTTTTAATGTTTTTGCCTTTTAGAATAAGAAAATGCCTTTTCTCTTCTAATTTGGCCAGAAACCCTAAAACAAAAATATATATATATATATATCTTGACTTCGAGAAAGAATCAAATATTAACTAGGGTAAACTGTAATTCAAATATGATTCATAGAATCTAGATAATGTCATATTTAATATAATGAACCTAGACATATCTAGTACATTGAATCTAGACATTATCGGGTTCATTGATCCTAGACACAGTAAACCCAAAATTCATTTTTGGTTTATTCTAAGTGTACGACCATGTAGGTTCACATAACGTTGGTAATGGGCTTGAAATTCTGTTTCTGACCCACAAATCATAAGCAGCCTCTAGCAAAATATTATGATTATCAAAGTTATGTGAATGCTAATAATCCGACATAACCTAATCCATAATAAGTATTAAAGTATTTTTGTCACTAGATACATTGATTGAACTGAAGGCATGGTTTATGTCATCCTTATATTATTCAATCATATTATTTCTCGATCCTAAGTAGACTGATATTGATAACCCTTATCAATTCATTCTAGTATGGCCATATATTTTTCTTCAGTCTAACTTATCGAGGGGCCCATAGATATCTTTCTCATAATAAATGAGGGACAAATTCATTCTTAATCACTCACATTCCTCACATGATTCACTCTATTTCCAACAACAATCCATTCCATCATCCTGTTAAAGATAATATTAAAATGTGTCAAAATATAGAACTTGTCATGTAGGAAACAATGGTGATTTCAAGTTAGAGAACTAGGATAATACTATTATGATGAGAATCACTTATGACAATTATCCATGCAGTATTCTCATTACAGGTTGATCCAATACATCATTTTTCAAATATGTATCTATGAGTTGACTTAATATCTCATACATATGATTAGTAAAACATAATCATCAGTCAAACTTCATACTAGTCTTCATTTATTATTATCCCAATAATAATGACCGACTAGGGATAATTTAGAATAGAATTCAATTTTCACCTAAGAGTTTTACTATCAAGTCACATACTTGATGACCTTAGGCAGAATTAACAATTTATGGAATTAGAATCAAAAACAATAATAAAAATGCCTCTTTATTAATAAAATGCAAATGTAATGAAAGCAAATTGTGGTCATTACATAATTGGCCTAGAGCACATCACAAACAGTACGTGTCTTCTTCAAGCAAAGTTTCCAAGTCTCACGAGACCACGTCATAGCCAGTGACAGAAACTAGGGGTAAATTGGCCTCGACACTCTATTCCTGCAAGGATCAAGGGTTGGTAAACGGATTCGAATTGTGTAAATTTAGATTTTTTTTTATTTGAGTTATGTGATTTGAATAGCAATTCGAATTGACTTTTGTATGTACATTTAGGGTCCATTTGACAAATGGATTCGAATTGTGTTGATTTTGATTATTTTGGTTTGAGTTGTATGATTTGAATTGCTATATATTTAGATGTATATTTAAAATGTTAATCTAAATATAGGGTAAAATTAAAATTTCTGTTTGCATAGATAGAGGAAAAAGTTTTTGATTTATTGACAAATTTAACAAAATCTTAGGATCTGTGTGGTAAATGGATTCAAATTAGTAGATTTAATTTGAATTAGTGTGATTTGAATTAGGATTTGAGTTAGTAATTTGAATTGTTATTCAAATTGACATTTGGATATGTATTTAAGTTTTAATCTGAGTATAGAATAAATTAGAATTTGTGTTTGGAGAGGTAGTGAAGATAGTTTTTGATTTATTAATAAATCTAATAAAATCTTAATATTAGTGATCTTAAAAAAATGCAATATGGATCTTTATTTATTCCTCTCTTCATGAGGAACACAGTGAAAAAAGAATCATCTCAATTAGATATCAAATGAAGAAGTTATGATTTTTTTTCTCAAATATAAGAGAGAGAATTTTAGTTTTTACTATAGTAAAGATACCCGAGTATCAAAAGTTTAAGAGGAGATGAGAACTCTAAAAACTTAGATTCTTGATACTCAAATGATTCAGATTTAAGGGGAAATAAACACGTATCCAAAGGATTCTTGATACTTGAATCTAAATTCGAGTCCATTGAGTTCAAAGAATGCATGAAACAAACATACTCTTAATATTTATGATATTAAAAAAATATGCAACGTGGATTTTAATTTTCTATTCATTATAACGCAATGAAAAAGAATTTTCTTAATCGAATATCAAATGAAGAAATTATGATTTTTTTCTCAAAATTAGGAGAGAGAATTTTCACTTTTACTATAACAAATAAATCCAAATCCAAAGAGATCAAAAGGGGTAAAACTCTAAAAATTTGAATTAAAAAAGATTTATTTGATTTAAATTTTTAAAAATATATATATATCTAAAAAATTTTAAAGATTTAAATTTAAAAAGTTAGTCGAATATTCAAAACAAACTGCCACATACCTCATTTGACATGCGGTGTGCTCTGATTAGTGTAACGCAACTCTTAAAGGGCTTGGTGAGATGAGGTTTATAAGCATTTTGATGGGCTTGGATGTCTGTGCAGCTTTAATTCCTAACAGCGAGGATGAGATCACAAGAAAGGAAATAAATTAAAAAAATACAAGTGCTGAGTTGGTTTGTTGGACCTAGCTCTGTAATCTTTGCAAATAGTGGTCATGTTTGTTTTTGTTCTTAAAACATTTGAAAATATTTTTTTACACTTTTTGAGGCAAAAATTTTCAAAATACACTCAGCACAATTCTCAACAAATTCTTATTTTTTAATACAAAAATATTTTCACCTATTTTAAAAACAATACCAAACAACTCGCTATCTTCTTATTAAAGAATAACGACAACCACTGACAGAGGGGGAAAGAAGTGCTTGCATTTTTCTTTTCTTTTTTTTTATTGTTTCAAGGATTTGTTTGAATAATTTATAGAAAAATCTAGTTTAATTTCAGAAAAGTTTTCAAATGTTAAATAACTCAAAATTTTTATTGTTGTAAAAAATAATATATAATAAGATATGAATAAAATTTGTAATTTGTCATTGAAAAATAAAAAATGTAAATAAAAAAGCATTTCGTAAGTATTTAAAAAGTAATTTGTTTCAAAAGAACTTATAAAAATCAAAGGATTGATTTTACAATTGGTCTTTAAAGTTTACCTTCAATCTTACCTTAATTCTTAACATTTCAGAAGTCTTATTTTGGTCCTCGATCTTCTAGTTTGTTTCAGATTTGGCCCCTCTGGTAATCTGATGTTAATAATTTAAAATAATATTCTTAAAATGTCCCACTTTGGTCGTTAACCTGTTGCTTTGTTTCACTTTTGATTCCCAACCTATTACTTTATTTTATATTTAATCCCTAATCCAATACTTATATACTAGTATTAAAAATTCAATTTATCTTTTTCTAAATTATAAGCCATCTTACTTACACTATGATAAAATTGTTTTTTTAAAACCTGCATCAAAATCATTTTATTTAATTTTTCACTTTAGATTTTTAAAATTTTAGTCCCTAATAACTCAATGCAATTTAATCAAAAGTTTAATATGTTTGACTACCAAACAAGTTGAAAAATAGTTTTTGAGGTAAATACACCAAATACTACTTATTTGAAATCAATTGAAATGAGCTTAAATCTCAGCGTAAAATATAGTAATTAATTCCACGTTTGCGAAAATAGAACACAAACTTTTTATAAAAATGAATGAAGTAATTTTAAAATACACAAGCTATTACATGAGGGAAAAAAAAAAGAAACACAATAGTGAGAACAAACAAAAAGGAAGAGTTAACGAGGCAAATTATAAATTAAAAAAAAAGGTAGATGACAAAAAGGGGGAAAATAAGAACGAATGAAGGGAAAAAATTCCATTAAAAAAAGAAAAAAATAAAACAAATAGAAGAGAGAGAAAAAAGAAGGGTTAGTCAGGTGTTAGCACCAAACATATAAGAGCATATTGTCTCTTTTATATATTTGTTTTTGCATTGTGATATCAAAATCTATAATTTTTTTAAGTTAGTTCTACTTGTTTATTATTATTCTTTTTTAGGGATTATTTGTTATCCTTTCTAATAGTTTAATTTAGTTAAAAAAAAAAGAAAAAGAAATAGAGCGTATTTTAAAAGGATCGTCGATGGGAAAATTTGGCTAAAAAATTGTTTTAATTGTTATACATTTAAGAAAAATTATTTTAATAAGATTAGATTATGAAAAAGAGTTTAAAAAATTCACTTGAAAATATAAGATTTAAAAATAACAAATTGATCGAGATACATGTTTTAATTATAACATATGTTTTGGTTAAGTAACTGTGCGTGAGAGAGAAAATGTGAGTAAGTATAAACAAAAAGGGCTTTTTAAAAAAATAATAATAAGTAGCAAAATCATATAGAAAATTCATTAAGAGGCACTATGAGAAAATAGTAGTTGAGAATGTCACTTAAAAAAATGTTTGAGTAGCCACATATGTGAGAGAATGTATTTTAGCATAATTAAATTAGAAAAAAGACATTAATAAAATAAAATAGTAGTTGAAAGTGCCAACACAAAAAAATATATGTGCAATTAAAGAAATATTTGAGAGCCAAAATAACAAAATTTATAAGTCACACTAGTTAAATAATATTTTGGAGGACGTAGAATATGCAATAAGGATAAATAGGATAAATTAAGAAAATAGTATTTCAATAATAAATGTTAGAAAAATAATTTTATAAAGTGAGTCTATAAATATATACAATATTAGAGGAAAGCAATAAAATAGCCATTTAAAAATAAAAAATAATAAAAAAAGATAAAGCATTGAAAATGCAAATGAAAAAGAAGGTAGGACAAAAAAAATAGAAGAAAAGAAAAAAAAAGATGAGAAAAGGAAAAAAAAAACCATGGGTGATAAAAAAGGAAAAAGAAGCAAATACAATTTAAAAATAAAAAAAGGGGCAGGGGTGAACATTTCTAAAAGTTAACATAAGGGAAGGAAACCCTTAATTCACTGTATTTGAATAGTAAATCTTATTATCACAGAAAAAGAAATACAACTTATTTATAATAGAAAAACAAATCTACGACCTGCTAAACTAAATTCCTAGAAACTAGGAATCATAAAAAACTCTTAAAATCCTAGCTAAATTTGAGATACGCCAACACTCCCCGTCAAGCTGGACTGCACAAATTGTATATTCCAAGCTTGTCTACAAGCTTCTTTAAAGCTGGTTTAAAGAGCCCTTTTGTTAGCAGATCTATTGATTGCTTGGTTGTTGGTACATAAATCATACATATAGTAACATTGTCAATCTTTTTCTTGATAAAATGCCAGTCAACCTCTACATGTTTAGTCCTGTTATGGTGTACAAGATGGTGTGAGATATTAATAGCAACTTTTTGTCATAGTAAATTCTTAAGGGTGTCTCTGTTGTTATCTTCAATTCTTCTAACAACATCTTTAGCCATAGTACTTTGCAGATCCCATGAACCACCAACTTGAGTTCCGCCTCTACACTACTCCTTACAACTACTGTTTGCTTCTTACTCTCCCACGTTACTAAATTGCCCACATGAGCAAACAGTAACTTGAAGTAGACCTTCAATCGTTCACTGAACCTACCCAATAAGCATCAATGAAGATCCCAATGTTTCTTTCATCTGTTTTTTTTTTTTTAAATAAGCCTCTACTGGGTGTCCCTTTCAAGTATCTTAAGATACGATAAACAACTTCCAAGTGAGATACAGATGGTGCGTGCATATACTGACTTACATGACTAACTGCAAATGCTATATCTAGCCTTGTATAAGATAGATAAATCAATCTTCCAACCAATCGTTGATATCTGCCTCTGTCAACCGAATTACTTGTAGAACTGTCTTTTAACTTTTGATTTGGATCAATCAGAGTATCCACCAGTTTACATCCTATCATACCGGTTTCTTTGAGGAGGTCCAAAACATACTTCCTCTATTATATAGAGATTCCAACCCGGTTTCTTGCTACTTCCATCCCAAGAAAATACCACAAGCCTCCTAGGTCTTTGATTTTGAACTCATCTGACAAACTCTTCTTTAGTCTCTCCCTTTTAATCCTATCATCACCAATTAGGATTATATCATTGACGTTGACTATTAAGACAGTTATCTTCTCTCCTTTTGTCGGTAAAATCGGGTATGGTCGGATTGTGCTTATCCATACTCCTATTTCTTGATCACTTTTGTGAACCTTTCAAACCACGTCCTTAGAGATTGCTTTAGACCATATATAGATTTTTTTAGCCGACATACCTTACTAAGGTCTATGTAAACTTCCTCTTCTAGATCTCCCTTTAAAAAGGCATTTTTTACATTGAGTTTGTGACGCGGCCAATCTAAGTTTGCAACAAGAGTGACAACAAAACACGTACCATATTAATCTTCGCCACTGAAGCAAATGTCTCCTGATAATCAATCCCATAAGTCTGAATATAGCCCTTGGCCACTAATCTTGCCTTATAGCTCTCAATCGTGCCATCAGCCTTGTATTTCACAGTGAATACCCATTTGCAACCAACTGATATTTTTCCTTGCGGCTTTTGAACGACTTCCCAAGTTCCTGTTTTTTCCAAAGCATGCATTTCTTCTAGAATGGCTGCCTTCCAGTTTGAATCTTCTAAAGCCTCTTGTATTGTAGTTGGGATCTTTGTTTCTGACATATTCATTACCAGTGCCTGAATAGAGTTAGATAGATGATCATAAGACATAAAATTGGAGATAGGATGTTTAGTATAAGATATCGTCCCTTTTTTCATGGCTAGGGCTGCACAAAAACCGCCCCGTACCTGCCGGTCGCCCGCACTCGCACCCGCCCCGCCTGAAAAAAATGACTCCACGTCAACAACCCGCCAATGGACGGGTTGAACCCGCCCGCCTGTATATGTTGGCGGGCGGGTTCGGTTTTGAAATTTAAAGGGAGGGTTCAAACCGACCCGCCAGCCTAAATTTCTTTTAAAAAAAAAAAAAAAAAAAAGCTAATTCCTTAATCTAATTTGCCTTCTGCCCTCCGTCCCCTTACCCTAACATCGACTCTAAGTCCTTAGAGTTCCCCCAAAGTTCTAATCATAGCCAGCCAACCCCAAAGTTTCCTCTTTTCTTTTCTTCTTCCCACTCCCCGTTCTGAGTAATTAGTTCAATGGCAGTGGCACGCGCAGTGCTTCCCCTCTATTGTGAATGTGGTCATAGTCTTTAGGTGTCAAACTTTGTTGTTTTGAGAATGTTTCATATATTATCATCTTTTATTTTCTACAAATTTTCTCAACTTTTTTTAAAGCCCAAAAAATTACATTGGGCTACAGTATAGGCCCAAATTACCTCAACCCGCCCACACCAACTCGCACCCAAACTGAAACCGCCCGCCATTCCATAAGTGGTCTGCAGGTTGGTTAATCGCCAACCCGCCATCCAAAAAAACCGATCCGCACCTGCCCAAAAACCGTCAAACCCCCCGCCATTCACCCCTACTCATTGCCATAGGTATATCAATACCTACCAAATCTATGATTATACTTGGCTTCATTTTAGATTCTTGGTCACTAGGAATCTTTAAGGGCTCCACCTTTTTTGGATTATTTTTTTTCGTGAATAAGTTACACCAAATGGTTGGAGACATCCTTCTTTTCCTAGATGTTTCTCACTGTTGCTAGGCATAGTCTGATCTAAATTCCTAGTTATTTCAGAATCTTTTGAAATTTCAATAGGGACGACAGATTATGACTTGGATTTGACTCAGCAAGGTTTCGACTATTTAGGATTTTCTGTGGGAAATTTGAGTCCAAATTTGAAATTGGTTGACTCGAATTTGGGGAATTCGAATTTGAACTTATGCCAATAGAGATCTCAGGATCTGTTTGATTTGATTCCACAAAATCTGAAAAGTGTAGATCAATGGCTTGATTTGGCGCTGGGCTAGGAGAATATGGATTTGACTAATTTGAAATTGTAACACCCCCTCACGGGATGTCACAGTTACTATTTCATAGCATCTATTTTTTACGATAAACATAACTTTTATAGAATCTAAATAAACAAAGTACTACAATAATAGCCTCTCTTTTTTTTAAACCTGACTTATCAATCAATTCAAATAAACTTCATCTAAAAATAAAAACATATTTGCAATATTACCAAAAACCTTAAACTTAACAAAATATCTTTAACATGCAAAATCTCATAAATAAACGAAAAACTAAAATCTACGGAATTACAAATAATTAAATTAAAGTTTAAATCATCATTAATTTAAGATGCGTCACTCCGATATTCCATTAAAGAGTTCATGCAAAACATTCATATTAACCATAAGTCACTAATAATACTATTAACAACATATAAATATCTCATGCTATCATTAAACATTACTTCATCACGTAACAACATCAAGAAGCACAAAAATCACAATTTATAAACCTAGAGTTTAATTCCCAAAAGTAGGCAGAATGACCTTTATTTACTTAAAAATTTATAATAATTTTATTTTAACTCCAAATCAATCAAACCAATAGCATTAGAAACTAGACTACAAAACAAAGAGTTTGATATATTATACGCATATTTTGAGAATAATTTTCATGACTAAAAAGTCTTCAAAATTCCTTCCAAATTTTGGGTCTGTGTAAAACTACACAGCTTTTTAGGTCAATTTTAAAAAATCATAACTATTTAAAGAAAACTCCAATTTAAGCGATTAAAAAGCCAAACAAAAGCTTAAGATGTCTAGTATTTGGAAAAAAAATATATAAGAAAAATATTGACAAAACAATATAGAATTGGAAATTACTGGATTATGACGGCTGTTAGGTGTTTGTATAAAAAGTAGGCATCAAGCATTAAAAAAATTCAATACCAATTCATAGCCTAATAAAACCTCAATTACAATTGTAAACACATAATTAGCATGATAATGATTGATAATAAAATATACCCATAAAGATCTACACAATAAAATATGAAAATCTATGATATTTTCACTCTAGTGTTTAATGAGAAGTTAATCAAAACAACCATATCAACTCTTTTCAATCACCAATTGACATGAAATACATATAATAAAAGAATCCATGTGATGATAATAATAATTCTAATACTAACATAATAAACTAAAACATCAAACATGTTAAATGATTGTTACACTTACCAAAATGAATACAATTAGAAAAATTAGAAATCTTAATAAAACCAAAGAAAACCAAACACGAAACCAATCAATGAGGAAGGAATGAAGTGTGAACCTAGAGTTACAAATAAGAGGTTTTTATATAGTTTTTAGGTGTAAGCTGCTTATGAAATCTTAAAAAATCTTTTTTTTTTTCCACGTGTTATTCCTTTTTTTCCTGTCTTTTTTTTTCCCTATTCACCACACTCTTGGAGCTGCAGGCCCAATTTCATTATATTCACGTATAACATAAAAAAATATTACATATTGTATATAATATATATATAATTTAAGTTAAATATTCTTTTATATATATATATATATATGTATACATTAAATAAAAAGAAATCAATTAATTAATTTCTTCTTATTACATTTTATTTAATTAAAACATAACAAAATGCATCATCACATCATTAATTCATAAATAACCATAATCCCTACATAATTAGCTTAAACCTTTCTAGCACATCGAATCTTTCATGGTTGTAACCTGTAACATGTAACATCACTAAATAACATGTTAGTAATGATATCATTGTCATCAATTATAGAGTTAGACTTTCTATTTACCATTAAATAGAAAATTAGGGTGTTACAAGCCCACCCACATTATAAAAGTTTTATCTTCAAAACTTAGAACAATTTAGGATATCTCGTTTTCATATCATCCTCTCGTTCCCATGTTACCTCCTCCACTCCATAGTTGCACCATAACACCTTCACCAGTGCGATCTCTTTGTTCCTCAGCTTTTGTATTTCTCTATCCAAAATCCCTATAGGTTTCTCCTCATTATTCAAGTTTTCTTGAACTTGTATTGTTTGTGGTTTGATCACATGTTCAAGGTCAGCTATATACTTCTTTAACACTGAGACGTGGAAAACATTGTAAATGGTCAACATCTTCTCAGGCAAGTCCAATTCATAAGCCACATTACCAACTCACTTAGTAATCTCGTAAGATCCCACATAACACGGATCAAGCTTTCCTTTCTTGCCAAATCTCATCACTCCCTTCATCAGAGCCACTTTGATAAAAAGAGCCACTTTGATAAAAAGAGCCACTTTGATAAAAACAGAGCCACCCACGATAACATCAGTGTAGCTCTTTTGTCGACTCAAAGCAGTCTCAATTCTTGGGCGAATGATCTTCACTGCTTCTGTCATCTTATCTACAAAGTTTGTCTTCTTGTTCATCTCAATTTCCATCTCTTTCTTCTCTCCTGCCTCGTGGCAATAAATTGACGTCCTACACAGCCTCCCGTACAATGCCTCGTAGGGCGCCATCCCTATTGTCACCTGATAACTGTTATTATAAACAAATTTTGCCAATGATAATTTCTCGCGCCTTTTTTTTTTCTTTTCTTTTCTTTTCCTTTCTTTTCTTTTTTCTTTTTTCTATTCACAAACAGTTTTGCAGCCGCAGGCCCAAAGGCTCAGTTTTATTATGTTCACATATAACATAAAAAAAATATTACATATCATATATAATATATAGAATTTAAGTTATATATTCTTTTATAAATTTTGCACATTATTAGTTATATGCCAAGTAGACTTACAAATTTTTATAGAATCAATAGATATCATTACCAATAAAACAAACCTTACAATATGCGCATACAAAACTATCAAGATATAAAAATTCAAGAGTAGTGCTAGTTTAAAGGTTCATAACATTTAAAATATGTTGAACGAAAATTTATTAAAATTTCAAATATTCGTAACATATAAAAACATATCATATCCAAAAATTGCAAAAAAATAAAATAAAATCATACAAATTCAAAATATTATTAGGAATTTCACCAAATAACCAAAAACTCTAAAATAATCTCAACGTATTCTAATAACCAAATAATATTTTCATGCAATTCCATCATATCACATGAATGCTTTCAACCAAAAATAGCACTATACATCAACACCTCAAGAGAAACCTTATAAACACGATCATCACAAAAATTCATATATTCATATAAACCATGGTAACCATAATCAACAAAACCTTAAAATCATACCTTTAGTTCTTATACAACTTGAAGGCTTCCATGTAAAATTTTCGGAACAAATTCTTCTACAACGGCTTGAAAGAAAGAAGGATGAATGATGAGATATAAGTTTTGTAGAATGGAGATGTAGAGATGATGGAGACTTGAAGATTTTATTTTTTATTCATTTTTTTTTATTTTTTTATTTTTTTTGTAAAGAGGGGCTTAGAGCATGTATTTTAGAGGAAAAGAGGAACACGTATTCTTTGGTAGCAAAAAAAGAGAGATGTGAAAAATTTCTATTGGCTTAGAGATGTTTTATAAGTCTATGAATGAGAGAAAACATGGGTGAGAAAAACCCTAGCATTTAACTCCAAAATCATCTAAATAAATTTAAAAATATAATTCCTAGGTTGGTTTCCTTATATTGGATGTTCAGAAATTGAAAATACTGGTCAAAGTTACACTACAACAAAAACATTGATTAACATCAGTCAAAAACCGTTGTTAAATATTGTTTAACAACAGTTTTCTTATCGACGTTAAAGAGACCATTGTTAAAAATGATCCTTTTTGACAACGGGTTTTAATTGATGTTAAATATCTCGTTTAACCATCGTTATAAATTGTCAACATATGTCTGGTATTGTTCAAAAACCATTGTTATACATCATTTAAAAAGTCGGACTCCTAACAGCTGTCAAAATATTAACAAAGTCAGTCCATAACTAATATTAAAAATGTTTAACAAAGCCAGTTTACAACCGTTGTTAAAAAAAGCCTAAAAATTTAATAGTTGATTTTTTAAAATATAATTCACATCTAGAAGAAACACTTTTTTGTACCCAAGCGGGATGGGACCCACCTGGTGGGGCCCCCATTTGTAAGTGGAGCGGGCTGCAGCTTGCTCAGGACATATAGCATTGCTCCTTCTAGAATTCAATATCAATTCTCTCACTAGCTGCGAACAAGTTTGATGAAGGCATAAACAAGCATATGTAATCAATTCAATACCAATTCAGTATTAAATCCAAGTAAAACACAATCAAACAACTTCAAATCCAACATCTACAATATCCCAAAAAAGGTACATAAGCAAGCTCTATGTCTACAAATCCAACCACTAAAGTCCAAGTTAAAAGCATGTTAAGAGTATCGAATCTAACAAAAGCACTAAAATATGTAAGAATGAACAAACTCTGCCGATTCCTCTTGAATTTGATCAATGTCTTCTTCTGTGTACTCTTCTTTTTCAATAAACTGCAAGTAACAAATGAAGATATGTTTTAGTAACGATAAATTTAAATATTTAGACAGTAAATAAACCAAAAATGTTTGACAATTTTTTTTTAATGTACCTTAGGAGATATTATGGCCATCTTTGCCTTTATTATGTCCTTTATGTATCGCATTATATAGAATCCACATTCTACATTAGTAGGTTGTTTAGGGCACTATATATGAAGACATAAAACGTACAATTAGTGTATAGATAATAAGTATGAATTAAATAAAATGATAACTTCAATAAAGATAACTTACATTTATTTCAATCCATTGTGGCAGCTTTCTTTTTTTAAGCCCAAGCATTTTGAGTTCACTATGAAAAACAAGTAAAAATACAAGTAAAACTCATAGTTAAAGTAAACAGTTATATAGATGCCTAAGAGACCAATCAACTTACGTATTAATAACATCTTTCATTTCTTTGGTTGCTCGTTACGACGAGGATAAAAGAAGAACACAATCTCCTCATGACGATCTATAACATTTAACATCCAATGGTCCCCAAGAAATTATAAAAAGTCAAACGAGTATTAAGCTAGTAATGAACCTATTTTGCGCTACTATGCCAACATTTGTATAAATATGACTTACGAAGAGTTATATAGAACAAAAAAGAGTTGCCCTTGATGGGAACCTTCCAATACATCTTTTAAAAAACGTGAACGAGCATTCTTACTTATCCCACATTGGACCGCCAGACGACATGGATCCACAAACTTGTACTTTTTGTGCAAGTTAAGCTTACCCAAACATTCATTAAGATACCTATATAACAATCAAATAATCGTTAAAGTTATCTCAATAATCTAAAGTTAGCATAAATTTGTGTAAATTAAATTTTTGTTTTTAGAAAGGTAACTTACTTCATGTAAACTGCAATGCAAGTGGCCGATATTTCTACCATGGCACCAAACTCGACAACGTCCTCTTTCAAAATAATTATATTGTGAGCATGACCTAGGACATCAGCAGTAATTGGGACCTCAAAAGTCTGTTCAGATGTCATACAATCGGTAGCATACTTGACTACCACTTCAAGGATTTAGGCATCTCATTACTAGTTTTTTTCTTGGGTTGTATCACCGAGTGTGAACAATGTAAAGCATTTGAATGCTCGGAAGGTCTTGATTTCTTGCCATGTGATATAAACTAAGAAAATATGTAGCATGAAAAAGTTAGTTTCATGATAGTAATCTCAAATACAAATAAAAACATGAGTGATAATTTTGTAACCTGATTTGGCCATATGATGTGAGCTTTTGGCCATGCAATAATAGATCCCTTGGCATCTCCAACAATTACTAAATCATCACGAACTGGGATAGGTAATTTAGCATGTTCTTTGATTGCAATAGAAACATGTACACGCAAATTATCTTCTCCCAATGCTATCCCATGGACCAAAGATTCTGGCCCTCCTAAGTCATCAACGATCTCCAATGGCAACAATATTTTCAATGTTCCCAACAGCAAACTTGACCTTATTTTTCTACACACAACATCAATATAAGCAAGATTGTGAATAAAAAAAATAAAAATAAAAAATCAAGTAGATGTTACGTCTAGATTGGACCTTTTCTTGAGGATTCCCAACTAGTTCCTTTTGTTGATTATGGTCAGTTGCTTCTTTATGTACTGTGCAACTTGCTTCTACACTTTCAGCCAAATTACAAGAATGATAAAAATATTACATTGAATTAGACTCATCCATCAATATGTATATAAACTGATTGCAAATTTCCTTTTCGCTTTAAAGAGTTATTCAATTGAAAGGCTATGCAAATTCTCAAAGGTTGGTTGATTCCCCATAACGAAACAAGCAGAAACTATACTTTACTTTTCTTAATAGTACACCTCCACTAAGACCAACAAAGGAAGAACATAAAACAAAAGCTCAAAGGATAAAAGTTATACACTTCGAAAAGATTAAAAAAGTTATAGAACAAAGAATTATAAATACCACCAATATTTTTCATGTATATCTTCAATTAAATGTATTAAACTGATATAATTACTAATTACTAGATCTCGTGGGAATAAAGAAAGAAGCGAAAACATAAAACAAAAATCAAGAAACAAAAGAAAAATGTTACAAAGTAATATATGTTCGGAGAAAGAAAAAAAGGACTATATAATGAATACAATGACATGATTGTATATATAGCTATAAATAGCTAACTTGTGAGTGGCCATACTAGCCCATCTTCTATACAGATTGTCTCGTGACAAAGAACAAACTAGATATATTAAAGTTATGTCTCTTATTTTAAAGAGCTTGGACAATTATCAGGGTATTGAATTCTCATAAAACAAGTTATGCAGGGTATTGTTATCTTCTACATAACTCAAAAATTGATAACTAGGCACTCACTTCATACAGGAACCGCAAAAGGGGATTGATTTTTTTTATTATTCTAATAAAATTAAATGCCTAATGACAATAGATCTGGTCCAGTCTCAAAGAGTCCCAAAAAAAAAAAAAAAAAAAAAAAAAAAAACTGAAAACAGCAACAATGTCTCACAAACAATCACAACAGTGGGAGAAAACAAATCCTAATTTTTAAAACCCAAACAACAACAGTGTCTCACAGAGATAAACATTATTGTCCTCACAAGAACTAAAAATATCAAAACTAATATCAACCAACACACAATCAGCATAAATTGGAGGTAAAACGGTACCCAAAAAATAAAAAATAAAAATAGTACCTTGAAGGGTGGAGGCGTCGATCGTTTCAACGTGAAAAGAGAAGAGAGAGAGCTGAGGGGTGTCAACCAAACTTCCTTTTCACTGAAAATTTCAACCAACACCCAAAACCCACTAAAATTACAACTTCTACCAAAATCCCCAAATCAATTAAACCAGAAAAAAAAAAGGGGGAAAACGGTGCCTGTAGTGACAGCATCAACAGCGGAATCGAGGCAGTGGTGGCGCCGCGGACTCGATGCTTGGCGACAATGGCGCGGTGGACTCCAGGACGAGCTGCTGAGAGAGAGATTTGCAGTGGTGGAACTGGCAGAAAATTGCAGAATTGCAGCAGGGAGAGTTCGCGACAGTTCGTGATGGAGATTTGCGAAGTTCTCGAGAGAGCCAGTAGCGATGGAAGCTTAGGTTTTTTGAGGATGGAAGAGAGGGAGATGGAGGCTTGGGTTTTCTGAGGATGAAAGAGAGGGAGATTTGCGAAAAATCACTAGATAGAGGGAAACAGAGACAGTCACGACAGTAAAGAGAGAAAGCGAGGGCCAATTCGCAAATATTTCCAATACCGCGCCCTTTTTTCAGTTTTTTTTTAGACTATTTTAAAAACGGCCATTAAAACACCATCTTTAATAATATATTAAAATCGGTTTTTAAAAATCGGATGCTATGGATATTTATTTAACAACGGTTTTTTGACAACCGCTTTTAAATATTGTGAAACCCGAAAGCTCCGCTCTACCATTTTCTACACGTGTGTTTTTTTCCATATTTAAGCTCGGTTTTTCAAGGGACCATTTTTAAAAATCAGCGCTTACCGTCTTTTAAAATGTATTTTGTTGTAGTGTTACTTAAAAATCAGTTTGGGTAAGTTTGGAGCTCGAGTTTCTGGGTGAAATGCGTGAAAAACCCGAATCAACTCTGTTGTGGCGCTGTGGTACTGATCTCCTAGGCCGCAATGTTGGCCAGCAAATTGGGTGCTGTTGCAGCACCCATAACCAGCGTTGCAGCTCTAGTGGCTCTGCCCGCAAGCTGATGCACACGTCTGTTCACTTTGTGGCACTCATTTTAGCACCGTAGCGCCCAAGAATGTGCATGGGACATGTATAAATTGATTTTTATGCTTTCTAACTCAATCATTTCCATTCTAAACATATTTGAACTTCTAAACGTTTGAGAAAATCACTCAAACACAGAAATTAAAATATCATAACATATCACAAGATGCTTAAACATAAATCAAAATCTTAATTAGCACATCAATCTCACGTGACTGTCACTTGCATCACAAACATATAAAAATATTAGTTACTTAGCTTAAATTGCATAGAATAAAATTATTATCATGCTAACTCAATAACTTCGTTGTTTAAATGTTAAAGAGAAATGGCAGGCGTTACACTTATACGCAATATGTCCTCAGTTGCCTTATAGCTAAAATAAAGGTTACACGAGTAGCATATTTGGTTAAAAAAATGCTATCCAGTGACTTGGGAGCTGGTACTGTTGAGGACCTTGTCATTTCCATAATAAGTACAAGAAAAGCCAAGATTAAGTTTTATTCAATTAGGAAATAGTTTTAAGATTGATGGTATTTTAATTTGGCTGTGTACTTTAGTGAAAGTGTCGTACTAATTAATTCAGAGTATAGTTTCAGGACTACAATTAAGCAAAATTAGTGGAACTGTAAAGAACGAAGAATCTAAATGGATAATAAAAGACCCAGTTCCATAAATCAAGGAAGCTTGTGGGCAAAGTATGGAAGCAAAGATACAGGATTTGACCTTTTGAATAGTATAAAGGCTAAGGCATATGTTGACCAAATGATGAAGCCATTTTCCCACCAATTTCACTCTCATTGCTGATATTCTTATAGCTCTTTAAGTAAAATTTTAGCAAAAGTACACTTAGAAGCTTAGAACTTTAGTTAAAAAATTAAGCCAACATTTAGTGAAGTTCTATAAATTGGTCTTAACCCTTCAAGAGCCATTTTGGCACCAAGAAGGAAAGTAAAAAGAAAAAAGAAGCAAAAAATTCTCTTCCTCTCTAAAACCTTATTCTTTCCCCCTCCATACTCTTGAAACCTAATCATTTCTTAAGTTTGATTTAGTTTGCTTATTGTTGTGTGATGGCATGTAATAAGTGTTTAAGAGTGTTTTTATGGTACTATATTAAGGCGTGATATTTAGTTGATGATTGATTATGTTTAGTGTTGGTATGTACAAGTTTTAGAATTATTTTTGAAAAAAATTACTACACTTTTTGCTTAAGAAAACGGGCCGTCTATGGAATAATTTTGTGTCAAACAACTTTTTGTAAAACGTAAAAAAATGGAGTCCAACTATAACTGCAAGTTTGAGAGTTTGAAAATTGTTTTTTGCACAAAATTAAGCTCAGATTTGGCCTAGGAAAAGAGACATATTAGAGACTAAATCTCATATTTTGTTCAATACAAAACTTGTGGATCTCAACAATATGAACAATTTTCCATGGAACATTGAAAGTCAAAACTCCCAACTCTAAGGTGAAGTTTCGGGTGTTTTTCCAAAACTATTTAGTTTATTATTTCACACATTTTTTAGTTTTTAGTCAATCTAGTTCTAGAGACTGGGTTTGCGATGGCGTTATTGATCTCGCAATGGCATTGTTGATCTTTCACCAGCATTCTTGCCATTGCTTAAGATCTGGTTCATGACGGTACGATTACTCGAGAGCTGGTTTGTGACAACGTCGTTAATCTTTGCAGATTGTGTTCGGGGAATTTACTAGAGCCGAGAAAGGCAACCAAAGCATAGGAGCATGAATGGAAGTTCAAGGCAATATCTCTATCCACATCTGAACGAAAGATGCAAAATTCTGACCAAAACTAGCTGGATCTAAACATGTAAGATGAGAAGAAAAGATCATAGATTTATGGCTAGTGGAGATCAAAGTTTGAGGAGATCCATCATTAAAGAACGTCATTAAGATTGCAACATTGCCAAAGGATGCCAATCTGCCGAGATCTATGCAGCTTTCTCGTGACCTCTGATAGCCAATGAAAGCAAAGAAAGATGAGAGGGAAGGAAAAGATAGAGTGAAAGGAGAGAGACGGTGAAAGAGAGATAGATAGAGAGAAAAAAGGGAAAAGTCAAATGTGTGAGAGGGGCAAGTAAATGAGGACTTTTTTCTTTTTGAAAAAAATCAAAATTTATAGCATAACTTTTCCTAAGTTTTACAATTTGTAACATAAATAATTAGATTGACTTAAAAGATGGCATATTGTGTAATTTCTCGTATCTCAAATCTAATAAGAATAGAAATTAACATAATTTAAGAAGGAATTTAAAAATTGTTGAAAATCTGAGGCATTATTCCTAGATTTTTAAGGATTAGATAGCTAGAATCAAGTATATTTTGTTTCCTAGAATAAGGGATATGGGAGTTATTGTGTATATTTTCCTAGACGTTGGGGTGCAATTTAGTTAGGTCCAAATTGCCAACAAGCCCAGATGGCCTAGTGCTAAAACTAATCGAATAGATCGAAGAGAATCAACTGATTGAAGGCCAATCAAACTGACACTTTGTATGGTTCGATTGGTTTGATTCTCGTGTGTGATAAGAAGCATTCGGTTTACTTGGCCGCTCGAGGTAATTCATACTCATTTCCAAGTCTTCATTCGACCAGATCTATCGCCACGAGTTGATGGTTATCAGCTCGATCGCCATGAGTTGACGGTTATCAGCACAAACTGACGGTTACAACACGTCTTATCATGGACCGAAATGTGGGGGAGGCATGATTCTTGCAGCCTATCACGAATCAACACGTGTTCCACTATTGCAGTTACTTTCAGTGCATTGTCCCACTCCGTTAGGCTGTTGGGAGCCACGATTCTTCCTTATTCTCTATATAAAGGGATGGTTGTTTCATTGTAAAGAACATACAAAAAAACATACAGAAAACTCCACCTAATTGCATTCTCATATCTTTTTGCTCTCTTGTAATTTGTACCTAGAATATTATAGTGCATTACAGTAGATGTAGCTCTTCATTGATAGAGTGAACCACTATAAATTATGCGTGTGATATTCTATTTTTTACAGCATTATTTATTCTACTTATTGTACTTTGATCTTGCACGTTTATCTAAGCTAATAGGTCCAATTAATGGTGATCTGCGGGCCCAAGTTCCTCGAATAAATTCTAACAACTTAAATCAGCATTTTAGTATTTGATTGTAGATCCATCGTCTACAGTTTGATGCCCACCATGGGGCCTTCAGATCATCAACTCCAGGATCTTTAGCTCAACCGCAAATGGAGGACAACCAGCACACCCCTGAAACTGCAATTGAAGAGACTGAATCAACTCCTAGGCAAACCAGCAAATGGAAGCTCTTACAGCAGAGGTGGAGGCCCTGAAGAAAACGCTCTAGGAGCAGGCAACTCGTTCTCAAGAGCGCAACAGAAGATTGGAGCAGCTCAGTAGTTTGGCTTTGAAGAGCCAAATCAGCTATCAGAACTCTCAGATGGCTTCACAATCCTACTATTACCTATACTATGGGTATTCGACATTCCCAATATCATCAACGGCACAGTGGCAGTTTCAGACGCCGCAGCCAAGAAGACAACAATCCTCCTATAGCCTAATTGGGAGGATGCAACTGTTATATACTCCCTTAACTCCAACACCAGCAACAACACCAACTTCTACAGCCACAGCAACTCCCATTGTGACTACTACAATGACAGCAAATGCTCATGTGGAATCCAATCAATGTGACAATGCGATTGACAGAAATGAAAGGACAGAACCTACTGCTTGATCTAAACAAGTCCCAACTCTAACTTTGTTAACTCCGAAGTCGATCCAGCAAATGATGAAGGAAATGCTCGAGCAAAACGTTAATCTCGTAGACAAGAAGATTGACTAGAAAGTTTCAAAAGTAACAAGCAAGACCCCAGCGTTGGATGACATCTCAAAGAATATTTGGGATACACAGCTCATGAGGAGGATCACTTCGATTATATCACCGAAGTACGAAAACCTTGCGTTCACCTGATTAGATGGAACTTCCAATCCAAAGGACCACTCGTTGCAGTATAAAAACATGGTCAGCACTACAAATATCCCACATTCGATTCTTGATGAGATGATGTGCAAGCGTTTGCACAATCACTCAAAGGTCCAGCACTTTGATGGTTCAGTAACCTACCTACTGGGTTGATTGACAGCTTTGAAGATTTGGTAGATTCGTTTGTCAAAGCAAACTTGGTACACATCAAAAGCGAAAAGACAACCAAAGATTCATGGTCAATCATTCAGAGCCCAAGCAAGTCGTTGTAAGCATATATCAAAAGATTTAGCAAAGTACTTTTAGAGATTTCTGACTTAGAGCATGGAACAGCTAGAGAGGCACTAAAGAAAGGACTCTTGCACAGATCCCCCTTTAAAAACTGTATATGCTCTGACTACCCACAAACCATCCAGGAAGCCCTAAATAGTGCTAAAGGATGGATCGACCTAGAAAAGGAAAACGAAAGATGCAAGCGAGAGCTCACGGGAACAAGAAACTAGAATGGGTGGAGTCAAAAGCAACGGCAGCAGCCAAATCGAAGAGGACGGACAAGGACACCACCAAAGAGGGAGTGGGGGAGGAAGGAAAATAAGTCACGATCTATGGCCAAACCACTGTCGCCTCCAATGTACGCCCTCAGCATATCACCTTTGAACTGGTCGCTCAGCTTAAAGGCAAAGATTACGCCAGGTGGCCAAATAAAATGGCCCCAAGCAGTTCACTCGACCAATCAAAGTATTGCAAAATTCATCAAGATACAGGGCACCTGACGGTCAATTGCAAAGCCTTCCGATCCGAGATCGTAGAGTTGCTCACGAAAGGGCATTTAAGGGAGTACCTCTCTGAACAGGGAAGGAACATATATGGGCTCAACAAAAAGCAAGGAGGATGAAAAGACCATCAAGTCCAAGAGAAGACGCCATCACCACCACCAGTCAGAAAGATCATTGGAGCCATTTAGGGAGGCTCTGTTTTTAGCAGTGATTTTGTCAACCAAATAAAGGCTCACCAGAGAAGAGCGAATCAAGCTACTGTTAGCTTGTTGGCTGATGAATGCAGTGAGCATGTTATTTCATTTCGCAGTAACAAGGCACTCGAGCTTAATACTCCACATGATGACACTTTTGTTATCAGATTGAACATTGCGAATTATAACATTGGCAGAATATTAGTTGATAATGGAAGTTCCACTATCATCTTGTTCCTCTTGATGCTAAAGGAGATGGAAATTAGCGAAGAGGAGATCGAGAAATCCCCTATGTCATTGGTAGGTTTCAATGGCGAAGCAACAACAGCTATAGGGAGAATCAAACTTCCAATGTATGCAGCGGGGGAAAACAAGTTGACTATGTTCCTAGTCATGGATTGCCCTTCGGGGTATAATATCATTCTAGGGCAGCCTTGGATACACGCCATGAAGGTAATCCTCTCAACCTACCACCAGACGATCAGGTTTCCTATGAAGCGAGGCATTAGGGAGATTCGAGGAAGGCAAGAGACGGTGAGGAGCTATTATGTAATGGCTATGAAGCAAAAGAAAGCTTTATAGCAATTACAGAAACGTCAACAAGATGGATCAAACAGTTAAGACTACGTTGAATTAGTTTTGGAGCAGCTTGACGACGTACAAATCGATCCAAGAGATGAAAGACGAACAGTGCAGATTGGGTCACAACTTTACCCCAAAATAAAATCCAAAATTATTGATTTTCTTAAAGCTAATAATGATTGTTTTGCATGGTCTCATACAGATATGCCTGGAATCTACCCGAGCATAATCTTGTATCGACTTAACATCGATCCAAATCACAACGTTGTCCGTCAGAAGAAAAGAAAGCTTGGAATTGAGCAAAACAATGTTGTGAGGGATGAAGTGAGGAGACTACTCGAGGCTGAGTTTATTCGTCCTATACAGTACCCAAATTGGCTCGCCAACGTGCTGATTGTGAAGAAGAAGAATGGGAAGTGGTGAATGTGCATTGATTTCAGGGACCTAAATAAAGCCTATCCAAAGGATAGTTACCCGTTGCCACATATCGATCGACTCATCGACGCTACAACTAACCATGAAATCTTAGGCTTTTTCGACGTATTCTCTAGCTATAATTAGATCCTTTTGCATCTGGATGACCAGGAGAAGACTACTTTCATTACAAAATAAGGGATCTTCTGCTTCAAGGTCATGCCATGCGGCTTGAAGAATGCTAGAGTCACCTACCAGAGGCTGGTCACATGATGTTCAAATGGCAAATTGGTTAGAATATGGAGGTATACATTGATGACATGTTGGTTAAGTCTTTGCAGGCTCATCTTTATGTCCAACATCTGCAAGAATGCTTCGACGTTCTCCGAAAATATGGTATAAAGCTAAATCTAGAGAAGTGCACTTTTAGAGTGGCGAGCGGTATGTTCTTGGAATACCTCAACACGAAGCAAGGAATTGAGGTAAACTCGAACCATCATCGAGAACCAAGCAGAAGATACAAAAACTTACTGGTCGAGTCACCGCACTCAGCCGATTCATGACCCGGTCCGCGGATAGATGTCTTTGCTTTTTTCATTTGCTCAAAAAGAATATGAAGTTCGAATGGAATGAGCGATACGATGTAGTGTTTGAAGAGTTGAAGAGATACTTTACTACTTCGCCAATCCTGTCGAAGCCAAAAGATGGGGAGGCACTATACCTCTACTTGGCAGTTTCAAAAATAGCAGTAAGTTCGGCCCTTGTCTGAGAAGAAGACGCAATCCAAAAGCCAGTTTTCTTCATCAGCCACACCATGCTGGATGTTGAAACGAGGCACTCTATTGTTGAAAAGCTCACCATTGCACTCCTCATGTTAGCTCGAAAGCTCCATCTGTACTTTCAAGCCACACTATTATGGTATTGTCGTCTTATCTAATGCGAACTATTTTGCACAAACCAGACGTCTCTAGAAGCATGACAAAATGGGTTGTTGAGTGAATAGAGTTCGACATCAAGTATAGACCTCGGACAGTGTTAAAAGCTCAAGTGCTTATAGATTTTGTCGTTGAATTAACATACAGGCTTGAAGGACATGGATCAAAGACATGGACTGTGGAAGTCAACAAATCAAGCAATGAGAAGGGATCAGGAATAGGAGTGGTACTGAAGTCACCAACTAGCAAAGAAATCAAGCAGAGTTTTCAACTAGGATTTAGGGCTACCAACAATGAAGCTGAATACGATGCTATGATTGTTGGTATAAGGCTTGCTGCCTCACTGGGGGCTACCAAACTTATTTTGAAAAGTGACTCCACTTTGGTCGTTAACCAAACAAATAGAGAGTTTGAGGCTCGAGATAAGAAAATGCTTTTATACCTGAGGCTGGTTACCAAGCTCAAAGCCCAGTTCGACCAGTTCGAAGTGAAACATATCCTGTGAGAACATAACTCTAAAGCTGAGGCACTCACCAATTTGGGATCTTCAGTTGAAGTCAGTGAGAGAAGATTAATCCCCTTGGAACGAATTGATTGTCCGAACATTGAGTCTATCGAGAAGACAAATTATGTCGGCCCGAGGGACGATTGGAGGACGCCTATTGAGATGTATATACGTGATGGTTAGCTACCTGAAGATAAATAGATAGCAAGAAAGATCAAAGTTCAATCTACAAGGTACTGCCTGATCGATGAGAAACTTTATAGGCATTCTTTCATAGGACCTTGTCTTCGTTGTCTTGGGGAAGATGAGATCGAGAAGGTCATTTGAGAAGTTCATGAGGGATCGTGTCGCAACCATTCAGGGGGTTGGTCATTGTGCAACAAAGTTAAGAGGCAAGGGTTCTACTAGCCAACAATGTCAAGTGACTGCGAGAACTTCGCTCGCAAATGTGACAGTTGCCAAAGGCACGCTACTACCATTCACCAACCAACTGAAGAACTCTCCTCGGTCAGTTTGCCTTACCCATTCATGAAGTATTCAATGGATGTGGTTGGACTGTTTCTTCCGGCTCCAGGACAAGTCAAGTATTTGCTCATCCTTGCAGATTATTTTTCCAAATGGGTCGAAGGCGAAGCATTTACGGACGTTAAAAAGCGAGATGTCAAAAGGTTTATTTGGAGAAATATTATCTGTCAGTTTGGAGTTCCAAAAGAGATCGTCAATGATAACGGCTCCCAATTCATTTCCACATCCTTCAAAAAATTCTATCATAAGTGGGACATTATTTTGAGCTTCTCAACACCTAGGTACCTGCAAGGAAATGGATAGGCAGAAGCAACGAATAAGACAATCGTGAAGAACCTAAAGAATAAACTAGAGGCTAGGAAAAGGCGTTGGGTCGAGGAACTCCCGATGGTGCTTTGGGCCTACCAAACGAAACCGAGAAGGGCAATTGACGAATCCCCTTTTTCGTTCATGTATAGAACAAAAGCTATCATTCCAGTAGAAGTAGTCGCTCGAGACCTTCAAGTAAATTACTCGCTCCTAAATGAAGCAAAAAATGATGAAATGATGTAGGATGCATTAGATTTGATAGATGAGTAGAGGGACAAAGCCTTTTATCACCTCGAATGTTACTAGCAAGCAGTCACCAAGTACTACAACCGGAAAATAAAAGTTAGGCAGTTCCAGGAGGGAGAACTCGTACTTAGAAAAGTTTTTTAGAATATGAGGTAAGCTAACACTGGGAAATTAGTGGCTAACTGAGAAGTACTTTATCAAGTTCGATCTGTCATTCGAGACAGGGTATATAAGTTTGAAAAATTGGACGGATCAACACTTGCTAAGAGCTAAAATGTACATCATTTAAGGAAGTATTCTGTGTGATGTATAGGTTTTACTTTTTATTTTATCCTTTTATGTAATTGAACTACATTTGGCTTGATCCCTACACATACAAATATGTAGGCAGTTGTGGACTATAAACAAGTGCAGCCAGTTTATTAATTCAATTTTTATTTTCCCATGTTCATTGCCAAGTTCTCAGGCTAAACTCACTAACAAAGACATCTTCATGGCTTAACTTCAGACTTGACCAATTTGATTTAAACACTCTCGCATTGCCATCTTCATGGACCAACATTGGACTCGACCAGTTTGATCCGAACGCTCTCGTATTGCCATCTTCATGGCTTAACTTTGGACTCGACCAAACGCTAAAGTGAATTCGATTAACTCTCCCAGAGTTCAATCCCATATCGCCATTTTCATAGCACCGAATTCGATTAACTCTTAGAGTTTGATCTTACATCGCCATCCTATTGGCTCAACACCATGCTAGATTCGACAGACTCTCCTAGAGTCTAATCTCAAATCACCATCTACATGGCACAGTCTTGTCCATAACTTGGTTAACCCTTTGAGGCTTCGTTTTGCGCTAGAATAATGACTTAGTTTGGTATTTCATTGATCCCTTTGGATCCAAGTGGATTCTCCAATTTATTATGCATTATTAGCTCGGTCACTTTTAATTTATTTAAATTGACCAAGTGCTTGATCACCACATGCATTGTATAAAAGCACGAGTAATCTGAAGCTGAATTCAGGTTAAAAATTTGATATTGACGTTTCGTTCGGAAAAATAAAGTGTTCGATGCAAAATGTACAAATAAAGGTACAAATTATTCAAATTTAAACAAAAACGTAAGTTTTTCTCAAGAATCTCCTCCCTTTGTGGGTTTGACATTTTCGCCTTCAATCAGCTCAACAATTGGGGGCCCCATGACTTTGCCAATAGACATCAGAATGGTACTTAGCTAAGAAGTAGAAGGATCTGCAGGAACCTCTTGACGAGCCAGTTCACTTTGTACAATGACTTATGCATTTGAGTCGTCTGGTGACAGTAGGTCTTGCAATTCCTTGATTTCCTCGTCGATTGCTTCAGTGCTGAGTTGGCCTCACTTGAACTCTAATAAAGTCTCGAGTAGTGCCTTGAAGGAGGAAGTGCTGTAGACCTCGAGTAGCTACTCTTTGACCTCTTCGATATCTTTGTCTTCGGTTTTAACTGTTTTCTTCAGATTGTCTACTTCCTCCTTGGAAAATCTAAGACTACTGGCCAAGTTTAGCGTGTTAGCCGCTTCATCGAGTTCCTTTTTCTTGTTGTATCTCTTAGCCTTTACCTACTTAAGCTCTTCTCCAAGCTCCCTATTTTTCAAAAGCTCTTGCTTATATTTGTGCGTGACCTTGTTCGCGAAGTGATTATGGAGCAAAAGAGCCTGCATGACAAAAAGGAATTTAGAATAAAATGAAACAATTGAAGCCAACCAGAATAAATGCAATTTCATGATTTACTTGTCCTATAGCCATGGTCAATTCGTTGTAAAACCAAGAAAACAGCTTCCTGCCAAGGAGCTTTTCACCCTTGTTAAAGTAAAAATTTACGACTGCTTTTGTCGCTACCTCCTTGTCTCGAATAATGCTGACGTCCTTTGGGATGTCGAATGTTTTCTCGAGAGCCCTTGATTCAACGTCTCTAGTTGAAGTAGAAGGTTGTGCCCCTTTCCTTTTCTTTGATGTTGGGGGTTGTATGTCAAAGGGAGCAGATGAGAAAGATTTGATGAATCAGTTGGAGGAAGATCAGATGAATCAGTTGGAGGAGCCACTTCTTTCTAGACCGAAGGTTCAGCAGTACCTGTCCTCTTCTTTGCTGCTTCGTCTATAGCTTTCTTCTTCCTTATCTCTCCAACTGAAGGCAGTGTTACCTTCATGGCTACTAGCATGGCTTCTACAAGATGAGCGTCTTCGTCAAATAGAGGGGTGATATATTTGGACAGACTGTATAGTCGTTGAAGTGCACCGCGACATACAAAGACCCAGTCGACTCATTTTGAAAATTGAATAGGAATACCTGTTGGGATTTCTTAAAGTGCTTCCAAATTGACGACTTCCTAAGTCGATCAATTTGTGAGATTTCAGCCCAAGTTTGACCCCTTAAAGTAAGCAGTGCATTCAACCTCACTTGGAACTTTTCCTAATTAGAGCCGAATGATTTAGCTCATAATCTGCAAAGAAAGACAGCACTTGAGATCAGCTGGAATTACTGCTTGAAATAAACGCAAGTATTGATGCTTACCAATGTGACCAAAAGTAAATGGAAAAGGAAATCGAGCAGTCAATTTGAAAGAATTGCGGTTGATCGATATGAAGAAGTATCTTTCTTCCTAATGTCTGTCCGCGTTAACAAATTCAATGATTAGTTGCTTCGACTACCGATACACGAAGTAGAAGCGACCCAAGTTTCTACTGTTTGGCTTCAAGTAGTAGCACTAAATGAAATTGTAAATATCAAAGTCGATCCCAGTCTCTTCGATTCGAAACATCAAGGCTATCGGTAGTCGAATTTCGTTTGGCATTAGCTAAGTCATAGAGATGTAGAAGTGGGCAACAATCTCCATCATGAACTCGGGGATCGGTAGTCGAAGACCGAGCTCAAACCATTTAGTGTACACACAAAACTAGTTATTGTTTTGCGAGTTAGCTCATTCACTAAGGTAAGGCAGTCGAATTTCTACCGAAGATGGGACCCCATACTTTGATCTTATCGTTAGTAAATCCCCCTTTGTCAAGATTGACTTTGGATTTTTAGTAAAAAAAGAAACAACTTTGGTGGGAGAGATATACTTCCTTTTTTCAAGCGGTTCGATATGATTGAACCTTGTTGAGGGACCTGCTGGCCGGTTTCACTCTTCCCTTGAGTTCATTGCTTCTCTGCTGGTCCTGGCACCACCAATTTTGGAACCTGATTCAATCATGGATTATTGACGAATCATTTCATCAATTTCCTTTTTGTCGATGCTCGACCAAGGGTCCTTGCCCTGCTCGAGCTCGAATTAATGATAACTACCTTTGAAATTCTTACAGAAACAGGTTTTCCAAAGGAGATCTAGGGTTTTGAAGATCAAGAAGCCTAGGAATCCTAAGATCTTAAAAGTCTCAACAGTTCGTGAGTGTTCTAAACTCGCGACAGCCAAACAAGCCTAGCAATCGCTGATTTTCTCAAAAAATAATGTATATTTTGTATCAAAATGCTCAGAATTGGATGAGAAATAAGATTATGGAAAGAAAATCGCAAGAAAATCAAAAGAAAAGAAGGAAATGTTGCCTGGAAATCGCTAAGAAATAGAAAGAAAATCGTCTTGAGTTCGAAGAGAAAGAAACAAAATGAAGAGGAGAGAGAAAATGTATGTTAAATACTGGCCGAAGGTGTCTGATCGATGGTTAAGATCAATTCAGAACCATCTGATGCAAGGGCTAGGATTTTGCGTCTTTTCAAATTCCCGCTCAAGTTGAGGCAACGTCCTTTCGAATTAGATGCATACGTCAGCACTGTAGAGATATTTTAAAGCCTTCAAATCACATTGCCACACGTGTTACAAGTAATTGAGTATTGTGAGTTCTCAAGGAAGGGTAATGATTCAAGTATGGACGCCAGATTTCAAACAAGGTGACGTGTCATCGAGTTGGAGCCTAACCCTTGATCACTCAAGTGGGGGGCTAATTGTTGGGGTACAATTTAGTCAGGCCTAAATTATCGTCAAGCCCAGACAACCCAGTGCTGAAACTAATCGAATACATCAAAGAGAATCAACTAATTGAAGGCCAATCGAATTGATGCTTCGTATGGTTTGATTCTCGTGCATGGTAAGAAGCATTCAGTTTACTCGGCCACTTGAGGTAATTCATCATTGTTTCCAAGTCTTCATTCGACCAAATCGATTGACACGAGTTAATGATTATTAGCTCGATCACCCTGAGTTGACGGTTATCAATACGAACTGACAGTTATAACACGTCTAGTCATGGACCGAAACATAGGGGAGGCATGATTCTTGCAGCCTATCATGAATCAACACGTGTTCTACTATTGCAGTTACTTTTAGTGCATTGTCCCACTTTGCCAGGCAATTAAGAGCCATGATTCTTCCTTATTCTCTATATAAAGGGAGGGTTGTTTCGTTGTAAAGACACATAGAAAAACATATAGAAACTCTACCCAATTGCTTTCTCATCTCTTTCTGCTCTCTTGTAATTTGTACCCAAAATATTATAGTGCATTACAATGGACATAGCTCTTCATTAATAGAGTGAACTACTATAAATCATGCATGTGATACTCTACTTTTTACAGCAGTATTTATTCTGCTTATTGTACCTTGATCTTGCACGTTTATTTGAACTAATAGGTCCAATTAATGGTGATTTGAGGGTCCAAGTTCCTCGAATAAATTCTAACAACTCAAATCAGCATTTTAGTATTTAATTGTAGATTCACCGTCTTTAATTAGCTGTCTTTCCTATTTTAGGCTGTAGGATTTATTTTTCCTGTTATATATACTTGTACAACTCTACTCAATAAAAAATAAGAATTACACAGTTTCCTATTCTTAATAATTCTTACGGTATAAGAGCCACCTCTGATTACCTAAAAATTCTAAGGCTAAAATCTCTTTTCGTACAAGTCCTCTGCCGTTGTCTGTACAAGTCCGCATGTCGTACTCCCCTGCCAGCCCGTACAAGTTTGCATGCATCCGTATAGCACCTGCATCGCCATCCGTACAAGCCTGCCACTTTCGTACAGTCCGTGTGCATGCCGTCCATACAGTCTATGTGTTCTCACATAACCTGCCATCCCTCGTATAGTCGTGTGTCCGTACAGCACCTATAGTCCATACGGTGTTGTTTGTACATCCGTACAATCTCAGAGCCCCCTCTGTATCTCAAAATTTTTTCTCTTTTTCTGATGACCAAATACGACATAGCCATGGAAAAAAAAATTTAGCCTCATCAGAGATCACTTCTTCAAGCTCTAAACCTACCATCATCGACAATCATGGAGGACAAGACAGCATCCCTTTTCCCATTATAGGGTATCAACTAAATGGGAACAACTACATCCAACAGTCGCAATCTGTCAATATGTACGTATGTGGAAAGGGAAAAGATGAGTATCTCACTTGCGAAATCACTCTTTCAAAGGCTGATGATCCAAAATTTAGAAGCTGGAAGATAGAGAATAATATGGCCATGTCATGGTTGATCAATTCCATGACAAATGAAATTGGAGAAAATTTCTTGCTCTATGACATGGCACATGAAATCTGGGATGCAACAAAGGAATTCTACTTAAGCAAAGAAAATACCTCCAAAATCTTTGAGTTTGAAACTAATCTCCATGATCTCCAACAGGGAGATCTTTCTATCACCCAATACTACAGCATTCTCACTCGCCATTGGCAGTGATTGGATGTTTTTGAAGAGCATCAATGGGGCTGTCCAGAAGATGCAAAGAAGTATAAAGATATAATCGAAAAGAAGAGGATCTTCAAGTTCTTGATGGGACTTAACAAGAATCTTGATGAAGTTCAAGGACAGATATTGGGAATGAAACCCCTGCTAAGTATCTAAGAAGTCTTTTCCAAAGTGCGCCTTGAAGAGAGCAAGAAAAAGGTGATGATGGGAGATTCCACCACTATTTCAGTCACAGACAACACTGCCCTTGCTACCCGCAGAGTTCAACACAACAACAATGACAAACGTCAAAGGAAAGGAAGACCATGGTGTGATCACTGTCAAAAACCAGGTCACAGTCGTGAAAACTACTAGAAAATCCATGGCAAACCAGTGAATTAGAAACCCTCAAGACCGGTTCAAAATAAAGAGAGCCAAGGAACCATGTCACAAGTAAGGAAGGACCTACCCTCACTGAATCCAGCCCATTCAGCAAGGAACAGCTTGAACTTTACAAAAAATGTTCTTACAACAAGTTCCTACCACTGACAACATTGGAACAACATCAGTAACACACAAAGGTAATTATATGAGTGCTCTTATTGTGGAAAAGCAGGTGATTGGATAATTGATTCTGGTGTGTCAGATCATATGACGACAGATGCCACAATCCTCCACAATTACAAACCTAGCTGAGGAAACATTATGATGAAAATTGTTAATGGATCTATCTCTAATGTGGTCGGAATAGGTTCCGTTGTTGTTTCAAAGGACCTATTCTTAACATCAGTACTTCATGTCCCAAATTTGGATTGTAATCTATTGTCGGTTAGCAAACTTACTCAAGATAAAAAAAAAAAAAAATGTGTTGCTAATTTTTCTTGGATGTGTGTGGATTTCAGGATTTGGATTTAGGGAGGATGATTGGCAATGCTAGGGTATGTTCGGAACCCTTCCTACTTGAAGCCAGTGAATCTCCTAGAAGACAAACTCACAATGCAGTATGTGTTTCCAATAAAGATTATGTTTCCAATAAAGATAGTGCAATTATGTTGTGGCACTACCATCTAGGTCATCCTAATTTTTTGTATCTTCAAAAATTGTTTCCATCTTTGTTCAAGAATAAAAACCCAAATATTTCCAATGTGAGGTTTGTCAATTTTCAAAGCATATTTGTAATTGCTATCACATTTTTCCTTACAAGGCATCTCATCCTTTCTCAATGATTTATAGTGATGTGTGGGGACCATCTAGAATAAAAATTATGACTGGGACTAGGTAGTTTGTGACTTTTGTGGATAATCATACTAGAATTACTTGGTTGTTTGTCAAGAAAGAAAAATCTAAAGTAGGCCAAATTTTCAAAAAATTCAACATTGTGGTTCAAACTCAATTCCAAGCAAAAATACAAGTATTGAAAACCGATAACGCAAAAGAGTATTTTGAAACAATTATGGGGGAATACATTGAGAGTCAGGGAATTGTTCACCAAAGCTCTTGTGTCGATGCACCCCAATAAAATGGGATTGCAGAAAGAAAAAATAGACACCTCTTAGAAGTGGCTTGGTCTTTTATGTTTACCACACACGTTCCTAAATTTTTATGGGGTGAGGCAGTTTTAACCGCAGCATATCTGATAAATTAGATACCCTATCGAGTCTTAAACTTCCAAACATCGTGCCAAGTTCTTCTTCATTCATTTCTAAACACTCGTATATTGTCCACTCTTCCCACAAAAGTCTTTGGTTACACTGTGTTTGTCCATGTAAATGCCTAACATAGGAGCAAGCTTGACACCAAGGCACTCAAATGCATATATGTTGGATATTCCTCAAACCAAAAAGGGTATAAATGTTACTCGCCTATTGCTCGATGTTTTACAACTCCATGGATGACTCCTTTTTTGAGCAACAACCCTACTACAAATATGATATTCAGGGGGAGAACTTTACATTAGAATATTAGCTTTGGGACATTTATACTCTAGATACTTCCTATTCTCCAAATCCGAAGCTAACTCAAATAGATCAAAATCAAGGCCCAATTTCTATCATCCAGCCTGAATCAAATTTCCAGCTAGAATTTCAACCAAAATCCCAAACACCTCAACCTTCCACTCATACACAACCTGCGGCAACCAGTGAGTTATGTGTTTACTCTAGGAGAAACAAGGCTTAAGGAGGAACTGAACTATAGCCACCTGACCAGAGTCATGAATTCAATTTGAATTCAAAACCTCAAACTTCACTAGGTAACTCCAGTCCCAGTCCTGCTTCTGAAAAAACACCTATTGATGATAGACCAATTGCTATAAGGAAAGGCATTAGATCATGCACTAATCATCCTATTTACAATTTTGTCTCATATGGACAATTGTCTCCCAGTCATCGTGCCTTTGAAAGCAATCTTGTTAAAATACAGGTTCCTAGTATAGTTCATGAAACCCTCAATGTACCAGAGTGGAAGGCAGCCATTTGGGAAGAAATCTATGCACTTGAGAAGAATGGGACTTAGGTATTATCTGAGCCACCATCAGGAAAACATCTTGTAGGTTGCAAATGAATCTTCACAGTGAAACACAATGTAGATGGGAGTGTCAACAGATTTAAAGCATGCCTAGTAGCTAAAGGATTTACTCAATCCTACGGGATTGACTATCAGGAGACGTTTGCCCCTGTAGCTAAACTCAATACATTTTGAGTTTTACTCTCACTTGCTTCTAATCTAGATTGGCCTTTGTATCAACTAGATGTGAAGAATGCTTTCCTAAATGGCATCTTGAAGAAGAAGTCTACATGGAGATACCGCATGGCTTTGACACTTCAACTACCACCAACAAAGTCTGTAAACTCAAAAAGTCATTATATTTGCTCAAGCAGTTACCGAGAGCATGGTTTGATAGATTCACTAAAGCAATCAAGGGGTTTAGATATGAACAGTGTGGGATAGATCACACTATGTTTGTCAAACATTCTTCTGCAGAAAAAAAGGCAATGCTCATCGTGTATGTTGTTGACATCATCTTCACTAGAGATCATGATGAAGAACTATCCAAACTTAAAGACTTCTTAGCCAAAGAATTTGAGATCAAAGATTCGGGCAATCTTAAGTATTTTCTTGGTATGGAAGTAGCATGATCCAAAAAGAGAATCTCAGTCTCACAACAGAAGTATGTGTTAGATCTTTTGAAAGAAATGGGAATGCTCAGATGTAAGCCTGCTAACACTCCTATGGATCCTAACTCAAAGTGGGAAGCAAGAATGACAGTGCACCAATTGACAAAGGTCAGTGTCAAAGATTAGTTGAGAAACTCATTTATCTGTCACACATAAGACCAGACATTAGTTTTGCTATAAGTGTGGTTAGTCAATTCATGAACAACCCAATAGAGAAGCACATGAAGGCGATATACCGAATTTGAAGGTATTTAAAAATAACACCAGGCCAAGGATTGTTCTTTAAGAAGACAACAAACAAAGAAGTCGAGATATTCACTGATGTAGATTGGGCTGGCTCTGTAACTAATAGACAATCGACTTTACGATATTGTACATATGTATGGGGAAACTTGGTTACTAGGTGAAACAAAAAGCAATCTGTGGTGTCCCGAAACAGTGTAGTAGCAAAGTTCAGAGCACTAGCACATGGCATTTGTGAAGAAATATGGCTAAAAAGGGTAATTGGTGAACTAAAAATTCCTATCACTGGACCTATAAAGATGTTTTGTGATAATCAATCTACAATCAGCATAGCAAAGAATTCAGTGTATCATGACAGGACAAAACTTGTTGAGATTGATAGACACTTTGTCAAAGAAAAGTTCGAGTTAGATGTAGTATCAGTACAATACATCCCAACAAGCCAACAGACAGCTAACATCTTAACCAAGGTTGTACCAAGGAAAACCTTTCAAGATCTCATTTCCAAGCAAGGTTTACTCAACATCTATAACCTAGCTTAAGGGGGAGTGTTGAAAATCAGAGGAATTATTCCCAAATTTTTAGGGATTAGATAGCTAGAATTAAGTATATTTTGTTTCCTAGAATAGGGGATATGGGAGTTATTGTGTATATTTTTCTAGTTAGCTGTCTTTCCTATTTTAGCCTATAGGATTTGTTTCCCCTGCTATATATACTTGTACAGCTCTACTCAATAAAAAAATGAGGATTACAGTTTCCTATTCTCAATAATTCTCAAAAATAATATTTGAAATCTTGTTAAAATAAAAGGTTAGTTTTACTTTTGATTCCTCAAAAATATCAATTGTCTCATTTTAACACTTAAACTTTTAATTGACATACTAATGATTCTTCAGTTTTCTAAATATTATGCTAGTAGTACCTTTACAATTAAAAAAAACTGATGAATTTCATCAGGTAAGTGGAATGTGATTTGGTTTAAATACTTGCCTAAATCAATCTTCCAAAAAATAATTACTAGAATGTCTCTCATTAATGATTCATGTATGTCTTGCATGATGAAATGTGTCAAATTTTCAATGAATATTTATAGAGGACTGTAGATGTAATATCCTCTCAACTTTTGCAAAGACTCAAAACTTTATAGGGTTAATTACATAGTTGTACCTTTTAGTTTTAACTATTTCTTAATTTGACCATTTGTTTTTAGAAACAATAAAGGTGTACTTTGAATTTAAAAAACTTATTTCAACTCCATTCTTATGAGTAGAAAAAATTGAGCAAAATAACGTAATTAACTTTAAACAATTATGAAAAATATTTTATAGTTTGAAAACATTAAAAATCTGAAAACACATCAAATTTCAAAAAACACAAAAAAGATTTAAGTCTTAGAACATTTTAAATGTTAAAATAATTTTTAAAATTTTTTCTTAAGAAGAAAATATTTCAGAAAACAAATTTAGTATAATTAATTGTATCCATGTTTTATTGCCATATCTTTTATATCCAAAAAGTCTGTGAGTGATAAAATTAAAACTAGGTTCCTAAATTTAAAAGATACTTGTGTAGTTTCTAAAAACAAATAGATAAGTTGAGAAATAATTAAAACCAATAGGTATGGTTATGTAATTAAATAAATTTTTATATTTCTCCATTAATTACAAAACAAGACTATGGAGTGAAGTTAGTGTGTGTGTGTGTTTGTATCTATATCAATGATTATTCTCATTCTGAATTTCAGTGTTACTCTCACTTTACTCTCTAAATTTTAAGAATTTCAGTTTATCCCCAAATTTTGAATTAATCACTTAATCCCTTATGATAGAATCCACTAAAAACTACAGGAAATACCATATGATTGCACTTAACAATCTATTTTTCAGTTTGTTTTGAAATAAAATCTATAACATATATATAAAAGGAGAATAAGTTTCGCATGATGCTCTCAGAATGCTCGAAACTAGAAATGTTTTGTCGTCTTTTTACGAAACTTTTTTTTTAAATTTTTGAATCGAAATGTTTTCTTTTTTATTTTTTGGAACTTTTAAAAAAAATGTTTTTTTTTTCAAAAAACAATTTTTTGTTTTGAAACTTTTTTATTTTTCTTCCAAAAACATCTTTTTCTTTTAATTTTTAGGTTTTTTTTGTAACACGCGCGTGCTCCTTCACTGGTATTTCTATAAAACTAAGTGGAATATGCGGGAGTGATTCAAAATGCCGGCAAAATTAGATTTTTGTTGTGAATCAAGTATGTGTGGATGCCACCTCTTGGTATTCCATGAGTTACATGCAAACATTTTATTACCATTTAGACCACATTATCACCCCTTTAAATCCCTCTTAATATTGTGCATTATGTCTCCTTTAATTGTATATAAAACCTATGTAAGTTATGTCTATTACCATTACCTCTAGTATGATGACTTGGCCTATAAATAGTAGTTGTACTAAACTTGTAAGTTTCATCCCTCACAACTAAAAGTATAGAAAGTTGCTTTGTCTCCAATTTTCTCTTGTCTTTCTCTATTGTTCTATTTAGTTTTTTGTTATACTTTGCTTTATTTCATAACACGTTATCAGCACGAGTCTCTTGTTTGTGAGCTTTTACAAGTGTTGATTGCTCTTTGGTTCAATCACTTCTCCTTTTGAAAGGTATATTGTGCTTATATATTCACTAATGTTTATGTAGTATAGTCATTCTCCCTTATAATTCTAAGAACATGTCTACTTTATCTATTATTGAATATAATTTTATATCAATTGCACACTCCTTCTTTGAGATTGGTATTTCTATTGGCTTTTGATCATTTCATTAATTTTTTTTCTCTCATGTAAAATTAATTCTAGCAATTTCACCATCCATCACGTTGTTGATGTGTTATACATGTGTGTAGTGTTAACTATTTGATGTATTACATTTGCTTTTAGATTAGTAGTTGTATAATCCATCTTTGTTATAATTAATTGTTATATTATTAATTCTATTTTATTACATTAACAAATTATTTCTTCTATCATCAATAACTATATAATTAAAAAAAATGAATTTATTGTATAAGTTTTCTTTTATCATTAATATGCTATTTTTTTCAATTAGTTTTAATGACATGATTTTCAATGAAAATTTTATTACAATATTTTTTTTATTTTCTATGCACGTGCATGATATTTGGTATTCTCATATTGTAAATTTTTGTCCTTTTTGTTAATTAATTAAGAATAAATTATTGTAATTCTTATTGACTTTATTTTATCGTATACTAGTTCACACAATGTCGAATCTTACGAAGCTAGAGTTCGTTGCTCTTGATATTTCTGGCAATAATTATTTGTCATGGACTCTTGATGCTGAGATCCACCTTGATGCTATGAATCTTGGTAATACAATAAAAGAAGGGAATGACGCATCCTCATAGGATCGCGCAAAGGCAATGATATTCCTTCGTCATCATCTCCATGAAGAATTGAAAACTGAATATTTGACGGTAAAAGATCCATATGTCCTTTGGAATAATTTAAAGGAAAGGTATGACCACCAGAAGACTGTAATTCTTCATAAAGCTTGCTATAATTGAATACACCTACGACTGCAAGATTTTAAAACTGTGAGCGAGTATAATTCAGCAATGTTTAAAATTACTTCTCAATTAAAATTATGCGGAGAAAGTGTTACTGATGAAGACATGTTAGAAAAAACATACTCTACTTTTCATGCCTCTAATGTGCTTTTGCAACAACAATATCGAGAGCGAGGCTTTAAGAAATATTCTGAATTAATATCATGTCTTCTTGTTGCCAAACAAAATAATGAACTGTTGATGAAAAATCATCAATCTCGCCCAACTGGATCAATGCCATTCCCTGAAGCGAATGCGGCATATGTTGAAGATCCTGGGCATGGTTGGCATGGTGGGCGTGGACGTGGACATGGTCACGATCGCAGTCGCGGTCGAGGTCGTGGTTACTATAACCAAAACTCTTCAAATTTCAAGAAAGTTGCATCTCATCATCAAAAATGGGAGAAGAATGAGGAGAAACAAGAAGAAAATGGTTTTCAGAATAAAGCCCCAAAGAACAATGAAGATATTTGCCATAGATGTGGCATGAAAGGACATTAGAGACATACATGTCGCACGTCTAAACATTTTGTTGATCTTTACCAAGCTTCCTTAAAGGAGAAAGAAAAAGGTGCAGAGGCAAATTTTGTTGAGACAAACTTTATTGAACGCCATGATCCTACAGATTTTACACACTTGGACGTTGCAGATTTCTTTGAGAATCATGATGGAAATTTTGAGAATTTAATTAGTGAGGGAAACATCAATATGGCTTGAAAAAATGTTCTCCTAATCTATCCCCTTTTTTTTTTTTCTGGTGTGACTATAATTTTTAGTGTGTTTCGATTTTTTTTTATTTTAGTTTGGTTGTAATTTGGGTGTGATTTTATTATGTTTTGTAATCTCCATATATTATATAAAAAAAAAGGATTGTATTTAGTATATTATTTTCTTATCTCTTTGTTTTATTTTTCATGAAGAGGCATGGATTTCAAAAATCATTCCACCGGTATTAAAGTTAATGATGAAGCCTTTTGCCTAGTGGACAGTGGAACAACACACACTATTCTTAAAAATAAAAAATATTTTTCCAATCTTATATTAGCTGAAGCTAATGTTAGTACAATATCTGGTATTGCAAATCTCATTGAGGGCTTTGGTAGTGCCAATATATTACTACCTGGTGGCACAAAGTTTATGATTAACGACGCTATGTATTCTAGTGGATCAAAAAGAAATCTACTAAGTTTTAAAGATATACGTCGTAATGGTTATCATATTGAGACAACAAATGAAAGAGACGTTGAATATTTTTATATTACGTCTAATGTCTCAGGAAGGAAACAAATATTGGAGAAGCTACCAGCATACTCTTCTGGATTGTATTATACATTTATAAATCCAATTGAATCCTATGTGGTGATGAACGAAGAATCCAAAGATTCAAGGAATTTTATTGTTTGGCACAACCGTTTAAGTCATCCAAGTTCAATAATGATGCGAAGGATTATAGAAAATTCAAATGGACATCCTGTAAAGAACCAAAAGATTCTTTTGTCCAAAGACTTTTCATGTGCTGCTTGTTTTCAAGGAAAACTAATTATAAGGCCATCCCCAATGAAAGTTACAATTCAATCTCCTACATTTTTAGAATGAATTCAAGGAGATATATGTGGGCCTATTATTCCATCATGTGGACCATTTCAGTATTTTATGGTCTTAATAGATGCATCAACACGTTGGTCACATGTTTGCTTATTATCTACTCGCAATGTTGCATTTGCGAGACTCCTTGCTCAAATAGTCTGATTACGAGCACAATTCCCAGATTATACAATTAAGAAAATTTGTTTGGATAATGCAGGAGAATTTACATCCCAAGCCTTTAATGATTACTGCATGTCAATTGGGATTACTGTTGAGCATCATGTTGCTCATGTGCACACTCAAAATGGATTAGCAGAATCCTTTATTAAAAGGTTGAAATTAATTGCTAGGCCTTTACTTATGAGAACAAAATTGCCTACCTCTGCTTGGGGACATGCCATATTACATGCTGCAGCACTTATTCGCGTAAGGCCTACTACATATCATAAATACTCCCCATTACAGCTTGTTCATGGTAAAGAGCCAGATATTTCCCATCTGAGAATTTTTGGTTGTGCAATATATGTTCCAATTGCTTCACCACAGCGTACTAAGATGGGTCCTCAAAGGAGACTGGGAATTTATGTTGGATTTGAATCCCCATCAATAATTAAATATCTTGAACCCTTGACAGGTGACCTCTTTATGGCACGGTTTGTCGATTGTCAATTTGATGAGACAGTTTTTCCAACATTAGGGGGAGATAAACAATAGCTGAAAAAACAAGAAATTTCATGGAATGCATTATCATTATCTCACTTTGATCCTCGTACAAATCAATGTGACTTAGAAGTTCAAAAGATTATCCATTTACAAAAGGTTGTAAATCAGTTACCAGATTCATTTACCGATGTCAAGAAAGTAACAAAATCACATGTACTAGCTTAAAATGCTCCTATTCAAATTGATCTTCCTACTGGAGAAGATATTAATATGGTAGCAAATGAATCTAAGGCACGCCAGAAGCATGGTAGACCCATTGGTTCTAAGGATAAAAATCCAAGAAAGAAAAAGGAGCTAAATAATAAGCAAGTTGGCATTTCTAATGTTCTTGAAGAGCCTAGTATAAAAACAGTTGACATAGCTAAAGAATTAACCCCAGAAGAGGTTCAAGTATTTGAAAAAGATGTTAATGAAGAGATCTCAATAAGCTATGTCACTTCAGGAAAGAGATGGAACTGAAAGGAAATTGTTGTCAACAACATATTTGCATATGCAATAACTCTTGATATTACAGAAGAAAACGAGGATCCTGAACCAAAGTCTGTTGAAGAATGTCAGTGTAGAAATGATTGGCCAAAATGGAAAGACGCAATCCAGGTAGAATTAAGTTCACTTGAAAAACGTCAAGTTTTCAGGCCTGTTGTCCAAACACCTGAAGGTGTAAAACCTGTAGGCTACAAGTGGGTATTTGTGCGAAAGCGTAATGAAAAAAATGAAGTTGTCATATATAAAGCACGACTTGTAGAACAAGGCTTTTCGTAAAGACTTGGTGTTGATTATGAGGAGACATATTCACCAGTGGTGGACGTAATTACATTTAGATTTTTGATTAGCCTAGTAGTTTCAGAAGGACTTCACATGCATCTAATGGATGTTGTAACGGCCTATCTGTATGGGTAACTTGATAGTGACATTTACATGAAAGTCCCTAAAGGCCTAAAAATACCTGAAACATGCAATTCAAAACCCCGGGAAATGTATTCAATAAAATTACAAAGATCTTTATATAGATTAAAGCAATCTGGACGTATGTGGTATAATCGTCTCAGTAAATACCTTTTGAAAGAATGATATATTAACAATCTAATTTGTCCATGTGTTTTTATTAAAAGGTATAAGTCTGGATTTGCTATTATTGCAGTTTATGTTGACGATTTGAATATCATTGGGACTCATGAAGAGCTTACAGATACGATAACATATTTGAAAAATGAATTTGAAATGAAGGACTTAGGAAAAACAAAATTCTATCTTGGCTTGCAGATCGAGCATTTATCAAAAGGGATTTTTGTTCATCAGTAAACATATATTGAAAAGGTATTAAAGCGTTTTAATATGGATAAATCCCATCCAATGAGTTCTCCCATGGTTGTACGATCCCTTGATGTGAAAAAAGATCATTTTCGTCCTTGAGATGATGATGAAGAAATTCTAGGTCAAGAAGTACCATATCTTAGTGCTATTGGTGCACTAATGTATCTTGCTAATTGCACAAGACCTGACATATCATTTTCTGTTAGCTTACTAGCGAGATATAGTTCTTCACCAACTCGAAGACATTAGAATGGTGTCAAACAAATATTTCGTTATCTTCGTGGTACAACAGATATGGGTCTGTATTATACACAGGATTCCAAGTCAGAATTGATTGGATATGCGGATACATGATATTTGTCTGATCCACATAAAGCACGATCACAAACAAGTTATTTGTTTACATATGGTGGTACAGCTATCTCGTGGCGTTCAACAAAACAAACCCTAACTGCCACATCTTCGAATCATGCTGAGATATTGACAATTCACGAGGCAAGCCGAGAATGTGTATGGTTAAGATCACTGGTGCAACATATAAGAAAAACAAGTAATCTTTCATTCAACAAAGAAAGTCCAACTGTGTTGTATGAAGATAATGCAGCCTGTATCGCTCAACTCAAAGGGGGTTACATAAAAGGAGACAGAACAAAGCACATTTCACCAAAATTCTTTTTCACGCACGAGCTTCAAAAGAAAGGAGAGATGACGTACATCAAATTTGCTTCAGTGACAACTTGGCAGATTTGTTTACAAAGGCACTTCCTACAACAACATTTGAGAAGTTGGTATACAAAATTGGTATGCGTCGACTTAGAGATCTTTAAAAAAGAGATGTTGACATGAGGAGGAGACACTGCATATTGTACTCTTTTTCCCTTAGCCTAGGTTTTTGTCCCGTTGGGTTTTCCTAACAAGGTTTTTAATGAGGCAATCCTAAATGCAGAACATACAATAATTATGTACTCTTTTTTCCTTCACTAAGATTTTTTCCCATTAGGTTTTTTCTTGGTAAGGTTTTTAATGAGGCATATTATTTGTATGGTGGACATCCAAGGGGGAGTATTGTGAATCAAGTATGTGTGGATGCCACATCTTGGTATTCCATGAGTTACATGCAAACATTTTATTACTATTTAGACCACATTATCACCCCATTAAATCCCTCTTAATATTGTGCATTATGTCTCCTTTAATTGTATATGAAACCTATGTAAGTTATGTCTATTACCATTATCTCTAGTATGATGACTTGGCCTATAAATAGTAGTTGTACTAACTTTGTAAGTTTCATCCCTCACAACTAAAAGTATAGAAAGTTTTTTTATCTCCAATTTTCTCTTGTCTTTTTCTATTGTTCTATTTAGTTTTTTGTTATACTTTGCTTTATTTCTTAACAATTTTAAAGTTTATGAAGCATAATTAAGAATAATCCTCGTATAATTATTGGTGAACTTAGTCAAACAGCTAAGATATCAGCTATAACTTATAACTTCCAGAAATAGCAAAGAAAATTATACGTTCACAGCACATAGTTTCCTTCAACATCTAGCCATGGTTTTATATAAATGGTTTTCGGCTTACGTCGATTGTAGTTCATGGTGGGCCCGAGTTTCTAAGCCCCCATATAAGTTGTTTTGACTTCCTGGAATTTTGAGAAAATTACAAACATTTCATGCTTTTAAATAAAATTGTGTCATACTATTATTTATGTTAAGTTATGCCATAATAAAACATTTATGGCATTTATAAAAAAGTAAGTTTTAAAATATAGTATTTATGAAAATTCTTTGAGAATTTTTTATTTCTGGGTCAAAAAAGAAAGATTATTCAAAGGTCTAGTAGATATGAAATTTCTAACCCCTTAGGAATATTAATTTGGTTGGATTCATATACATATTCAAATATATGTGTCGTTATTAGTCCACATTCTGGAAGAGGGATTTCACATATGTAATCAATTATGATTTATACTCAGCCCTCAGAAATTAATATGTTTGGTCGAAGTACGTAACACATATATGTTAATTTTAGTCAATCAAGCGACGTTTTATTTGTTTATTATACGCACTTTTTTATTTTATACATAAAATATAAAGCCTAGCTAAATGATAGGCCATTGTTACTTTTCTTTTCATTTTTATATTAAGAATAAATGAAACTGGTAGAATTCAAATTCTAATAGACAAACACATGTAGTCATGTGTGATGTATCTAACTGCCCAGCTCCGGACTTAATATTTGATGTAATATAATAATATATGCAATGTATAATTTCAAATATGAATGAGCACTATCATGTTAGGGCAACGTCATTGATGACTTAATTAGACAAAGGGATTTGCTTTGTGAGAAAACAAAAAATTCTAGGGCATAATTGCTGTCTATTATTAGGGCCCAAATACAATAACACGTTATTATAAAATGGTTTTTGGATTTTTTTTTTTTTATACAGACCGTATTCATTCTTGAGTATTGAGTAATATGTTTATTTATTTATTTTTTTTATGTCTTTTGGATAGATATAGATCCTTATGAAATTTGAAGCCTCCAAATGGACAATATCTCAAACAAATGAACTTTAAATAGAGATTGTAACCTTGAGTTCTTGGAAACAAATCTTCGGAACTAGATAAGTTAAAAAATTGAATTTGACAATACATTCTGAGAACAATAAGCTTTGTAAACTTGGAACTCGATGAGAAAGGAATTAAAATAGAGTCTTTTTTTTTTCATTGTTTAATTAGTGTTTTCAATTTCTGTTTAGATCTTTTAACGACTTAAATTTGTAAGAAGTTTCTACTTTCTTTTCCTTTTCTATTAATGAAATTTTTGGCTTCCGGTAAAGAAAAATGAAGAAAATAATTTGTCTAATGGACCGTTTTCCACGTTCTAGACAATATTGGGCAACTGCGATTCCTTTTGGCGCACAAAAGTGAAAAGCTTGTGCAAGTAATCTCGAAATACAATGTTGACTAGAATATTTTATATTTTAAGATACTTCCACGGGCAGAAAAGTTTTTGTGGCACTCAATTTACATCAAAAGTGTATCATGAATAAATTAAATTTAATTATGGGACGTGATGAAAATTTGACGAAATAAACCACAATAGTCTACCATTAAATTTTTCTAATTCACTTTTTATAAAATACAAAATGTATATGTAACATACCAGCCAAAATAGATAAAAGAAATTTATGTACAAAATGTGTACGTAATACACTTGTAATATACTTTTTCTACCATAAAATAGTCGATAAATTACATTAAAACCATATGTGTTTTACCCAAATTACAGTGACAAGATCTAGACCAAAACTAATCACATTGACACCTCCTGACCTTTCAAGACAATTACAAAGAAACCCCCTCTGTTAGTTGACCATGAGAGATGACCGTTAGTTTTGTTTAAAATGCTAAAATTGCCCTTCCATTTATAATAAAAGCTTTAAGCTATTTATTTACCTGAGAAGGACATTTTTGACCTTATTGGACATTAAAAAATGAGTCTAAACAATTTGAACACATTTGTAACTGCAAATTCCGCTCTAATGGTAGAGAAAACTTTTTTTTTTAACTTACATTTGTAAAATGATATAATTATTCTCCATCCACTAAAATAGTGTACAACATAAAAAAAAAACATATCTAACAGAAATTAGCATTCTATAGTGCAAATTCTCAACATAAAGAAAAATAAAATTAGGTAGTCTAAAAAGGTCCACAAGTCATAATATGTTAAAAATTACATGGTCCAAATAAATTTCCATAAGGCATAATACGTTAAAAATTACACAGTCCAAAAAAAAAATCAATGTCATAATATTGAGATAAAAAAATAAACTACATTAATCCAAAATATTCAAAATAAGTCATGGTCACATGAGGGCCACCAACACATTGTAAAATAAAAGGGCCGCCATCCATCAAGACTTGCCATCAAACTAGTCCAACATCAATTCATCTACATCAAACACAATAATATCACGATAGTTATCAAACACTTATACTAAAGAACCAACTAAGTATCTCTTAAAAAAAAAAAGCTAAATGAGAAGACACTTACTTGACTATCATGAACAACTAACTGAATACTTTTATGACTACTTCCATGAGTAAAATAACAAGTACTAGGTCTATTCTCCGAAGACTTAGAAGGAAATGTATGAGTGTTGTGGTCATATTGCTTGCACTACATCGTGTTAGACGACTTATTGGGCCTATACTTTGATAAGCATTTACTAAAGTAGATTCACCGGGCTCTCTACGCCTAAACTTTTCTGTCTTCCAATCCCATGTTTCACTTTTGGCAGTCTAACTCAGCCATATGTCTCATTAGACCAACTAGATTCATTAGAAATTGGATAAATCATTATATAATAGAATAATTGGATGGTATGTTTAGCCAACCAAATGAGAAGGCTTACCTTGATATTGTGAAGTTGTTCATGAACAACAAGATGAAGCCCAGCACTCCTGTTTGTGCCCATGTACTCAACATGATAAATCATCGTCATTGGGCTAAGGTTAATGGAGCAATGATAGATGAGGGAGTACAGGTGGGAATTATCTTAGAGAGTCAAAGTCCTGCCTTCCAACAGTTTAAGACTAACTACATCATGAACAACATGCACATGAGGTTCATTCAATTATTGAACGAGTTTTAGAAATATGAATCTATTCATTGTGCCTAAGGTGGAGAAGTAGATGTTGCTAAAGCCAGTACTTCTAAGAGCAACAAAATGAAGAACAAGAATGTTAGAAAGCCTAAGTCTAAGAAGAACAAGAAGAAGCTCGAGAAGGCTAACAAGGACAAGGAGACTGGCTTTGAGACAAAGGCCAAGGCAAAGTGTTTCCACTGCAATTAGCTAGGCTATTGGAAGAAAAACTACAAGAAGTATCTTGAAGAGCTGCAAAAAATAAAAATTAAGGTAAATGTGATTTACTTATTTTAGAAACATGTGTTGTAGAGAATGAGTTCTCAACCTAGGTAGTTGACTAAGGAGTGACCAACTATGTATGTTTTTCTTTGTAAGTCATAGTTCTTCTCAAGAGCTTGCCAATGAGTTGTATACAATGGTTGTAGGCAATGGAACAAAGGAATCTGCTAAAGCAGTGGTAGAAGTTAGACTTCTATTTAGAAATAGTTATTTAGTTTTGGACAATGTTTTTTTCATTCTTAGTTTTAAAAGAAATTTGATTTCTGTTTCTAGGTTAAATTAACAATTATTTAAAGTTTCTTTTGATAATGAAAGTGTTTCTCTTTCAAAGAATAGCTTAAATATATGTCCTAAAAAACTAAATGCTAGTCTATATTTTTTAAACCTACTCCTAAACCACTGCTTAACACTGAAATGTTCAAAGTTGTTGAATCTAAGAATAAAAGGCAAAAGATTTCTCATGACAATAGCACATATCTATGGCATCTTCACCTTGGTCATATCAACTTAAATAGGATTGAGAGATTCGTAAAGGATGGTCATTTAAGGAAACTAAAAGTTAGTAAACTCCTAGTCAATAAGAGTTGTCGACGAACTAACAAGAGTTGTCGAACGGCAAACCAAAGAGGCCACAACTTCTAGTCAGAGCTCCCGATGCTTTGTTGAAGTGGGAGGGAAATTAAACTATCTGCTCACTTTCATGGAGAAGCATAACTAGTCGTTATGAGTGATTCTAAGGAAGATTTATTGACCTATAAGTCAACAATAGAAGATTCTGATAAAGAAAAGAAATTGGTATTCTTAGTATTTTACATTAATGACATCCTACTCATTGGGAATGATAAAAAATCAATGTCACAAGTAAAGGAATAGTTAGCCAGTTAATTCCAAATGAAAGATTTGGGAGAGGCAAGCTATGTTCTTAGAATCCAGCTTATCCGAGATCATAAGACAAAGCTATTGGCATTGTCTCAGGCTATATACATAGACTAGGTACTTGTCAGGTATGGGATGCAGAACGTTAAGAGAAGGAATTTGGCTTCTAGGCATAGTATTCATTTTTCAAAAGGGTAGTGTCCAAAGAATCCTCAAGAGGAAGAGGACAGATGTTTCCCTTACACATCGACAATTCGAAGCCTGATATATGCTATGTAGTATATTAGGCATGACATCTATTATGCAGTGGTAATAGTCAATAAGCTTCAATCAAATCTAGGATTTGATCACTAGACAGCTATGCAGTGCATTATTAAGTATCTTCAAAGATAAAGAAACTATATGCTTGTGTATTCAGGTGAAGATTTGTCTCTCAATGGATACACATATTACGATTCCAATCTGATCAAGACAATTGAAATTCAATCTCAAGTTTCATGTTTACTCTTGGTAAAGGAACCACTATTTAGAGGAGTGTAAATAAATTACTCTTCTAACTCAACAATAGAGGTTGAATATGTGGTTGCTTATGAAGCATCCATGGAAGTAGTCTGACTTTAAAAATTCTTAACTGATCTGTAAGTTGTTCCAGACGTGGATAAGCTGATTAAACTATACTGTAACAACAGTGATGTAATAGCTAATATCAAAGTCCTAGAAACTACAAGACTACGAAGCATATACTAAGGACGATTATCAATTAAACAACATGTCTCATATGTTTTAAGGCAAGTGGGAGATTGTTAGGATATATGCCCTTAAAGCATGTGATGTTTTATAAAGGATATATTTATAAATAAAAAAGTGAATTTTCATTATATTTGTGTGCATGTATTTTGAGTACTTTATGAATATCTTCAAAATTCCTTAATTATTTACGTAACCTTAAATATTATATATAAGTGTTTTATGCAAGATGATAATATTTAATGATGATAATGAAAATGGTCAGTATCATATAATTAATTATTCACTAAAAGTATGAAAATTTTTAATTGAGCATTACTAGAATAAGTCATTCACGTTAAGATTTTAACAGTCTTATAACTATTAATATAGTAAGTCATTAAATGAATGCATTATATATGATGAGATTATGTAGGATCAATACATGATGTGATATAAACAACTAAAAATTTTCGTTAAATATAGCATGTTCTAATCACTTCAACCGATGATCATATATAAAGTGATATTAATTCTGAGTTATTACTAAACTCCTATTTATGGATTTATATTTTTTGGTTTACTCGATAAGGATTTTAAAAATCTAATTCCTTGTATATTGGAGGCATAATGAAGTAAATAGCTGAGAATGTTAATATTGTAAGATAAAATCCATTGCTTCTCTTATGAGAAACATAAAAATAATTCTTTTGAGTATTGATTCAGGGCTTGAATAATATAAGCGCCTAATTTGTGATTGAGTACATGAATTTATTATTCATTAGAGAATCAATGGCACTCAACAATAAGAAAGTAAGTAGAGAGGTTGATAGATTTTATCTAGCTCTAATTATGAATTAGTTATGGAGAATCAACTTATATACAATGACTATATCAAATAGACAACTCTAAGAAATGAGTAATTATATCAATAAGTTCAAGAGTGTAATTCTAAGTATTTAATGGAGTTACATTGGAATTAATAAAAGAGTAATATATCAATGGAAGAGTTTAATTAATATATTAGTTTTATTAAAGCTTAAATTATAGGTCTATTAGTCCCACTACCCTCTTGAAAATACTGTTTGGACAAGTAAAATTATTGGTTTAATTAATTAATTTAGAATTATGAAATTCTAAATTGAATATCATTCAAAGTGAATTAATTATGAATTGATTTTTAATCATCAAAATAATAAGATTATTTAATAATTAATAAATAATTTTGGTAGACATATAGCAATTGGGACCCACTATAATTGGCACATACTACTAGTAGAAAAATTTCCCAATGCAATCTAAAGCTTCTTCATCAAGTTTCTATATTTAGAATTTATGTTTTTAGATAAATGTGATTTAATTCAAATTTGAAAAAAGCAATTAAAGACAAATGAGATTAGGTAACAAGTTTTTTTTTTTTTTTCTCTCATTTCTTCTCAAATTGGCAACACTCGCAACTATAGTATATATGTGCGGTGCCTACACTATTCTAAGAAAAGGAAAACTTGTGCTTTTTATTTTAATTAAATATTTGATATTTAAATTAAAATAATAAAGTTTTTAGAATTAAATGGGTCTCCCATTCTCTGTAAATGGTGACCTTCTTTATTCATTCTGCATACAATTGAAAGTCTTAAAGAGATTACAAAAAACTCTGCCAAAACCCTTGTCTTGACGGTGGAAACTTGTCAAACAATTACTCTCATAATAATCCTCACCACAATGCTACTTACTCAAATTTGTGTAATTAAAAGCATAGAAAACAAAATAAATTCACCAAAGATTATAGTGGTTCATTCGTTGAGAGTTACATCAACTTTGAGAGACTTTTCACTATTTTGTTTCTAAGTACACGCACAATATGATCGCAAGAAATTTAGGGCTTTTTCCTTAGGTTTCATCTCTATTTATAGCCCCTTGGTCAAATATAATTAATAATGGAAAATATAAATCAATTTACTTAGGAAATATCTTCATTTCTTATTTACCTGAATAGATTCCCACTATCTCACAGTTGGGCTTTCCCTATAATCATGCATGGGACGTTACTCTTCTTATTTTGAGAAGATTTGGTTATCTTTTCTATTCAAAATTCAGCCTTTGATGTTCATTGCTGATCATTTTGTTGTCTCGACTTTTTACTTGATCAAGTTTATCTTAACGTCTTGGGGAGCTTTCTTAATGTTGCTCATCAAATATAATTAATAATTTAAAATAAAAACCAATGTAATTCCAAAAACGTCCTCCTTTCTTATTTATCTAAATTGATTCCTATTATCTCGCAGTTGACCTCTCCCTATAATCATGGATGGGATGTTACTCCCTTGATTTTGAGAAGATTTGATTATCTTTCCTATTCAAATTTGCCCTTTAATGCTCATTGAACCTTATCATCTTGTTGTCTCGACTTCTTACTTGAACAAATTTATCTCGACGTCTTGGAGAGCTTTCTTAATGTCACTTGCCAGATGGTCTCTTCCTCTGGACTTGGGCTTTTTTGTTAATCTCATCTATTGGCCATTAGGCTGCCGAGATCACCCATAACATCTCGCATAGGTGTTAGAGAGAGAAGAAGTGTTATTTATCCTAAGACTTTTTTTTTCCTCATATGTTGAAATTAACATGTGACAAAAGATAGTGAGCAGTGTTTAGAAACCCTCAATTCCTACTACACCTATATGTATGGCCATACAGTGTCTAGGGTTATGCGAAAAAGACAGTGGTTTCACTTTGAGAATATCTTTTCCCATAGTAGAATTCCATTTTTTCTCTTCATATGAGTAAGCAAAAGTTTATATGTATATTTATTTAAGCGTTAAATTAATATAATCCATAATATCTTTTACAAAAGTTTTGAGAAAAATTTTGATATATATGTTCCGTATTGTTTCCACATTTATGCTATTATTATGAAAATTGTTTTCAAAAACCTATAGAGGATGATAATCAAACAATGAATTTTGGTCCAATCTTCATCATTAATGATAGAGGAGAGGAAGATGAAGACAATTATCTCAGTTCACTATTTGACCACACAGAAGGTGAGAAAGAAAAAGATTTAGTTTCACATTCAACCCCAGTAATTGATGAAGATACTTTTCTTTTTCTGTATCTAGTTCCTTACATTCCTTTCCATGCAGTGATTCCCAAACCAATTATGCTTAAGTTCGATGGGATTGACTTTATTTTTCTTAGTCTGGAAAAGGATCATATCTGTGATGTTCAAAATTTTTTATTAATATCAATTGAAGCAGCTTTAGATTCGAGGATGAATCTTTCCAACCTCGGAGGGAATGTTACTGTGTGGATTGCTGAAAAAAAGGTCGGTTGATCGACTTGTACTTCTCCCGGTTGACTGGATTGTTCCAGAGAAAAACAAAGATTTTTCATGTTTTATGCTTGGTTTCAAATTTTAAACAACTTTTAGGGCCCGTTTGGTTCGAGTATTTGAGTAGAGTATTTGAATGAATATTTAAATTTTTGTGAGAGAAAATACTGTAGCAAAATAATTCAAACCGTGATTTGAATATCTAACCAAACGGGCCCTTAATATTCAAATTGTTTCGTTTAGTTAATAATTTCTTTATTTCCAATTTAGGGTTTTTATAAGTTTCCTTTTCTATTTTAACTTATATTTTTCTAACACCATCAAAAATGAAAATGAAAATGGAAGATTTTGACAAAAGGGCCAAAAAAAATTTCTAATTGGGTAAATTGCCTCTTTTTTTTGGAACTAAAAAACATGCTTTTCTATGCAAGTAAACTGTCCCAGTTTTTTTCAAAAAAATAAAGAAAATGACTGTAGCAGGATAAGAAACCTCAACATGATAAAAAAAAAAAACTGAAACCGTTTTGATATTTAAAAAGCTTTTTTTTATGTTAAAAATTGTCTAAAAAAATTTAGACTACTTATCCAAAATTTTTTTTTAATAAAATCATTTTTAAAAATCCCTCGAAAAAAATTCCTCACGTGCATAGCTAATGAGGCATCACATTAATTTAAAAGTTAACAAAAGAAAACGGTATTAAAAAAAATAGTAAAACATCAAAAAGATAGAAAATGAATGAAAAAGCTCAACTCTTTATCCATCCCTATCCAACAATTTCGACGGTGAGCTTCACCCCGCCATAGTTTCGATTCCGGCATCCTCGATCCACGAGGTCCCACAATTTTACCAGTTATTTGGATCTCTCTGGCACGAATTTTCCTCGCGAGCCTTCTGTCGTGGGAGGGAATTCTACAAACCACCACCGGTGAAATCCTTCTTCCACTTAAGCCTCCTTTGTCGAGCCAAAACTCTATGTGAGGCCCTTTTTGTTGAGCCCAGCCCTGTCTTGAAAAGGACGTATCTACTCCGTTGAGCACCGACGTGAGTCCTTTCGCTCCTTCTTGGGTATGTTGTTTTCTTACTTGTTTTGAGGAATGTGTTGGCTTTTTATTTTTATTTTTCAAATGCTTCGGCTTCGCTGTATTGGATTGAGATTCGAGGAACGGATTGTTATTTTCTGTGGTTTTTTTTGGTTATGATTTTGTGCTTTTATCTATTTGATGATTATGAGGATACGATGAGAGGCAATATTTTGAGCGTGCCCAGACAGCTTGGAGAGAGAGAAAGAGGAGAAAACTTAAAGAGAGAGATGGTCCAGATTCGATTCAAAGGGTTTTAATTGTTTTTTGTTTTTTTTTTCCTTTTTGATTTTGGAAAATGGATTGCTTTTCTTGTTTTCGATTCAAGAACTCTAATTTGTTGTTGAAGGTGAGCTCAAAATGGCTTTTTCCCTCGATTGATTGTTCTTCAGCTCAATGTAGAGGAGCCGCCAGTTGAGGCGGAACGATTCGAGCTCGTCGAGGACTTGCTCATCCTTGTTGATGGCGGGGGAGCTTCGAGACGCAGAGGTGAGAGGTGAGATCCACCTCCTCAGATCGAAGACAAATCGTTTTTTCAACAAAGCATACGAGGAAGGAAAGAGGAAGACGAAGAAGAGGATTTAAGAAAAAGACTGTATGATCTTTAATCTTTTGTGAATTGGTTAAAGGCTCAATTTTTGGGTCAATTTTTTTTTCCATTTGGATTAAAGGTTTGATTTTTTGTTTTTGTTTTGTTTTCGTGGCTGAGGAAAAAAATGGTGGTGATGGATTGATGGAGAAGAATGGTTGGTAACGGTGACGGGATTGGCTTCTTCTCCAGCAGCGGGAACTCGGATGCAACGACGGTGAGTTGTGGCGTGCGGAGGAGGGGGGCCACGGCTACAGAAGATTTTGGTTTTTTTTGGTTTTTTTTTTTTTTTTTGGCTGATAGTAATCAGTATTATTTTATTGGTTTTCATTTTTTTTAATTTCATAAAACAATATTTGTAATTTTAAATAATAATTTAGTAATTTTAGTTAAATAATAATATTCAATCATTTTAACAACCAAATTTAACAATTTGACTATTAAGATAGTCTTTTAACAACTAAAATAAAAATTTAAAGATTGAAACATAAAAAATAAAAAAATTATAAACTAAAAATTTATTTTTATGAAAATTATTTAATAGATTTGAATGAAAAAGAAAGGAGGGATTTTTAAAAATGATCTTTTTGAAAATTTTTTTTAATAAATGGTTTTTTGGGGATTGTTTTAGCATAAAAAAATTTTTTAGACATCAAAACGGTTTTTTTTTTTTCATTTTGTTGAAATTTTTTATTCTGTTATAGTTATTTTTTTATTTTTTTAAAAAAATTAAGATAATTTATCTACATAAAAAATCATATTTTTTGATTAAAAAAAAACCATTTACGTAGTTAGAAAATTTTTTTTGCCCTTCCCTCGAAACCTCCCGAAAGCAGAATAACTATACCAAATTCTTCCCAAGGACAAATCATATCTGACATGTATGAAAGCTTAAGCACCTTCTCTTGCGTGGTTGACGAGTAGTGGGAACGAAACTTCCCATCTTTTTTTGACCCCTTTTTCATTTTTTTTCTTCTGTACTTTTTTTTGGCATTTTTCATCCTCATTTTTTGTTTATCTTCCTTTTGTTTTCCTCCTTTTATCCATTCTTTGATGTTCATTTTTGCTCCTTTTCATCTTTGTGTTTTTTATGTTGTTTTTCCTTCTAATATTTTATATATTCATAGATTTATTTATTTATTTAAATTATTTTTTTATAATGTGGAGTCAAAATATTTTTTAAAGTTATCCTCATAGCATATTCTTTTATATCCTCTAAAATATTATTTTGTCAAGTGTAACTCTCATAAATGTTTTTACATGATTGTTTCCTTTAAATAATTTCTTTACATGTGTGTTCTTGTATAAACATTTTTGTCATGCAACCCTTTCAAGTACATCTTACATTTTTTATGTATCCTAAATAATTTGTTATCCCATTTTCCTCAATAAAAACTTCTCTTTTTTGTAATGTGCTCTTAGGTCTTTGTATGAAAAAATGCAAGTAATGACCATACAGGGTATGTGCTAACCACTAACATGATCAAAAGGGTCTTTCACTGTGAGGACTCAACTGGTACAATTTTTTTTACTGTTAAATAAGGTCAAAAAAATTTCTTTTAAAACTAATGGCTAAAAAAAGATACCTATCAATAAGTTATTTTTTAGAAAAATTGTCTAATTAAAAAAATTAAGGTCAAGCTTAAGAGGTTATCAATTTTTTTGATGAGTATTAAATAGTTAATTTATTTATAAGTATTTGTTTTTTAGCAGGTAAGTTGTCATGTTAGTCTCTCAATCTTTCAAAAAGTGTTATTTTGGTCTTAACTTTTTTTTATTCAACCGACCTTAACATTTTATTTTAGTTGCAGAGAAACTATTTTAATGGCCAAACTGTTAATTTTGAATGGAAAAAGTTATTAATCATCATTTTTAACTAGAATTATTAAATCACCTTTCAAAATAATTAGTATATAAAATTTAATAAAGATTAAAAGAAAAGTTTGATTAAAATATATAAAAAATAAAACAAAAACCCAGGCAAAATCCAAATATAAGCAACTCCTTTCTTCCCCACTCCCATTCTGTGAATCTAACGGTTTGCCTCAGTCAAGATTCTCTAGTAACACTTCAAGATTACTTAAAGAAACACAATACATACACACAGAGAAGTCAAGAAGAGAGAAGAAACAAGAAGTTATAGAGGTTCGATCAATGTTGATCTACGTCCTCTTGGAAACACTCATCACAACTTTCATTAAGCCCCACTAACGGAGGAATTACAACTCTCATCCCTAATCCCAGAAGAAGAAAGAATTCTCTTTACCCACACCAGCCCCTTTGGTTATATATCGAACAGAGAAGGAAGAAAAGTTTCTCTGATATCTCTCTCTTTATTTTGCAATATTGACCGACCTTATACACTGGTCTCTTACAAAGTCATAACCAATCAGATGTTTACATGTGATTCAAATTATAACAATGTAAGTTCTAACCAATCATACACTTACACGTTTTTATACAGAGCCAAGAGAAAATCAACTCCAAAGTTATTTGTCAATTCACTAACAAATCTCCACCTTTGGCAATAATTTGTTGGCTCTCCAGTTGCTCGTTTCCCATATTAGCCACACGGGCTTCTTCTAGTTCCCAATAACATGAACCAAGTCCAAGCAATGCTTGAACTTGTTTGTTGGTAGTGCTTTAGTAAGCATATCTGCTGGATTTTCCTCTGTGGAAATCTTTTGAATCTTGACTTGTTTGCTAGTAACAACATCCCTGATAAAGTGCAATCTTACATCTATATGCTTGGTTCGTTCATGATACATTTAGTTCTTACTCAAATGTATGGCACTTTGATTATCACAGCTTATCTTCACAGTTTCTTGCTCGAAGCCCAACTCAGATACAAGACCCTTGAGCCACAGGGCCTCCTTCACCGCTTCAGTCATTGCAATATATTCTGCTTCTATGGAAGAGAGGGCAACCACTGACTGCAAATTGGCCTTCCAACTTACGGTATTTTCATTAAATTGAAAAATATATCCTGTGAGAGATTTCCTGCTGTCAATATCACCAGCATAATCAGAATCCACAAATCCCTCAAGCCCATTTCCTGACCTGTTAAGACTTCCATACAGTAATCCAACGCCTACTGTTCCTTGAAGATATCTTAATATCCATTTAACTCCTTTCTAATGTTCCCTGCCTGGTTTAGACATGAACCTACTTACCACACTAACTGCATGAGCAAGATCAGGTCTAGTACAGACCATGGAGTACATAATACTCCCCACAACATTGGAATATGGAATCCCTGCCATTTGTGCTGATTCATGGTCATCCTTTGGAGACTAACTTACTGACAGTTTAAAATGTTGGGCCAAGGGAGTTGAAACTGCTTTGGCTTTGTCCATTTTAAACTTTTCAAGTACCTTCTTCAAATATTTTCTTTGAGATATGAACAGAGTTCCAACATACCTATTCCTCTCTATTTCCACTCCTAGTACTTGTTTAGCTGGCCCCAAATCTTTCATTTCAAATTCATCATGTAATTGTTGTTTAAGGAGGAAAGCAGTTTTAACATCCAACTGCTCTAGTTCAAGATTCTAACTCGCCACTATAGCAAATAACAATATGATGGAGCTGTATTTTACTACAGGTGAGAAAACTTATGTGTAATCAATACCCTCCCTCTGAGTGTATCCTTTAGCCACTAATCTGGCTTTGAATCTTGGTAACTGAACTCCTGGAATTCCTTCCTTCAGTTTGTATATCCACTCACACCCAACCAATTTTTGCCCCTTTGGCTTGGTGATTAACTCCCATGTTTTTTTTTTTCTGTAGGGACTGATATTCTTCTTCCATAGCCTCTATCCACTTCTCAGCTTCCTTGCATGAGACTGCCTGTGTGTAGGTTAATGGCTCCAATTGACTCACCTCAGCTGCTGCTGCAAGGGCATAAGAGATCATCTTAGCAAAACCATATCTCTCTGGTGGTCGGATGTTCCTCTTCTGTCTATCCCTTACTAAATTGTAGTCACTTGAATCTTGTTGTGTTGAGTGTATATTCAAATGTTGTTGTTCATCAGTATCATGATGCTTACTTATAGTGCTGTCAGTTTGATCTTTAGCCGGTTCTTGCTCCACCTCAAGATCTAAACTATAGCTGTCTGGTGAATTATTAATTTCTGATGTTTGAGACTCTTTTATGTCTTTGTAGAATAAGTCTTCTTTGAATATTACATCCCTGCTTATCAATGTCTTGGGATACCCTGCCTCCATACACCATAACTTGTAACCTTTAACCCCCTCAGGATAGCCAAGAAAAACACATTTCTTGGCTCTCGGTTCAAGTTTCCCTTGGTCTACATGTGCATAGGCTATACACCCAAAAGTCCTCAAACTTTCATATTTTGTAGGATAACCAGACCACATTTCCATTGGTGTTTTGAACCCAATTGCTGATGAAGGACACTTGTTTATAAGAAAAGCAGCTGTAACAACTGCTTCTGCCCAGAAAGTCTTCGGCATTCCTGCAATTGACAGCATGCACCTAACCCTCTCCAGAATGGTTTTGTTCATTCATTATGCAAGACCATTCTGTTAAGGAGTCTTTCTCACAGTCAAGTGTCTTGAGATCCCACATTCTCCACAGTAACGATTAAACAAATCACTACAAAATTCGAGCCCATTATCAGTTCTTAGTCTTTTAACCTTCTTCTTAGTTTAAGTCTTAACTAGAGCCTTCCACTTCTTAAAGGTCTCAAAAACTTCATTTTTATTCTTCAAGATGTAGACCCATAATCTTCTTGAATAATCATCGATCAAGGTCAAAAAATATCTTGCCCCTCCGTGTGATTTAATTCTTGAAGCCCCCCACAAGTCAGAGTGAATGTAATCTAGAGTTCTATTTGATCTATGTAAGCTAGTACCAAACTTAATTCTATGTGCCTTGCCAAATATACAATGCTCACATAAATTTAGTTTGGTTACTTTGTCACCTCCAAGAAGCCCTTGTCTGCTAAGGTCAAGAAGGCCTCTCTCACTAATGTGTCCCAATCTGTTGTGCCACAGAGTCGTCCTTGACATATGCCTTCCTGTTGCTGCACTGGCTGATCCTGACTCTACTTCACCCTGAAGTATGTACAATCCGTGTTGCAAGCATCCTTTCAAGGCAACCATTGACCCCTTTAGAACCTTCAAGACTCCACCTTGAGCCTTGAAAATGTATCCTGCTGAGTCCAACATTCCTAATGAAATGAGATTCCTTTTTAGATTAGGAACATGTCTTACTTCTTGAAGAAGTTTAATTGTCCCATCTGAAGTCTTCAATCTCACAGAACCAATGCCTACAACTTGACACTGTTGATTGTTGCCAAGAATCACTTGTCCACCCTCTACACTATTGTACCTACAAAACCATGCCTTATTTGGGCACATGTGAAAAGAGCAACCCGAGTCAAGAATCCAATCTTTTTCTTCTGATTTTTCTGCTATCATTAGAACTTCTGAACTCTCATACCCATCTGAAATTATTTCAGCTTCACCAAGTTCTTTGCTGACCTGCTTTCTTTTCTTCTCTGGGCATTTATTTTTGAAATGCCCTAATTTGTGACAGATGAAACAACGTTTTTCAGCCTTATCCTTTTGCAGCTTCTTGTTTTTCTTGAACCCTCTTTTGTCTGATTTTTGCCTGACAGTAACTAATCCATCTCTAGAATGGTTTTCAATCGAATCAATTTTCTTGTTTAATTCTTTAGACATAAGGGCAGATTGTACCTCCTTCAATGTTAGAGCTTCACGGCCATAAAGCATTGTGTCTTTGAAGTTCTCGTATTTTTCTGGAAGTGACCTCAGCAAGAGCAAGGCTTGATCCTCATCCTCCACTTTAATGTCGACGTTTTCAAGATCCAGAATGATTTTGTTAAAATCATCTAGATGGTCTTGTATCAATTTCCCTGGTGACATTCTGAAGGCAAATAGTCTCTGTTTGAGAAAGAGACGATTTGCAAGTGATTTTGTCATGTACAGGCTTTCCAATTTCACCCAGATTGCTGCAACAGTCTTTTCTTTCGACACCTCTCTCAATACTTTGTCTCCAAGACACAAGATCAGAGTGTTGTGTGCCCTTAATAGTAGATCCTTCTTTTCCCTTTCTGACAGAGACGCTGACAAGTTGCTATTGCCAGAGAGGGCTTCCTCTAACCGTTGTTGAACCAGTAAAGCCCTCATTTTTAGTCTCCATAGGTCGAAGTCGTTTTTCCCTATAAATTTCTCGATATCGAACTTAGCAGTTCCCATTTCCAGTCAAGAACGCCGGCTCTGATATCAGTTTGTGAATCTAACGGTTTGCCTCAGTCAAGATTCTCTAGTAACACTTCAAGATTACTTAAAGAAACACAATTTCACACATACACACAGAGAAGTCAAGAAGAGAGAAGAAATAAGAAGTTATAGAGATTCGATCAATGTTGATCTACGTCCTCTTGGAAACACTCATCACAACTTTCATTACGCCCCACTAACGGAGGAATTACAACTCTCATCCCTAATCCCAGAAGAAAAAAGAATTCTCTTTACCCACACCAGCCCCTTTGGTTATATATCGAACAGAGAAAGAAGAAAAGTTTCTCTGATATATCTCTCTCTCTATTTGGCAATATTGACCGACCTTATACACTAGTCTCTTACAAAGTCATAACCAATCAGATGTTTACACGTCATTCAAATAACAACAATGTAAGTTCTAACCAATCACACACTTACACGTTTTTATACAAAGCCAAGAGAAAATCAACTCCAAAGTTATTTTCCAATTCACTAACATCTTCCTCTCGTTCACAAAAACCAGATATAAGCAACGATAACAATGGCGGTAGGCTGTCAGCGATGGTGATGGATCCAAAACTCCTGCTAGAGACGCCAGCTTCCTTCACGTCGATGAGATCGGAACTCCAGGGCTTGCGTGACCAGGCTCGGTCCTCCTCCGATGAGGACGACCTCTAAGCCGCCTTAAGGCCCTCCGTTGGTGTCGCTCGTCATCGGCCAGTTCAAGCCCTCTGCCTCTGTCGCTCTTTACCGTCACTCCACTGCTTAAAACCCTCAAGACCAAGGGAGCCCATCTCATGTCGATTGAGCTAGAATCTGACTTAATTGTACGAATTTGAGTTGATCTTGGGTTCGAGCACGCTCTTGACATTGCTGGGAGGTTTTCTAGAGATATGAAAGGAGGCATACATGAGGAAAGTAACGATTAGAGCGTAGATTTGATGGAAAGCTAGGGTTTTGTTTGGGAGTTTTGATCGAAACAAAGATTATAGCTTTTATTTGTCTTTGAATTCACCAACTGTTTGTCTAAGTAAGAGAACTCTAGCTCTATAAAAAAATTGTAGAGCTCGGAAGAAAGAAATGGAAGAAGGTGGATCAATGGGCTGTTGATTTTTGCTGATTACTAGTATATTTTTGGAAGTCTTAATACCATTATTCTGTTTTAGCCGGTTTTCTCTAAAATTGTACGGCCAGTTCAAACTTCTGCTAATTTTTTTACATTTAAATTTAAATTTAAATTTTATTAGAAATATGTTTTGCTTTTATTTTTTAAAATTATATTGCATATTTTACTAAAATACCCTTAACAAAGAGCTCATGTACATTTCACATGACACACATGTTTGTGGTTGTTAGTTAAAATGGTTCCTCAGCAACTAAAATAAAAGGTTGAAGTCACTTGAATAAAAAAAAGATTGGGACTAAAAAAACACTTGCGTAAAAGGTTTGGGACTAATGTGGTAATTTACGCTTTTAGCTGTTATTTTTTTTGAAAGACTAAATTTAACAGTTTGAAACATACATAGTAGATCCCTTCCAAATAGTTCCTAGAGAATTATTACCCTCCATATGGAACATTTGTTCCAACTTATTAGTTCTAACAGTAAGCAATATAAAGCTCTTAACAGCTACAGTAAAAAATAAAAAACAACTACAGTATAAAGCTTACATGTTACAGTTCTTAAACTTAAAAATGTATGTTCTAACTGATTCTCCCTGTATTTCTTTGGAAACTTCAAATATGAATATTGCCTTAAAAATGTCAACGGTATTATAGACATTTTCATCCTTGGTTTTTTACTTTTTAAATGAATGATTTAAAACTTTACATGTAAAATTTTGACAATAGAATTCATTTTTAGTTTTCTACTTTTTTTTTTCAAAGAACACATTCATGACTTTAATATATTTTTTAAAGGATAATATTCATGAGATTCTTCACATTTTCTTCAACAATTATATCCTAGAGATAGAGATGTAATATACGTTATTTATCTATTAGTGTGAATGATTGTTGTTCCTTATCTAATATTTATGGGATTGTTACTCTGTTATATTATTATATCTTATTTTTAATAAATATGTAAAATAATATTAGAATCATTAACAATATAAAATTTTGATGATTTTCTTTTATATTATTAATAAAAACTGTTGTTTTATTAATTTTTTAACGGTTGAGTACGTGAAGATTGCAATATAAAACTACTCCCCATCATTGATCATAGGGCCGGCAATACGGGTTGCGACACGACGACACGACACGAATCCGACACGCTTTTTTGCGGGTTAGTGTCGGAAAATTTGACCACGGGTCATTTTAGTGTCGACCCGAAACTGACCCGTCAAAAAACGGGTCGTGTTCGGGTCAACTCGTCTGACACTAAAATGACCCGTTTCTGACCCGTATTTAATTAATTAGCTTTTAAAAAATTAATATTATTTCATATATAATATAAGCTCTTAAAATATCAAACCTTACCTCTCTTATCACTCATCTTCTTGTTGAAGTGGTATGAAACTCTTCTAATTTTATTTTTTTTAATATTATATATATTAATGTGGGCGGGTTAGAGGCGGGTTGCGGGTCATAATCAGGTTACGGGTCAAAATCGGGTCACGGGTTATTATTTTTTGGCACTATGCATAAGAAACGGGTTGACACGGGTCGGGTTAGTGTCAACCCGTGTCAAAACAGGTCGGGTTAGGGTTGAGAATTCTCAACCCGTTCGGGTCACGGGTCGGGTTAGTGTCGACCTAATTTTGTAAAAATTAACTCCAACCCGACACGAACCCGACCCGCCAACACGTTTTGCCACCCCTAATTGATCATTAGACCCTTTAAAAACCAATTTAATATTCCACAAAAAAAAGCAATTTAATAATCGAAACAACAATTTTTCTTTTTATTTTTTTAATTTTTTTGAGATTCAAGACAACAATTTTATTGGGAGCGTAAAAGTGCAGTTTCTATGTGGGAAAAGAAATGGTTAGGACACTGGATAAAGGAAAGAAAGAAAATTGGATTTGTTCTAGAACGACACGTGTAAAGCACGTGACTCAGTGTCAGGAGGAGAACGTGATGCACCTGTTGGTCTCTGCTCTCCAGGATTTGGGAGAAGTCACGCTGTCTCTCAGGGTCATTAACTCTGTTTGTCAAAATAAAGGAATAAGGCGCAAAAAGAAAAAGCGAGAAGATCGAAAACGATATCAAAAAAGAAGAAAAAAAAAAAGGTGCCAATAACCCACAGGAGGGAATTTCGTGTCGAGAGAGAGAGAAACTTGTGAACGGAAATAAAACGTACCATACATAGGAATACACAAAACTAAACAATTTCGAAAAAAAAAAAAAAAGCATCATAGACCGCACGTTTTTTTTCGGAATAATCATAGACCGAACCTCAGCTATAATAAATACTGAATTGAGCCAAAAAAAAAAGAGAGAGAATAATTAGTAGTTATTATGCTGGTAGAGAATTAAAGGGATATGGAAACGGTGAGAATAATATATATATATTTTTGTTGAATATTATTCGCCCCAATTTCTTAATTTAATCTTGTCCAACACATAACATAGTCTATGATTTTTCTCCTCATCTGTGCGTGGATAAGCCAAACAAAATTCGTATTCTCATATCAGAAGACCAAAATGCAATTCGTTTGAATTCTAAATTAATTGTCCGCGGCCAACATCTAATCACCAGGCCCAATAAATACAATACGAATTAAATGCATATTTTTTTATTTGGACATTAAATTATTTACAAGAAAAAAGACATTTTTTCCCTTGCAAGTATATCTATTTCAATTTTGTGAAAAAAGATGCAGCTTAATTATTTTGGACAAACAAAACAGGTATAAAAAATAAAACTCGACACCACAAATTGACTAAAACTTTGGATCAACTCTTCACCTTAGTATCTGAAACTTTTATATCAAGCAGCCTTCTCTTTCTTTAGGAGGGTGTATAAAAAAAAAAAAAAAGAGAGGATAAATTAACAACCTTAATTGGCTTATTAGAATACCGTTAGCGCCAAGACAACATAGCAGCCACATAGACGCAATTTGTAAGTATCACGACAGATGAGAGCTTTACACATTTGCCCAATATTTGTCTTTAACAAGAAGCTGCAGTTACATGCACAAAAGTGAAAACAAGCAAGGGCAAGTTTGTCATTTGGTAGTTTGGAGGCCACAATTTTAAAGTAAACAAAGAATGAAAACAGTATTTATATATATTATTCTAGAAAGATGGCTGCTTGGCTTCCATGTGATTCCTTTGATAGGGGCCATTTTGGTCAAACTCCACCTCCTTCTCGATCTTAATCCTCAAGCCACCAATAAACGAAACGAAACGAAACAAATAGAGGAGCATTCAAATTACAAAACAAACTCCCTGCTTCCTTCCTTAGAAGCCTCCAGACCGTCTTTGAAAATCTTCAACTCAGACAAGTTCCCCTCATTTTAAAAACCCCCTATTTTCCCCCTCCAATTAATCAATTTCTCTCTCAGTTTCACATACACATAATAACGTCATAACAAGATTATCTCATATGGGGACTTTGGTAGGGCATGTCGCCCCAGGCATGGGGTTTTTGCTAATAGGCCTATGGCATCTCTTCAACCACATCAAACTCCACGCCCTGCACCCAACTTCCTACACCGCCCACCCCTGGTTCCCCTCCTCCAAGCTCAGACACCTCGAACTCTTCCTCATCATGGCGGGGTCCGCCGCCTCCATCTCCATGGAGCTCTTCATCGGCCCCCAACGCCACCAGCCTTTCGACTCCGACGGCACCATCCCCTCCAACCATCTCCACAACTTCGAACACGCCTCCATTTCCCTCACCTTCTTCTTCTATGCCCTCCTCTCCATCCTCCTCGACAAATTGGTGCCTCTTGAAGCTTCTGTTATTCATGGGGCGGCCACAAAGCATGGCTTGACTCAATTCCTCGGCGCAGTCGCTTTTGGTCAGCAGCTTCTTCTATTCCACCTCCACTCGGCGGACCACATGGGCCCCGAGGGGCAATACCATTTGCTTCTTCAGCTAATTGTTGTGGTGTCGTTGATAACAACTGTAATGGGAATTGGATATCCAAAGAGCTTTATGGTAAGTTTTATTAGGTCTTTGAGCATATTCTTCCAAGGGGTGTGGCTTGTTGTTATGGGATTCATGTTGTGGACTCCGAGTTTGATTCCAAAAGGCTGTTTTATGCATTTTGAAGAAGGTCACCATGTGGTTCGTTGCTCTGGGGAAGACTCTCTTCACAGAGCCAAGTCTCTTGTGAATCTTCAGTTCAGTTGGCTCTTTATTGGAATTGCAGTTTTTGGGGTTTCTTTGTATTTGGTTTTAACTTACAAGATTTATGGACAAGATCATTCAAAAGTGGTCGAGTATTTTTCGCTTGGGTTGAAAGAAAAAGATGAAGATGAAGATGAAGACGAAGACAGGAATGCTGATGATGTTGAATCCCAGAAGAAAAGCAAGCTTGTTATTGGGACTTCAAAGAGTTTCATTGAAATGGGAAAATCAGCTGCTTTTGGGCCCGTTGATATGGAAAGGTAAAGAGTGAAGAAAGAAAACAAATGAAAATGATGTTGTTGAATTAATTAAGTTGGTGGGATCCCGCTTAATTAATTTGTTCAATCAGTTATTATATATATATATATATATATATTAAGTCAGCAAAGTCAATGCTAATTTTATCAGTTCATTTAAAAATGTAATTAGAGCAGGGAAAATTGTATTTGTTGTTCAGTGTTATATTTGGTCTTGGTGGATTGTAGTCCAATTTAATTTGTAATTTGTTTGTGAGTATGAAAAGTGATAGATTAGGGGGAAGACAACAGGGATACAATTTGGGCACCAACTTGTAAAGAAACTTCCTATTTGATTTTGTTATATAAAATTTATCGTCTTTGTTTGTTTGCTTCTTCATGTTGTTGTTGTTTTTTCCCCCCTCTCTCAAATGTTGATTTAATTATGAACTCCATCATCTTTTGTAAAGATTTGGAAGTCTTTAAAACGTTGTCCGTGCATGTTTAATAATAGATCAACATAATAATTTCGTCACGCAATCCGGTTCAAGTATATATATATATATATATATACTTCTTCTTTTAAAAAAAAAAAAAAAAGATTTGGAGGGAGGCTGATGATTCAATCACCTTAAGATGTTTACAACAGCTTATAACATCCAAAAATCATTCCAGCTCATCATATAAATATATTTAAATGTTACGGACATTAATTGAAATTTAGTTAATCACTTTCTTCAGTAACAACCAAATATATTATGATATTCAATGTTAATTTGATGAATAGATTGATCGATCAAGCTTTCGTCTATTTTAAGCTCTTATTTTAAATATGGCACGCAATTAATACGCTTTGTGATTGTGACTTGTACAAAAACAATATAAATATAAGCTTCGGAAATACTCTTTTACCCTCCTGAGAGAAAGTGGCGGAAGTTACTGCTATCTTGCCTTTGGAGTCGCTATCTAAAATATTTGTAAAGCGATGAAACTTTGAAATTAACATATAAATATAAACGACAACTGGGCCCAACCAAAATGACAATATAATAATAGTACCATATTAATAAAATCTTAATAATACTTGTGCTGTGTTTTTTTTCCTTGTTTTGTTCTTTTATTTTTTAAGCCGTTTAACACTTTAGTGTCAAACACTCTGTTTGTGTTCACTGATAGAGATAAAAACTGATGTTATCACATATTATCACAGCAAGCACAAATGCTTATGTTTTCTTTTGCTTTCTTTACAAGTAATTTGCAGCTGGTTGGGGACTTCGCAAAGGCAATGCCTAGAGATCCGGGGGGGGGGGGGGGGGGGGGGGGGGGGACCATGGCCTTCTAGATCTTCGTTCTTTTTTTTCCTTTAATAAAGATTTCTTTTTTCTTTAATATAGTGTTTTCTTTAATAATAATAATAATAATAGAAAAACAACACAAATATTTTTATAAAAAACACACTTGGATCTCTCCATATAAGCCCAGTCTAGTATCGAGCATAGTGCGTAACACAGTGTCATATATTGTCTATAAATCATATCATTGTGCATCAAAACTCAGATTTGCTGAGCTCCCTCTCTCTCTAAAATTTTCCCTTCTCCATAAAATTCTCTCCCTTTCTAAATTTGAAGCTTGTTCTTAATTTTTCAGATCTTTTCTACTGTTTTTTCCCATAAACTCAAATCTCATCTACAACTCCTCAACCATCTTCAAATTTTAGTAAACCACCCTCAAATCTTACACTTATGTTCTTTATTTCTTTATTTCTTTCTTTTTTCTTTTTCATTATTTTCTATGGATTCAAAGTACCATCACTTGAGAAAATACTTCGCATCACTTTTTTAGAAGGTTTTCAAGCAGAATTACATGTCTAGAGCCACTTGATTATGGATTCTCGTGTATTTTAGAATCCCCGATGATGTGATAATGCTGATCGAAGGAAAAATACATCCGAAGGACTTCAATTAGAGGGCCGGCCTTCTAGGTATAGGTACCAGTTGTAGTGTAATGAGAAGAAGAGCTCATGCCATCGACTCTAGATGTAACAAATGTGGGTGACAGACTTGTGAGGATAATTATCGTTCACCTGGATTTGTGTCGGTAAATAAGGAGGAAAAAATCCATTTTTGTAAAGATGGCTTTCTAAAGAGAATTTAGATGACCTCCATGCTTTTCTTCGAAATTATCTGAGTGGATATATCTAAGGTGCAATTTTTAATCTCAGACCTAAATTCCATGCAGAAAGATAACGTCTCAAGAATGACATTTAAAGACCCTGTTCCTCAGTTTGTAAAAAAATTAGATGGAGAGTAAATTCTTAATCCATAGAGGTCATTTAAGTGTTTCTGTAAAATAAATTTATTTTGTGTTTTCAGTGTTTGTTTGTTTTTAGATTGTCACAGTATATGTTAAACAATAAATGTTGTTTTTGTTTTATTGTTACAGTAGTTGTTATATATCTGTATTTGTTTTATTAAAAAAATGTTACCTTGTCAGATACATCACGTGTTTGATCTTGTTGTTAGTTTGAATTTTTTAGATCCTAAATGATTTTTCTAGATTCGTGTTATTTTTGTCAAAAGGTTTATAGTATGTTATATGTATTTTACTAACTTTTCTAGATTCATGTTGTTTTTGTCAAAAGATTTATAGTATAACATGTGTCTTTTACTGACTTTTCTAGATTCGTGTTGTTTTTATCAAAAGGTTTACAATATGTCACATGTCTTTTACTAACTTTTCTAGATTCGTGTTTATTTTATAAGTACAATTAAATGTGTCAGGTTTTGTTTGTTTATAAATTGTCAAAAGTTGTATAATTAGAGTCTTGTTTGTTAAAAGTCGGTCTGATTGTGTGTTTATTTTTTAAAATCTAAACTGATTTGGTCCCACTTTTTCTAACATGTACATCACCTATCTATCATAAGTCCCTAGTCTATTTTCATTTCTATCTTCTTTAAGATCTCATTCGAGTCTCAAAGTTTAGGCAAAGCGGACTTAAGACACAACCCAAAAAAAAAAAGGAAAAAAAAGAGTCAATCTATTTTGGAAACCAAACATGTCTTCCTCCCATTCATCTAGAAAAAGTGAAACCATTTGTGTCTTTTGTGGTTCCAGTCCTGGTAAAGGTAGAGTCTACTTAGAAGCCACAGAACACTTAGGACAAGTCTTGGCACATACTGAAATAACCGAGAAAATCTAAAAATTAATAAGTATGATTAATTAAGGATTTTTCCATAATTACTCAGCTAAGTACTTAAGAAAGGACAAGATTTGAGTTTATTTACACTCAAATTTGAAGGTCTTAATGGCTATAAGACCTTAGAAATAAATAATGTTGTGAATGCACAAATTTATGTGCTTTATTTATGAAACATGTAACAATGTAATGTTATGATAGTACATTAAAATAATTAAAAATAATTATTTAATGTGCTAAATTAAAAGTTTATGATTTATTGATTTCATGTACGAGCCAAAGAAATGATTTTTATAAGAATCTCAATTAGAATGTTTAAATTGGGATTACTTGACAGAAAGTGGAATTTCCAACTTACTATGATGATGTGGAAAATTCCTATATGATGTCAGTTCAGTAAAAGAAACCCATATCAAAAGTGATTATGAGCTTCATACCATAAATTGAAAATGGTGAGCACCAAGTTCAAGTATGCAAGATTTATGACATGTTTTACTATAATTGATCTCGAAATTTATAGAGATCATAAAGTAAGATAAGAATTTTAAGCAAGTTATATGAATCATTGGAAATTCAAGAATTGCAATATTTTGAATGTGTATGGTTAATTATTATACACATTAATAATTACGAAAAGTTTATTATTATTATTGTAAAGACAATAATAATAATAACAATTGTCATAGTAATAGTAAAGAAGAAAAAGGACGTTGATTGGGTCCACAAATGTTACTCTATTGCTAAGTTGTGGAACCATAAATAGCTCTTTATGAGAAATAGTTCAGTTATATCCGTAAAGCACGAAATTGTGCTAAGTTGGGAATTTTAAATTAAATTGACTTTTAGATAGTCAATTTAATTTACAAAACTTTTACAAAATTACAACTATTGTTTTCATAATGAAATTTGAAGTTTACAACATGAAAATCTCTAATGAGAAATATATGTTATTACATTTTAAAGTTTTAAAAAAAAGTTAAAAAAAAAATAATAAAAATACTTATATTGAGCAAAGTTTTAAACATATAACATTTTCTTAAAATACATACATATGTATATATACACATGTATAAATATGGATACAGTTACAAAGATAGTTGATCATCGATTTTGAAGACAAATGTTTCAAAGTTTACGGTCTCAAAATTTAATTACAAAATCCATATAGTATGGATAAATTTATGAAAATGATTTTTATATCAGTATGAATATTTTAGTAACACAATGATACAACAAGAAAATTAAGAATTTATGTGATATTTTAAAGAATGAGAATATTACAATTTTAATAAATACAGTTATGTCTATAAAATTTTCAAGTTTATGGATCAAATTTGATCTACCCGGTACTGCACGATTTAGACTGTGTGAACCACATGAGGGCCTATAAATACATGACAGAAAAAAAAATCAGATCAATCACAAACAGCCCCTCTCTCTCTCTACTTTCTCTCTTTACTCTATCTCTCCTTAAACTCAGCTCCAAGAATCCAGCCTCCATTTTCGACACCTCCCACACCAATGGGAAGCTCTCGTCGAGCTGAGTCCAACGGTGTGCTGAACAGCCCAAAACACTGCCGGAGGAGGCCACACTCGCCGTTGAAGCCGCGGAAACACAGTACTTTTTCGACTTGATTTCTCTTCCGTCCGACCTCCGATTGACACGATCTTGGTGTCAACGGACTCAGAGCAAAGAGACGAAGAGAATGGCACCGATCACCCAGCTCGATTTCAGCTGTAGCAAAACGGCGGAGCTGCCCCATTCCCGTCGTCGTGCCACCACCCGATCTTGTCGTCACCGACGTCGTTGATCGACACCGCCCAGACCAAAAGAATCAGATGGTGTCGGTGAGCAAAAGGCCTCACTCAATTGTGTCGTAGCACTGCCGCCGGTCAGAGAACAGAAGTCGCCGCCGTCGCCGTCACAGGTGAGTTTGATTTCACCATTGCAAGTGACATTGGACCAAATTGGCAGTGGCATTACGCTCAGAGGCGAACGGGGAACATTTTCCCCCACCCAATTTCATGGGACGCCGTCGAATCGAGGGAGAACAACCTCCGTTGCCGACCACCACCATGAGCACCACGAATTCACTGTTCCACCCCATGTTGAGAGGCGCCAATGGAGGGGAAATGCTCAAAGGACACCGACGAAGGAAAGCCCCAACTTAATTTCACAGTAGCTTCATCGAAAAGCCACGATCGGAGTCACGATTTTGTCGCCGCCGTCGGGCTTTGATCCGCATGGTTAGAGGCCAAATTTCATAAAATTGAAGTTGCCATCGAGCTTATCAAATGGAAAAATAGCAAAGCCTAAACTTTCAGCTCAGTCCGATGACCGGAGCCGCCGCACGCGCCCCACGCGCCGCCGCGGGTGGCCGGCCTCCGGCGAACCTCGGGTCTTGAGCTCCCGACCTCCGATCGATGATCCGAGACCTCCTCCCGACTTGTTTCGACGCTCTGAACGCGATGGTGACCTCCGTTCGAGCTAATTCCACTCCGGTGAAAATCATCCGGTACCGATAGCATGCGAATCGAGGCGACTCAGACTGCAGTAACAGAGTCCAAAATGATGTTTTCAACAATAATAAATCTCCATGGATCATTCCTAGCCATCCATAGTGGTCCAAGGAGCACTGCTAAGGATGCAGCGTAGACTGTGGATACAACGAGATGCAACTGGACTCGTATAGCTCGGAGTCCAGGTAAGTAGGAATCTCGCCTACAGTATGAATAGTTTTAAAAATAGATTAATTTTAAATATTTTCATAAAATTTATGAAAATGCATGATCAGTGATTTATTACACTGTTATAAGTTATGATGTGATATGTTATGTTATGATATGATGTGAAATGCTATGATGATGATGATGATGATATGATTAATGTGTGATGTATGCAATATATAAATTATATTGTTTAATCACTTTCAAGTCAAGTATGATAATGATTTACGACTCATGTATGATTAAGATTTACGATGCATGAATTACGAAAATTGTGATGTCATGTAGTGATAAGTCATACTGCATACACACAATAAAACAAGTGAAACTTATGAGACAAGTTAGGGGTGTCGTACCAACCTCCCGACCCACGGGGAGGCTCCATGTTAAAGAAATGAATGATCTTGGTGTCGTTGGGACCTCACGAACCCTAACTTCCCAAGACTCGCGCGCAACCGGTACGATCACTCGGGCCCAAAGTAAGAAGATAATGTACAGCTTAAATAAATAAGCATAAATCAAGTTGATAAGCAAGCATAAAATGCTCATGCATATTTTTATCAAAGTGATTTTTAATTATGTTTTGCGAGGTTAATTTCCTACTTGCTGAGCGAAAGCTCATTTAAGTATATTCATGCAGTAGGTAAGAAAAAACCTGTCAGCGACACTTGATGGACAGTGGTGAGCGACGGACGAATGATGAAGATGGGAATGGATACCGCTCACGCAATGTAATATTTTCGCATTAGTATTTTATGAATTTATGCATGTTTTATTTTACAAAATTTCGTATGCTTACACTTTACGAAAATTATGTGCATACGAATAAGTAAATAATTTACATAATTATGTTTTAAAAACCGAGCTTGTGATTACGCAACCTTGGTCCAGAGGATTTCAAAGTTTGAAGATGTTGCAATAAACGATGCAACAAATGCATGAAATTTGTAAGAAAGAAAATTATAAGTTCATTTAGAATTACAAGGGATTATGAGAGTTTTATGTTATGTTAAGAAATGAATTTTATGGATATGTTTTTATGAAATTATTACGAAAGTTTAAAAGAAAAGCTTTAAGAAATTAGTATCTTAAACTTAAAAGTTTAAGTTGTAAGAAATTATGTTTTGTTAAGTTTAAAAAGGTTAACTTTTAAGTGAATACAATATTATTTTTAAGATGTTAAAATTATAAGTAAAATATAAGTAATTGCTAAGAAAATTTTAGAGAGCATTTAAATGGGATTTTATTTTAATATTTAATTTGAAATTCTCTTGAAAATAGTTTTATCTAAATTGAGAAATGCCTTTAAAGTAATACTTGTTAAATAATTACTCTTATGTTTTAAAAGAAAAAGTTCAAGAAAATTACTATGGTTATGTTTCAAGAGATTAACGTTATGAATTATGTAAAAGATTATACTTTTAGAAATTATAACTATGTTAAGACGTAATGTTTATTATTACGTTATTATCACGTTTCAGACTTTTATGTATTACGTTAGGTTTACGTAATGTAGTTTTGAGAAATGATTATTGTATCTTTTAAGGTTATATGTTAAGAATTCTTTATCAAAAAGAATTCGTTTGTTATTAAGATTTGAAAAATAGTTATTATTTCCTCTAAGGTTTCATGTTAAGGATTCCTCAGTAAGAATCCATATATATATTGGAAAAAAAAATTTATCCTAAATTTCTCTACCTTAATGGTAAGTAAGTTTAAGTTTATGATGATGTTTAAGTTAAGTGACGGCCACGTAAGGGCGGGTCGTTACACATACAAAGATTAACCTAATTTATGAGTAGATAGCTTAGGGTAAATAGGAAATATAGCAACAACAACACATTCTAGGGGTAGCTATGTTATTGAGATTATCCCTCATCTCCTAGCTAAAGGGAATCTCTGTGGGAAAATCATAGGTAAGGAATAGAGAGTTTTCGATATTTTTAAGCGTCTTAAAAATATGATTCAAAATTCTGACACTTTCATTGCGTTACCTGGTGGTTTAGGCACCATTAAAGAGTTATTCGTAGTTGCTAGTAGGAGTTTGTTGGGCATTTACTCTAAACCCATAAGTCTTTTGAATGTAAATGATTTTTATGACGGTCTTTTAAAATTTTTAGATTACGCTATAGAACAAAACTTCATTGTAGAGTTTGGAAGACAAATCTTTGTTACTGCTTCAATTGTTGAAGACCTGCATGACAAAATGCGTCATTCATCTGGTTCAACACTGCAATGTTCAAGTTTGATTGGAAGAAAGAAAGCAATAAGTGACCATTGGATTTTAACCTTCACATGTAATCTTTTGGTTTTACTTACAGCTTGTTCGTCTGTATTTCTCGTATCCCGAATAACCACTCTTTTTCACATCTTATATTTTTTTTGTGACATACTGTTGTTAAAACCTTTAAATTCATTGAGTTTAGTGTCGAGATGATTGATATTACGGAATAACTAGTATTCTCAAATGCATCCTATTTAAGGTTTGATCTTTTTCTTTATCGATGCTTTTGTAATCTCTATACATACGCTCTTAGAATAGCTGAATATACTAAGTATTTTGTACTCTCAAAACGTATCCATATTTGGTCTATAAACTCTTTATATATTATTTTAATGTACGTTTTTAGTATAAATAATTGCGTTGTTTATTTTATTATCCCCAATCTAATTACAAACTACGGTTTTAAAAACAATAAAAGGCTAAAAAATGACATGCTTAACATATGCTATTCTTTTGATATATGTTATAAAAAAAGCCCCTTTTAACTCAAAATCTTAACTTCATCGTTGAAAATGTCCATTTGAGAGTCATCTCGAGAGTGGCAACCTAATTGCTACGTCTTCGTTTATTTCAACGCTAGAAAAGGCTTGAGTTATATTTTCGCTTTTTGAGAGGGCAATAATAATTATTACTATATTTTTTTAAACGAATTAAATACCCAGTAGAACTTTCCAAGATATCAATGAGAATTGATTCTCATCAGTAATAACCGCTTCTGTTTTTATTATTTAACCGTCAGATAAGGGTCAAGATTTAAGTCCCACAAAAACACAAATAAACACAACTACGTTTGATCCCTCATTTTTTAACATAAATAACAAATATGAAAATAATTAAAAAAGCAAAAATATATCAAACAAAATTTCCATTGAGGACCGTCGTCGGCAGGGGCACGTTTTTACGGTGGAGGGGATGGTGGGTGGAGAAGAAGTAGATTAACGGTGGATGGTCGACGGACTCACGATGCCATCTCGATCTTCGTGACCTTGGTGACGTAGCGACGGAGTGCCAGCTCGGTGGAATCGCGACCTTAGTCGGAGTCACGGGTGGAGGAAAAGCAGATCGACGCCGAAGAGCCGACCAAACCACCACTATTCGCTCTTCATGTAACATTATAAGCAGCATCAGTAGTAGAAGAAACAGCGGCAGCGAGGCGGTGAAGAAAGAGATGTAGGACCTAGCAGAGAGCGTTGGAGAAGGACTTGATGCGGGAAGCGTGAAGAATGTGGGAGGTGAGGTTGGGGCGGAGGAGGCCCCATGTGGGGGCCATAGACGGCGGAGCGTTTTCAACTCCACTAGAACAAAAAAGCCGTGCTGGCCCCACGGAGCGTTGGTCTGGTTTTTTTTTTTTTTTTTTTTTTAAAGATGTTACTACAAAATACATTGAATTATTCCTCTTTTCTTGCAAAATTTGCTAATGGGTCATTCATTATTAGAGTTAGATGTTTACTAGACGACAACCCAACAAAGCATATTCTGAACTGGCTCTTTAGAATCCACAAAAGATTCAGAGCAGAAAACTCATAATCAAAACATCCATGCGAGTATAAACTAATAACTTATATGTTAAAAAAAAACTTTATAAAGAATTTCAACTGTCCATCTTACATATTATCCTTCTTTTATCTTTTTTTTTTTTTTGCTAAAAATATCCGGTTTAGATGTGGTTCAGTTTTCCTTATGCACTTTCTTTTTCACGTTTTGCCTTTTTCCCACAATAATCAAAAACCTTTCATTAAACCAATTACTTTGTATGAACAAAACAATCAAATAGTCGTGCCCATCATAAACAAAAAAAATGTATAGAAGATCATCAACCTGATGTATGAGCATATTGTGCTCTTGTCCAACTTCCTTTTGTAACACAGCTTAATACACTTAACCAAAAAAAAAAAAAAAAAGAGAAGCAAGCAGCTAAGGAGTTGAATGAAATTGCACCCTTGCTAGACAATTATCCATCCTTATTATAACGATAGATATAAAATATATATGCAATAGAAAATTATAGAGAAGATTGTTGTTTAACTAGAGAACTTGCCAATGAAACATCACCCATTGACCTTAGAAATTCATATCTGATTTTTAGTTTTGAATTTGATCTCTTATGCTTGAATGATAAGTTGATGTGTGTGTGTTTGTATTTCGGGTGTTTTTTTCATGGCATTTAAGATGTTAACATAATTTTTCCATTTGATTCATGGTTCATATTCCTTGAAATTTTAGTATTTAAGAGATTTAGATGAATATCATGATCATGCATGTTACTAAGTTGTGAAGTCTTAGTACGATTGGAGCTGGATTGCCATGCAGTCTGATGTTTTCTATGTCAAAGTTTGCTTTTTTAGCTTTGTTGTTCACTTCTTATTTGTATATGGGTTGTTTGGTTAATCTGTTGCCAAATTTGTCCTGCTTTGAGTGGGTGGCTAAGAAATTTGTGTCTTTGTTTTAGCTGTGACCGGATCTCAGATAGAACATGGGTATAAACATTGTTATCATGACTTCTTTGCTTTGTTTCTCAAGCGTTTATTGTGGTTCAGAGGATGGTCTCAGAGGAAGAAGCGATTGTGAAGCAAAACTATGATCACATTCCTTAGAGGTAACTATGGTCTTCCTATATTGTAGAACCAGCTTTATGTGCTAAAATGATGAAATTCACTAGAAATTTCATTTTCGCGTGTCCATGCAGCCAAGTCCGTCGTAAGAACTTGGGATCACCACCATCCCATTTGTTCTAGAGGGTGCTCGAAGATTTCATGACAAAAAATGATATTGTTGTGGACAGTGGACACTATACATAAAGCTTGAGAAAAGGCTCTTGAAAGGTTAGTTGAAACACAATTTATACATATGATTTGTGTGCTCTTATTCTTACTTTTGTAGCTCAAGTGCTTTTTTTGCGAGAGGGCTGGGCACATCAAGAAGAATTGCAAGGACTTCTTTTCTCGAAGAGGTAAGTGTGAACTTCTGATTATTGAAACTTGTTTAGTTGAGGAATCAAGTGACACTTGGGTCATAGATTCTGGGGCAACTAATCATGATTGTGTTTCTCTGTATGGGTTCAAATAAACGAGAAGTCTGCTACATGAGCACTTCATGTTATGGATGGACGATGGATCCTTGGTATTGGCTGAAGCAGTAGGAGACGTCCATCTTTGCTTTGATAATTATAGGATTTTAGTTTTGAAAGATTGTTTTTATGTTCCTAAACTTAAAAGGAATTTAATTTCTATCGCTTGTTTATTTAAAGACTCTTATTTAGTTTCTTAATAATAAAGTTGTGACTCGTAAAAAAAATCTTTTATCTGTGATGGATAGATGCAAAATAATCTATATTTAATCAAACCTAAGATGGACTCACTGCTGAACACTGAGGTTAATGATAACTCTAAAAGACTTAAAAAATTCTCACTCTAAGAAGACATATCTTTGGCATTTGCTATTAGGTCATATTACCTAACTAGGATTTAAAGGCTAGTAAGGGATGGACATTTAAGTAACTTAGAGGTGGAATCTATACCATAATGTGAATCTTGTTTGGAGGGTAAAATGACCAAAAGATCATTCGAGTCTAAGGGCAATAGGGCTAAACGGGTTCTAGAACTTGTGCATAGTGATGTTTGTGGTCCCATAAACATCAAGGCACGTGGAGGGTATTAGTATTTTGTTACTTTTATTAGTGATTACTCAAGATATGGGTATGTCTACCTAATGCATCATAAAAACGAAACTTTTGACAAGTTTAGTGAGTTTCAAGCTAAAGCATAAAAGCATTTATGTAAACCTATTAAAGGCACTTTGATCCCATCGAGGTGGAGGATACCTCTTCGATGAGTTCTTAGGACACTTATTAGAGAATATGATCTTATCCCATTTGACTGCGTAGGACACTCCACAGCAAAATGGCGTGGCTGAGAGAAGAAATAGGATTTGTTGGACATAGTTAAGTTTGTGATGAGTTATTTGACATTATCTTTATTCTTTTGGAGATATATACTACAAACTACATGTTATCTTTTAAACAATATACCTTCAAAATTGGTTCCTAAAACTCCTCACGAGTTCTAGATAGGTAGGAAGACATCCTCCAACCATATTTGTATATAAGGATGTTTGACTCATGTCCTGTACAAGGAAACACATAAGTTGGAAGCACGTTAGGGAGTTTGTGTGCTTATAGGATATCCAAAAAGGACTAAAGGGGGTTATTTCTATGAGCTGAAAGAAAGTAAAGTCGTGGTTTCAACGAATACAATGTTTCTTGAGGAAAGTTACATCAACGACTTTAAGCCTCGTTGTAAAGTGGTACACAAAGAGTTAGCAAGTGATTCGATTACTCTAAGGGTTTCGATTGAAACCAATCCAATCAATGTAAAAACATGACCGAATAACAACCTAGGGAGCTTTGGCGTAGTGGGAGGATTGGGCATCAACCCGAGAGGTATATGTTCAATGGTGAAGCTTACTTGGCTTAATCGGTTGAACATGACAAGGATCCTTACACTTACATAGAAGCTACGAAGGATGTTGATTCAAAGCTCTGGATAGAAGCTATGAACACTAAGATGAAGTCTATAGAGTTTAATCAAGTCTAGGAACTTGTGGATCTTCCCAAAAAGGTAAAACCCATAGGGTGTAAGTGGATCTACAATAGAAAGAGAATAGCAAATGGGAAAGTCACAGCCTATAAGGCTAGACTGATAGCAAAGGGATATAGGCAAAAGGAAGGAATCAATTACGAGGAAACCTTTTCGCCTGAAGCTATACTTAAGTCCATCTATATTCTCTTGTCCATAGTTGCCACTTTTAATTATGAGATTTAGTAGATGGATGTCAAGACATCCTTTCTGAATGGCTATCTTGATGAGTCCACATATATGATGCAGCTAGACGGGTTCAAGGCTAAGGGTCAAGAGAGCAAGGTCTGTAAGCTCCTAAAGTCAATTTATGGACTTAAGCAGGCTTTCCGTTCTTGGAACATAAGATTTCATCAAGTGATCAAGACTTATAGATTTGAACAAAACATAGACAAACCATGTGTTTACAGACACATTAAGGATAAGAAGGTGGTCTTTCTATTGTCCTATGTAGATGAAATTCTGCTAATTGGCAATGATGTTAGGGCATTATCGTCGGTCAAATTATGGTTGACCAAACAATTTGACATGAAGGACTTGGGTGATGCTAATTATGTTTTGGCTATCTAAATCTTTTAGGATAGAAAGAACAAAATGATAGCTTTGTCCCAAGTTTTATACAAAAATAAAATTCTCGAGAAGTATACAATGTAGAATTCTAAGAACGGTGGGCAACCATCAAGGTCAATAATTACTCCTTCTAGGAAAGACTCTCCAGAGTTTGATGAAGAAAAAGAATACATGAAGAAGGTGTCTTATGCTTTGGCAGTAGGTAGTCTTATGTATGCGATGCTTTGCACATGATCAGACATTTGCTACGTGGTCGGGATAGTAAGTAGATTTCAGTCCGATCCAAGACCAAACTACTGGGTTGCGGTCAAGCATATTTTCAAGTACCTGAAAAGGATTAGAGGTTGTATGCTAGTGCATTCGGGTGAGGATCTAACACCTATTGGATACACTGATTTAGATTTCCAATCCTATCTGGATTCGAGAAGATTGACTTTTGGTTTTGTGTTTACTTTGGGTGGAGGTGCCTTTGTTTAGAGGAGTGTCAAGCAAGATTGCACTTCAAATTCAACAATGACGGCCGAGTATATGACAGCTAGTGATGCTTTGAAAGAAACATGTTGCTCCGTAAATTCCTTAGGCATCTTGAGGAAGTTCCTGGTATGGAAAAGACGGTACCGCAATATTGTGATAAGACTGTAGCGATAGCTAATGCTAAGGAACTAAGATTCCACAAGAAGAATAAGCATATTCATCGAAAGTATCATGTGATCAAGGACTTTATTGAGGCTGTGTATGTTGCTGTTAGACATGTATGTCCTAAGGAGTAAAAATGTAATATGTTTTTGGAGACATTTTTATCAATAGCGAATTTATTTATTATTCATATACCAAATATTGCCCTCGTTATGTTCATATTTGTTAGATGTATGATAAGCAAACAAAAGTCTGAGACTGTCAATCTAAACCTTTAGAATTAGGCATATGATGGAAGGCTATGCGGAAGACATGATTCTAAAAGGTGATGGTCTAAATCATAAGATCCGTAATTAAGGGAATAAACTTGGGTGCTTTATTCATACAAAGATTGTTATGTTGTCTATATGCCTAACGAAAAATGATTTGTTTTGGCCATCGGAGTTGGACTCGGTGAATAGAAATATTGGTATATTGTCATAGGTGACGATGTATTGGATCGAGACATAAACTGTAATTGATTTGGATTAATAATTCTATCTCGGTAAATCAATTCACTTTAGATAATCATATGCGTTGTATCGTAATCCTAAGATGAATAATGGGCTCGTTGTCTTGTATTATGTCTTTTAATGTACCAAAGGGTGACATCCACGTTATATGATAGTACGCATGCCGGTATGTTGGAGGCATGACTTTTGATAGTGTAGACTTGTTATTCATAGATACGGAATCCATAGCTCATCTTAAGTAGTCGATGATATTCTCTTATATGTGTTATCCTATAATTGGACAACTGGAGCGCTCAACCATTTGGATACATAGGTATAACCGAATGGTATGCTGTCTTTGGATGGTAAGTTTTTCAATGGCGAGATAATAAAACGTAAGAGAAGAATAATCAGGAAGGTAAGACAAAATTTATCCTTAAACCGATTATGGATATCCAATGGGGATACGATACATTATGATATGTCATGGAGACTTAACTATTCGAGCTTCGTAATCCTATATAGCTCGAAAGTGCAGCTCTAAGCTTTTAGTGGAGTAGCTTAGAGTTGATAATTATAAAATGTATATTTGGGATATTGGGTTTGATACTTATCGAGAGCTTGAACTATATAGGTCCATCAGGTCCTATTTTCTAGCTCATAATAAATCTTATAACGATACGCCGTGCTTTTTCAATAAATTAGTGACTTGTGTTATTGTAACACCCCGAAATTTATTTAATGATAATGTAATGTAAATGGTGGATTAGTGTGCCATAATTAACGTTTTAACATTAATTAGATTATTTGGTTGGTTTTTGAATTTTGGTAGTTTTGTTAAATTAATGAATTCGAAGGATTTCCTATTTGTTTTAAAATGATGTTTTGAGTTTTAAAACACCACAATTTGTAAAATGTTAAAAATACTCTGATTTGCAAAACCGTGGGCGGCACATGGTTTTCGCACAGTAAAACCGCCCATCGATTTTATCTATTTATTCCCTTTCTCTCACTCTCTCTCCTCACTCTCCCGCAACACCTCTCTCTCTCTTCTCTCTCTCTCTCTCGGCAGCTCACTCTCTCTCTCAATTCTCTCTCAAATTTTTGAAACCACATTCGAATCCAAGCTTCGGGACAGCGAGGAGGAAGCTCGGGGACGTGATTCGGCAACCGAGAACGCGGATTGAAGCTTCGATTCGAGGTTAGATTCGAAATTTCTAAACTTTTTACAAAATTTTTAATTTTGTGTGTTTTTGAAATCTAAGTTTGTTTAAGCTTAGAAAACCTTGGATTTGTGTTAAATGAACTTAGAACAACTAGAATCTAAGTTTAGATTGAAGAAAAACGGATTAGATTCAAGATTTTTCATTTTTCTCCTCTTTTTCTCATTTTTGGATTTTTGAGGATTTTGAGTTTAAATGTTGTTTAAATGATTCCAAACATGTTCTAGAATGTTTTTCTATCAACTATAGTTGTTTTTCATGTCTGGGATTTGAGAAAAACAGGTTAGAAACAAGATTTGGATTTTGGGGATCGAGAAACCCGTGGCTGGGATTTCTGGGTTTTCCCAGTTCGACAGGCCGAAGTTCATGTTCGGCAGGCCGGAGTGATGATCGGCAGGCCGGTGTTCTTCCGACCGGCAGGCCGAATCTGGGGAAATGTTCGGCAGGCCGAACCTTGCTTCCGGCAGGCCGAACTGTGCAGTTCGGCAGGCCGAAGCAGGGCGTCCGGCAGGCCGACCGAGGCATGGAAAATTTTGTGATTTTTACCCGTTTTCACTATTTTGAACCCTGATTTAAATCCCAACCTTATAGGATGATTTTAAAGGTACAAATGGCACACTAGGACATCATGAAATGATTTAGTAACATAGAATGTCTCGAACTAGATATTGATCGACTTAGTTTGTATCTAGGATCATTCGTGGTTCCGTGGAGCTAACGTATAGCGGACAGGGATTACGGTGTGGGGTACCGGCACGAGTATTGAGGTAGGACTTCTATCCTATTTCTTTGGTAGCCTGGTTTTGAAATGATTTGGCTTTGAAAATGATTTCTATCAAAATGTTTTCAACGGTTGTTTGAAAATGGTTTTATCGGTTATATTTTAATATACCGTGATATGAAATGAATTTCATAATAAATGTAATTGACAACACTCGGTAATTGGGTTTTGAATGATAATGATAATAAACACATGGGCATGATGCCATATCAGAGATCGGGTCGTGTAGCGATCGACCTTGGGGGCAGGTCCCGAAACCCAGCTGGGCCACTACGGTGGTGATTTCATGGTTTGCCTAGGAGAAAGGAAAATGGTGTTTTTGGTTATACGAGTAGACCGTTCTATGTCAGAACGGCCCTACTCAAATTATGCATTTATGTATTTATTTATTAAGTTCTCTTTTGAGTACTCCTAACAATGAACTGTTTCTTCAAATTAAATTATTTATAAAACATAGTCCTACTGAGCCTTTCGCTCACGTTTTATTGTTTTGAATTTCCCCCATCTAGGTGGTCTTCCATTTAGGTTTGGAGAAGATTCTTCGGACCGAACTCAGGAGCAATAGGAGAGTTTATTTATATTCTGTAGTATTAATCAAGGCATGTAAGACTTAACTTTATTTGTACTTGGACTGTAATTGTATTTATGATATTGTCAGATCCATGTGTGTGCACAAGTTGTGGGTTGTGGAACCCATATTCGCGGTTTTTATTCAATTATTACTATTTGCTAAATATTTATAAATTCGTTTATCAAATGTGGTGGAAAATCTCTTCTTAGTTTTTATTTAATTTGGTTCTCAAACTCTTGATTTTTTAATTAAATTCTCTTTTAATTAACTCAAATATTCTGCCACGTCACCTCTCGTATTCCGGGGCGTGACAGTTATATTATTAGATTGGCTAAAATTTGAGTTAATTAGATTAATAATTCATGTTAATTTATCGGTTGAATTAATTCTGTAATTAATTCAAGATAAACATGTTAGTTTATTGGTTGAATTAATTTGGTGAATTAATTCAAGATAAATATGTTGAATTATTGTGGATAATATCTTATTTGTATGTGTTTATCTAGATATGACTATTTTAAGCAGATAACTTTTCTATTGGGTTATTTGAATTAAAATTGAGGCTCTATCAAAGATACCCAGAATTAATAAGATAGGAATTATTCAATTAGTTGAGATAGGATCTATTAGATCAACTTGTAGAGTTCAAATTAAATTTGAACTTGGATCAACGATAGCGCGGTCGATGCGGTATACTAGTTGCGGTCGATCGTGGTAGTTGGAGTCCGAGTCTAATTACATGGATCAGACTTTGAAACTGATTCAAACTCAAATTTTGAGGCCTTATCTGATAATGATTGGTCCTAGGTCTGACATATATAAATAAGAAATAAGACTCATAGGTTATTTAGATTAGTTGAGAGATCAAGAGTGAGCATTCTGTTTTGTGAGTCTCTGAAACTCCCCTAAAGAGCTGTTGTTTACAAATTACGAACGGTAGTTTTGGGTATTTCTCAATTGGTTGGAAGGAGAGTCACCAAGGAAGAGCTGAACGTTATGCGCCCACATGCACTTCGATCGTAGATAGAAAACAACAAAGACCAGTTGCTTGAAGCTCTTCTAGAACGTCCTTGTGTTCATAGATTGCAGGAGCTCTTCAACAAATAAGGTTAGTAAGACCTGATTAATTTATGCATATAACGTGTCAAACTTGTGTTTTGAAAAATACTTTAGTATAAAAAATTTTTAATTTTTGCTATGTACTATTTTTTCAACAATTGGTACCAAAGCCTTGGTTTTTACATAAACTTACGTGTTTGTGATTGCACTGTATGTATAAATTATGTGATCTTATCTCTCCTATGCTTGAATTTAATTTTTTAGAGAGTTAGCACTCTGTGGTTTCTACATATTATATAGTGAATGTCTATTAATTAATTATGGTTGATTAAATTATTATTTAATTAATTATTAATTAATTAATTTATGCCGGTTATGGTTCTTTAGATGTTAGAATGTGTATCTAGGTTTTCATGTAATTAGATAACGGTGTATTATTACCATCTAAAAATTATTATTTAATTTTAAATTTGTAAGAATTTTGTAATTAAATTATCATTCAGAGAAGATGAATCTAAAAGATGGATGATAGCATTTTACATGTATTTTCTGAGTCTTTAATTTTATATTTTTAAATTGTTGAAAATAAAATTGAAAAACTGCCTTTAAAGTTATTTTCTAAAAATTCAGCATGGGTGAGGGTGCGTTGACCGCGATACACATATCGTGGTCGACCATAGTAGAACGGGGTAGAATGGTGGCTCTGGCGGTAGGTTGAACTTTCTAGTTCGGTAGGCCGACTGTTGACTGGCGGTCAACCACGTCATCGGCAGGCCGAATTCAAAGTTCCGCAGGCCGGTAGAGAACTATGTTTTTCGAAAAAACTGTGGTTTTTCGGTGCAATTTTGATTTTATTTTTGGGACAATTCTAAAAAACATTAAATTTGGATATGACTGAAAACATGGAGTATTCGACCTATATGAGATTGAAGACTTGAAGATGAATAATGCATGAAGAAGGATACATTTTGAAGATTCAAGGATGAAGAATCGCTAATATGTTTCGATTAATCTCTTGTAATTTTTATTTTCTATTCTCTAAGGTGAGACTATAATATTACAGCTATTTATTATTATTTTGCTTGTAGCTTTGCATGATTGCTTTGCTTGTCTGCATTATAATATGATTTGCCATGTATGTTGATAACATGTCATATAAAATAGGGAGTGCCGCTCATTAAAAATTGTTCATGCATATTTCTAAAATAAAACCTTGATTTCAAAAGATTGAGTGTGATAAGGTTTTTGAAGAAAAGACCTATAGCCTCTATCGTTGGTTTATATGTAGCACATGGTGGTTTCGCTCCTTAGGAAGGGACTCATTATGCACCAGGTTGGATCTCCGAGAGGATAAGGTATTTTAGCATGATTTATCGTTGCACACCCGTAGGTGGTGATTATAAATCATGGATAAAATATTGAAATGATGGTTATACACGCATGTTAATTTTATTATTAAGCTCCTCTAGGAGCTTTGTTAATAAAATTAATGGCCAAAGAAACAATTATTAATATATGCTGGATCATACAGGTCCTACATGACATATATTAATTAGGGGGATCCATACTCCCAATTGAATTTGGTGATCTTCCACCCAAGTTTGACCAATGAGGTTGTATTGAAATCCTTACACCTCCTAAATCCAAGGCCTTAGAGACCATTTCGGCATACACATGGAGTCCCAAGCTTTTAGAGCCAGGAATCTAGAAGGATCAGCATCTCCTTTCCACCAAAACTTCTGGCATATAGCATCCAAATCGTCGCACACAGCCACCTGGACTCTAAACGTATTAATTCATGGTTCAATTAATACGTTGTCATGTTTCTTGTCATTTGCTAGTTGTGTGATTTTCAGCTGGTTGTCACTCGAATACGGCCGCAAGTTGGTGTTTATTTATCGCTTGCATGATCCAGAGTTTAGAGACGTTACCAGAATCGTAGACTAAAACTTCACACAGGTAAACTCCTGCAAGACATTGATTATTAAAAAAAAATACATGTAAGACAAACTTCTCTCTTCAGTAAATTTTTGTCTTTAATAGCTCAGTTGTGCATACTTTCATCCATTTTGTGGTTTCAGTGGACTACTGTAACAGTTATGTCCTTTTTGGAGCTCTCAACGAGGAAAGAGCTAGCGACATTTCCCTCCAATTGGATGGATTGGTACCCAAGGGACACCCTAAGACCCTCTTATTCAAGAGGATACAAGTTCAACTCCTGGGGGACCCGTTCCTTCACTGGAGGCAAATTCGGGTGGGGGCTCCCGACCTCCCTGGGAACTCAGCTTGGATCTAACTCGGCTGGGACACTCAGGGTCGCATCGGGCTGCCTTCCTAGCAATACGTTCGAGGTGCCTGCCAGGCTCTAGCCAGAGATCTCAACACTTCAACAGGCACTATATCGAAAACGATAAAGATAGCTAAAGAGTTCTTTGAGGACATTGAGAATAGATTTACCAAAAACGAAAAGGCTAAAACAAGTATACTTTTGGCAAGCCTTATCCCAATGAGATACAGAGGTAAAGGGAACATCAAGGAGTACATCATGGAGATGTCTTATCTTGCTTCAAAACTGAGAGCACTTAAGCTTGATCTCTTTGAGGACTTGCTAGTGTTTTTGGTTCTTATATCTCTTCCCACACAATTCAGTTAGTTCAATGTGAGCTACAACTGCCAAAAGGAGACTTGGTCTCTTAATGAGCTCATTTCATATTGTGTGCAAGAAGAGGAAAGGTTGAAGCAAGAAAAGACAAAAAATGCTCACTTGGGTAATACTTCCAAAGACAAAGGGAAGAAAAGAAAGAAGGATAAGGAAGCTGTAGTTACGACACCTTAAAAGAAACAACAAAAGAGACTGGATGATCCAAAATGCATGGGTTATTTCTTCTGTGGAGCTGCAAGACATAAGAAGAAGCACTGCACCAACTACCACACTTGGCGTGCTAAGAAATGTATGTTTTTTAATTTGGTTTGTTTTGAGGTTAATTTAACTTCGATATCTAAACACACTTGGTGGATAGATTCTGATGCAACCACTCACATCAGTGTGCCTATGTAGGGTTGCCTAAGATGTCAAAAGCCAAATGATAGGGAAAGATACATCAATGTGGGCAATGACAAGAAGGTTGAAGATGAAGTAATTAGGAAATTTAGATTATTATTAAAAATTGTATTTTATTTGAATCTTAATGAGACATTTATTATACCATCTTTTAGACGAAATTTGATTTCTATTTTTGCTTTGGACAAATCTGGTTATTCTTATTCATTTGGAAATAAAAAATTTAGTTTGTTTCATGATTGAAAATTGGTTGGTTTTGGTTCTTTGTTAGGTAGTGATACCCTTTATTTAATTGATACAATTGTTTCATTTAATGAATCCCTACAATTAAGTATACGAGGTGTAAAGAGAAAATTAACCAATGAGAATTCAGCTACGTTATGACACAAAGATTAGGTCATTTACTAGAAAGAGAATAGAGAGACTTATGTCAGACGAAATTCTAGATCACTTAGATTTACAAATTTTGATGTTTGTATTAACTGTATAAAGGAGAAATAAACCAATAAAAGGAGATTTGAAGCCAATAGGACTTTGGACATTATAGAACTTATGCATACAGATATTTATGGGCTATTCCTTATGGTTTCTTGGAATCATCAATAATATTTTATAATGCTCATAGACGATTTTTCTACATATGGCTACATATATCTCATTCATGAAAAGTCATAGTCATTGGATATGTTCAAAAATTATAAGGCTGAAGTTGAGAACCAACTCAACAAAAGGATTAAAAGTGTTAGATCTGACTATGGTGGTGAATACTATGGTAGATATGATAGTTCAAGTGAACAACGTCCAAGACCGTTTGCTAAATTCCTAGAGGAATGCGATATCGTCCCATAGTACACCATGCTGGATTTGGCCACTGTGAATTGTGTTGCTGAAAGATAAAATAGGACACTTAAGGACATGGTGAGGAGTGTGATCTCTCAATCTACGTTACTAGAATCACTATAGGGAGAAGCACTTAAGATTGTAGCATATATCCTTAATAGGGTTTGAACTAAAGCAACTGCCTAAACCCCTTACAAACTTTGGACGAGCAAGAAGTCTAGTCTAAAGCATTTGCATGTTTAGGAATGTCTAGCTAAGGCAAGGCCTTAAAGGCCTAATGAAAAGAAGCTGGACTCAAGGACGGTGAGTTGTTAGTTTAGAAAGATCTAGAAGGTATAAGTTTTATGATCCCATGACTAAGTAGATTTTTGAGACAAGAAATACTCGATTCTTTGAGGATGTCGAGTTTGCGGGGGGAGATAAAGTTAAGAACTTTGTCTTTGAAGAGGAATATGTTGATATTCCTACAACTGTTATTGACATTGGTCAGGCTCCTATTCCTGATATTATTCAAGGAGCAGATCTAAATCAAGACAATGTCGAAGAACCTCACATTCCAGAAATTGTTTCAAAACAACAAACTCTGGCACCTCAAGAACCTATGTTATTAAGGAGATCAATTAGAGAAGAGAGAAGTATGGTGCCAAGTAATTACATTGTACTTCTCCAAGAATATGAGTTTGACATTGGTGTGGTGAAAGATGATCGAATCAACTTCCATCAAGCCAAGGATAGTTATAGATCTCAAGAGTGGATTGATGCCATAAATGAGGAGATAAAGTCCATGAAGGACAATGACGTTTGGGATCTTGTCCCATTGCCTCAAGGAGCAAGACCTCTTTGTTGCAAATGGATATTTAAGACCAAAAGGGATTCAAAAGGAGATGTGGAGAGATACGAGACTCATCTTTTTGCTAAAGGCTTTACACAGAAAGAGGACATCGATTATAAAGAGATCTCTTTGCTTTCTTCGAAAGACTCTTTCAAGACTATAATGGCATCAGTGGCATATTTTAATCTTGAACTTCATTTGATGGATATTAAGACTATGTTTCTCAATGGTGACATTAATGAAACAATCTATATGGTGCAATTGGAAAAATTTGTATTGGGCGATGCAAAGAAGATGGTTTGCAAGTTAAAGAAATCCATCTATGGACTTAAGCAAGCTTCTTGTCAGTAGTATTAAAAATTTTATCAGGTTATTATCTCATTCGGTTTCAAGATGAATGTGGTTGATGATTGTATATACCACAAGTTCTATAAAAGTAAGCATATTTTTTTTGGTTTTATATGTTGATGACATTTTACTTAAATTTTAAGATGAAGGATCTTAATGAAGCCTCCTTTGTGTTGGGTATACAGATACACCGTGATCGCTCTTGAGGTATTCTTGGATTATCACAAAAGGGCTATATCGAAAAGGTCCTCAAGAGATACAGCATGCAGGACTGCAAACTAGGTGATACCCATATGGCTAAGAGAGACAAGCTTAGTTTCAATTAGTACTGTAAGAATGATTTTGAGATTCAGGAAATGCAGAAGATTCCTTATGCATCAGTAGTAGGGAGTTTGATGTATACTCAGGTTTGTACATGTCTGGATATTGCATATATTACAAGAATGTTAGGCAGATACTTAAGCAATCCTAGAAACGATCACTGGATAGCAGTCAAACAAGTCGTGAGGTATTTATAGAGAACAAAGGACTACATCCTCACGTATCAAGGTCAGAATAGCTTGAGATCATTGGGTATACTAACTTTGATTGTGATGGATGCCAAGATAGTATGAAATCTACGTCGGGCTATGTCTACTTTCTGGTTGAATGTGCTATCTCCTAGAAGAGTGCTAAACTGTCTCTTACAACATCTTCAACCATGGCGGTAGAATTCATAGCGTATTATGAGGTGTCCAGTCATGGAATATGGTTGTGAAATTTTATCATAGGGCTGCGCATAATGGATAGTATGTTAGACATGTATGTCCTAAGGAATAAAAATGTAATATGTTTTTGGAGACATTTTTATCAATAAAGAATTTATTCATTATTTTACACTAAATCTTATCCTCTTTATATTCATATTTGTTGAATGTATGTTAAGCAAACAAAAGTTTAAGACTGTCGGTCTAAACCTTTAAGAATTGGGCATATGATGGACAGATTATGCGAAGGACATGATTCTTAAAGTGATGGTCTAAATCATAAGATCCGCAATCGAGGGAACAAAGTTGAGCATTTTATTCATGCAAAGATTGTTATGTTGTCTATATCCCTAACGAGAGATCGTTTATCTTGACCATCGAAGGTGGACTCTGCGAATAGAAACATTAGCACATTGTCATAGGTGATGATGTGTTGGATCGGGACATAAAGTGAATTGATTTAGATTAATAATTCTGTCTCGACAAATCGATTCACTTTAGACAATCATTTATGTTGTATCTTAATCCTAAGATAGATAATGGGCCCGTTGTCTTGACTTATGTCTCTTGATGTACCAAAAGGTGACATTCATATTTTAATAGTGGTACGCATGTCGGTACGTTGGAGGCATAACTCTTAACAGTGTAGACATGTTATTTATAGATATAGAATCCATAGCTCCTCTGCAAGAGTAGTTGATATCCTCTTCTATGCATTATCTTGTAATTGAAAAACTGGAGTGCTTAACTATTTGGATACATAGGTGTAACAGAATGGTCTATGTCTTTGGATGGTAAGTTTTCTGATGATGAGATAATGGAACGTAAGATAAAAATAATTGAGAAGGAAAGGCAAAACTTGTCCTTAAAACGATTATGGACAATCCTATAGGGATACTATACATTATAATATGTAATGAAAACTTCGCTATACGGGCTTCGTAATTGTATATGGTTCAAGATTGCAGCTCTAAGCCTTTAGTGAGTAGCGCTAGAGTTGATTATTATAAAATTTATATCTGGGATATTGGGTTTCATAATTATCAGGAGCTTAAAATATATAGGTCCATTAGGTCCCCTTTGCTAGCCCATAAAAATCCTGTAACAATATCGTGAGCTTTTCCAATAATTGGTGACTTGTGTCAAATTATCAAATTAGCTGAAATTCGATAGGATCAAATAATTCATGTCTGTTTATTGGTTGAATTAATTTTGTGAATAAATTAATTCAAGATAAACTTGTTGCATCATCGAGATCGGATAATTCATGTCTGTTTATCGGTTGGATTAATTTTGAATAAATTAATTCAATATAAACTTGTTGAATTACAAGGAATATTTATTTTCCTAAAGATTATCTATATATGACTATTTTAATTAGAAAACTTCTCTATTGGGTTATTTGGATTAAAACTGAGGCTCTATCCTAAGAATCTTGGGTGAGAAATAAAGATTCGCAGGGATCATTTATCGAAAGTTTGGCAGGCCGATCTGGCAGTTTAGCCTGTTGATCGTGCGATGAAGAGATCACGTGTTTTCACATGGATTTTATCATATATTGATCTTGATTTGATTCTGATTCGAGTTTTCGAGGCCTTATTTGATAAAGATTGAATCCTGGACCCAACTTCTATAAAAAAGGGAGTGAGAATCATTGTTGTTTAGATCAATTGAGAAATCAAGAGTGAGACTTTGCCAGTGAGATTCTAAAACTCCCTGAAGAGTTATTGTTTATACATCAAGAACTATAGCTTTGGGTTTTTCTAAATTGGTTGGAAAGAGAGCTACCTAGTGGAAGAGCTGTATGAATGTGCCCACACACACTGATCGTGGATAGAGAATAGCAAAGCAGACTAGTTAGTTAAGACTCTTTTGGAACGTTATACTCTTCACCAATTGCAAGAGCTTTTCTGCATTTACAAGGTTAGTAAGATCTTGTTAATTTATGTATATAGTATGTCAAACTTGTGTTTTGAAAAATACTCTGATATTAAAAAATTTTAAAATTTCACTGCATACTGTTTTTCTAACACAATATTTAAAAACCAGTCAAGTTGTTTTGTGACAATAAGTCAGCAGTTCTATATTCTAACAGCAGCAGGAGCTCGACAAAGTCAAAGCATAAAGACATCAAGTTTCTAATTATGAAAGAAAGTGTTCAAAGTGAACAGTTGTCTAAAGAACACATCGGTATAAATTCCATTATTGTAGATTGCTTACTAAGGGATTGCCACCTAAAATGTTTTTTGAGCACACTGCTCGTATGGGTGTCATGTCTTATGAGGATGTTCAATTTTAGTGGGAGTTTGTAATTTTAGATGCTTTTCCAATATAGACATATTTTCAGTGATTTTAGTTTATGGATATTTTGAGGTTATTTTCTACAGAAATAAAGTTTTGGTTTATTCAAACTCTAATGTTGGCATTGTTTGATCTCACTAAGGTTTTAAGACGGACCAGTTGAAAATAGGCATGTTAAGATTATATTGCATGAAATTTTTATGCTACACATCCATGCTTGATCTTTGCCATTAGTTATATTGGTATATGTGATCATTGATGGGTCTAGTTACGACATATGTAACAAAAGTCGCTTTGGTCCTATATAGATATGGTTAATGAACATGATTGTTGAGATACATAGAGTTTTTATAGCAAAATTCATGAGCTCATAAGGTATAATTCACATTTATAAAGTCGCATATATAGCCTAAGTGGGAGATTGTTAGAATTAATCCAATATATTGGCTAATATATTAAATAAATGTGTATTAAAAGCTACCATATAAGGTTAGCTTAATTAAACTGATCAATTTAGGTTTTGAGCTTTTAATGCATCATTAAGAATGGTTCTCCTACGTGTAGAAACCAAAATATAATTACTGATTTTATGATGGGCTAAATAAGTAATTAAGGATAGCTGTTAGGGTTAACAATTATATAAAGGGTTTATGGTCCCCAAGTCAGTACGTACATTATTTTTCCGTCACCTATATACAAAAAGATTACAGAGGCATACTTTGAAGAAGGACTTACGTATTAGACTTGGAAGATCCTCAACCTACAAACTTAGGAATCGTATTCTATCTATGGATTTAGGTTAGCTTCTGCATCTTATTAATTCTCTTAGTGATTCGACATGAATGATCCTGGTTGACGATGGTTTTCATCGTAAAATTATCACCTATTCATTTCCAGCTTCTAAGCAAAGTGGCGCATAATGTGAAATAATCGAGGTGCAGATTGCTAATTGTCGTCAGAAGCTGCATGCCGTGAGAATCTCTCTGTGATTGTCAAACTTGTTTACTCTTTTACTTTATTTTTGGTTGCAAATGACTTCTAGTGCTCCTTTTCTTGGGCATGTTTTACTTACTATATTGTGCTTCTTTGTTGTGACTCTCTTTATTAGTAGAATAGAGAGCAGGACTTCCTGTTGTTTTATAGTCGAGAAAAAGTGTCTTTCTATGTCTTTTACATCCTGATAGATGGTTTTTTATTATGTTTCTCAAACAAACCTTGATGTTCATCCACTTATTCTTTAACAATTATGCGACCTTCAAACTTGACACAAGTGTGTAATGGTCAGAAATTTTAACCTATAAAATTGTGCAATGCTTGCACATTTTTTTCCATTTTTCTGTAATTATGCTTATCGTAGTTATTTAATTTATTAATTGTGTGCTAACAACCAATTGACACTTTTATTATTAAATAAATTAAAAAAATGATAAGGTGATCAAATTTTAACATGAATCTTAACCTACAATATTACTCCCACGTGCATCGCACGTGGTTCAAAACTGGTGTATGTTAAAAAAAAGGCCTATTTTAAAAAGTTATAAAAGAATTGAGGTGTTTGTAAGCATAATCTAATGGTAAATTCATACATAACTCCATTACAAGTGAAGACTTTGAGTTCCCCCACCACCAAGCTATAAATAAATAAATAAATAAATAAATAATAATAGTAAAAGAACTAAGGAAGAAGACACGTGCAAGGCACATGACTCATGTTCATTATATTCTTCTTCTTCTTCTTTTTTCTCAATTTGCTTCTATTTAAAGTGTAACTAAATTTAGTGAAAATACCAAAACACTCGCTTTTTTTTTTTTTTTTTGCCGAAATGTTAATTTTGTCTGTTTTGTTATGCAAATGCTTAACACACTCCCTATGTTTATCATACTCAAAATACCTTTTGAATTAGAAAAAAAAATGTTAATTTCATCGTGTTTATCATATACTTGTATTTAATGAAGTTTGAGAATTCTAAAAGTTGTATTTCTTTAGTGGGTATTTTCAGCCTGATTTAATAAACACGACGGATATTTTGGGCAAACAAAAATAGTATTTAAACGAAATCCAAGGGGTATTTTAAGTATTTTTCATAAAGCTTAACTAGGTGTTTGGAAGGGTGGTAGGAATTGTAGTTTCCACCACTTTTTTAGTTATAAACAATATAAAGCTCTCATATGCTACAACAACAATAAAAAAAAATCTCTACAGTATAAAGCTCTCATATGCTACAGTAAAAGTAGTTCTAACCAACAGTTCTCATCACCCTTCTAAACACCCTAAAAAATGTGGGGAGATTAAGTAGATGGTAAAGCATGTACAACAACAAGGGTTACAAAAAAGCCACCACACGACTTTTGCTTCTCACAATTGTTAAACCAGCGAGAGATTACTAATTTGCACGTGGCATGATGCTTAATTGACGATTATTTTTATTTTTTTATTCAAACAAGAGTCTTTCCTTTATGAACATCTTATTTATCATCATTAGCTTAATTGGATTACAAAATTCATAATGAATGTTGTATAAGTTAATTTACTCATAGCACTACATTTTGGAGAAATTTAGCGAACGTCTCTCGGAAAAGTAGTGTCATGACAATCTGCCTTCCAACTGATCCGCTTTTGTTTTTAATTTTCTAAAATACTAAGGTGGCAACCAAAATTACACTTTTATCCCTTCATATTTTATTTGAGCCCCCAAGCAGGCACTTCTTCTCTCTACCATTCGTCCTCCCATCTCGACCCTTGCTCAACCCCGCGCCATCCACTCCAGCCGCTTAACCTGGCGCCATCACTCCCGCCTGTTGGCTCGACCTCCAAAAACGCCTTCAGAGGAGGCTTTGCGATGAGTGGTTTTTTCTCTCTCTTGAACATTAGCAATCGCAGTGAGACTTTATTTGAATTCTTTAATGACTCTTTAGTTGATAAAAGGGGATAAAAGTATATTGGTAAAAGGAATGGTTTTTCTCTCTCATATATTGATAAAAAGGTTTTTTTTTCTCTGATATATTGATAAGGAATGGGAATAATTTTTTTGTAGTTTTGTGTTAGTGTAGCTTTGGATTGTCCTCTATGTGTTTGATCTTTTGCCTCATTGATATATATATATATATATATTATATGCTTGATGACCTTGGTTTGGAACACAAAATCATATATATATATATATATTATATGCTTGATGACCTTGGTTTGGAACACAAAATCAAGATCAAAAAAGATAAAGGGCTTTGTTTTCTCTGATATATTGATAAGGAATAGGAATATTTTTTTTCCTTTTTTATTTTTTTGTAGTTTTGCGTTAGTGTAGCTTTGGATTGTCCTATATATGTTTGATCTTTTGCCACTGATATATATATATATATATATTATATTTTTATATGCTTGATGGCCATGGCATGGAGCACAAACACAAGAACAAAGAAAAGAAGTATTGGTTTGTGGTTTGATTTAATGTATAAAAGACAATTAATGTATAAACGACAAGAAATATTATCTCAACTAAATTGATCATTATTTGACAATTTTGTTTCCGATATTGTTTTAATCCTTGACAAAAGTTTTAAGATTTCTAGCAAGTTAGTACTTTGTCTGAGCTCAACCAGTCCAAAAGAGCCAAATGATAGACTAAATATTTGTTCATGAAATTTATCTTCGTTTATTATTATTATTTTTTTTTTGGTTGAATGTCACATTCTTCTGTCGGCTATTACTTTAGAAAAGGGAATGTTTGAGCCTAGATTTCAGAAAACAGGTTTTGCATATTAGATTCTGTGGATTCCTAGATTGAGTCTTTAAATTTATTAAAAAACTAGAAATAAAAATTGACATAATATGTTATAGTTCAATAAAATTCAATATATTACAACTCAATCAAATGCAAGTTCTTAATAATAAATTAAATTGTAATATTACAAAACATTACAATAAAGCAAACTTAAATAAACTTTAGACATGGGTAATGATGTTGGGTTCTCAATTTGAGCTAAGCTTTTTTTTTTAAGGTGTATAAGTTTATATGTTCATTGAAAAATTATATAATATTATATACTTTGAATTCACGAATTATAGAGATTGGGAGATATTCAATCCGTAATTCCAATCGTTCATATCGGATTGAGAAAATCCTAACCTAAAACCAATCTATATTTTTTATAATTCAATCTTATCTATTGCAGATTGAACAGATTGACGGCTTTTGTGAATACCCCTACTTATGAATATAATATAGAATAGTTTCTACCTAAATTATTTACAAATGCAGCATTTAATTTTTTTTAATCTATGAGTATAAAAAAAAGCTGTATAAACAGACTGCTGTACTTCAACATGCAACCTGCCTGCTTCAGCTGCTTTTATTTTTATTTTTATTTTATTTTTTAATGTATGAATGAATAGGCTAGGAAGTATATTCAACAAGCTTGATTGCTTGCGAATTTTATCTATGTATTTGTTTGTTTTATTATGATGCTGTTTTTAACAATTTGATTTGTCCTTTTGCTTTTCATTTTACCTAGATTATGCCATGTGTGCCTACGATTCTTTAGTCTCTAGTTTTTTGCCCTATAAGCGTGCCACCTTAGTGTATTTTTTTTGCTTTTGCAAAATACTTGAGCCCATTATATCTAACATAAATAACAAAAGAGTCGTTTTATTCACACCTCTTACATGACTATTAAAAAATAAATTTTCTTATTAAATAAAAAAATTCAAAAAAATGACAAAAAATGACAACTATAATAGACCTGATTACAAACTTAAATTATTTTTTAATAATTAGGAACTAATGATACATTAATTTTTTCATACACCCTAATTTTTACCACTCAATAAGTATTCCAAAAAAATTATATTGGAAGTACGTTAAACTTTATTTATCATTCACCACAATTATTCCTTTACTTTTTTTTATTGATTTCTAGAAGAAATACTAGAATAGATCAAAATAGGTTATATTTGTTAAAATAATTTACACGATTGTTTATTAATTTTCTCTTTTTGTTAACTTAGTAAATGTAGCAATAAATAAATAATATTTTTTAGAAAATATAATTAGTAGATATAATATTTTTAATAAATGGTAATGAAAATATATAAATTTTAATTTTAAAATTTCCTTTATGTATGATAATGTTGCTTGCCTAAAGCTTTTAAAAAAAGAGAAAGATAGAAAAATAGAAATGTTAAAATAATGAAAAATAAAATGGTGGGCATAAAAAGAAAAATAAGGTGAAAGAAAAGATAGTTTTAGGGATAGTTTTGAAACTATAAAAGGGTACAAAAAGTAAATTAAGTTATTTTAAAACTATAAAAAGGGTGTGTTTAGAAGGGAGTGTGAAGAGCTAATGATGGGTGCAAACTACCTATAACAAAATCACCATTTCATATTCTGAAGGCTCAACTTCCTAGGATAGTGGCCACTATGCATAAAAAAATGTGTCTATATATATATATATATGTATTAGAAGTTAATCATACTAATTCGGGATATTTTTTTTTTCTTTTTCTTTTGTGTTTGGGTGTTGCTTTGTAAACCCTTTTTCTTTCATATGTTTACTTCGTTCAATCTTTCCTATGGTATTAACTAACTAATAATTATACACCTTTATGCTTTTTTTCCTTGTTTTGTACATTTGTTGCCTTTTTATCTTTTTTTTTTTTTTTTCTTTTTCCTTTTGCTTATTGGTTTCTTTGAGCGCCAACATTAAATTTGTGCCTTTTTTTCTTTTATACGTGTGCTTGTTTACTTCTAGATAAATATTATTTGTAGAAAATATCATTAAATGAAATAATAACTTCTACATTACAAATTCTTATTAAAAAAGATAAGTTGCAAATTTTTTTCCTTAATTTAACAAATATATGATGTGACTTATATACAAATGTATAATAGAGGGTGGGAATTAAAAAAAATAAGAATAAAGATCGAAGAACAAGAAATATAATAGGAGAGCAAGGAGAAAAATAAGAGAGAGAGAGAGAGTGAGAACAAATACAGTAATAAAATAAGCAAATAATGAAAGCAATAGTAAAAATAGAGATTGAGGGGAAAATAGAGGGAAAAAAATGTATAAGAGAGTGCATAACTGATTCGTATTTTTTTTTGAAATTTTAATTTCTTAAAATATATTAATTGATAATTCAGATTTTCGGTTGGTAGACGTTACTTACAACAGGATTAATCTCATTGTTGTTTTTCATCTATATTCGTTTCTTTTATTGTATTTCCGAGAAAGAAAAAGGTTATCACGTATTGTTGAAAAAAATTAGACAGGCCAATTTATTGAAGCACAAGCATACCAAATACAAAGACTTATTCGTTACTTCATATTGTGCATGTTCTTATGATTTCTTTTTCTGTAAACTTTGCAACCTATACAAGTTAGATTAGTAGTCTGATGTCGTTTCGTAGTTATAACCAAATTTTGTTTACCATTGCAGTATTTGAAAAAGGAACTTCGTCGTTGTATAGTACTTTGATAGGATTTGTGAATTTGTTTTAATGTTCTCATCTAGTAATCATTGAGAAATGTTGTCGTGGAGTTTGTTGGTAAGAATACCTATGACTATACTTTCTTCATTTGAGGTGCATTGGAGAGATGAATAACAACTGCATTGTCTAATGAATACAACAGGTGAGACACGTTCGCCCTTTTCGCTATAAATCGATACATTCCCTCAAATTTGTTCTTCATTTTTGTAATTTCAGTTTTATGTATGGTTAGAAACTGACTGACATGATGTTGAAAATAGATTACACAGTAATTGGTGATTTAGGAACATATCAAATATTGAAATTCAGTTGTGTTGGTGTGCTATGACTTCTCATAACCTATGTTCACATGAATTATCGAATTAGTGTTCGTAGTAACTTAAATTTGTTCTTTACTTTTTGTAATCTGAGTGAATGGAATCTTCTCCTTTTCTTTCATTTGTGAAACAATAATATAGACATTTCTCCTTTATTTGTGGCTTGTGCTTCTGCTTTCAACACTTTCTAATGGTTTTTCTTTTGGAAAGCCTTCTCACGCCAGTCTGTTGGCCATCCTTGAGGGTTAATAATGCTTTGGCTTAAGGACCTCTCAGGGTGACAAGTCCTCAAAGGGTATAAACTCTTCCCACTTCTGTTTTTCTTCCATGTTCATGTAAGCAACTGCTGTAAGGTTTTCTAGCTTTATTGTTCTATCTTTTTTAAGATGCCAAAAATGAATTCGAAAGTGTGAAATGTGGTTTTTTTTTTTTCTTAATTTTCCAAATTAGCACCTCTTGATCCTGTACCAAAAGACTCTCCTTTTTGTGATTGGTCCCTTCCCCCTTTGAACTTGCCAAATTGTAAAAGTGTAGCCCAAATTGATAACCCTTGTTAAATTAATATGTGATGGCACAAAGAAGGGAATTAATTACAAAATTTAAAATTTATGGTTCAGTTTGCCAAGCCACTAAAAATTGAAGGCAGATGGGGTTGCCAAAAATGTGAAACACACATGAATATTATGATCACCAATATAAACATTTCAATATATTATTCATTAGAATTTTGACTTTTGTGCGTTCCCTTTTGATAATATTAGGTAAAGTTGTTGCTTGGAAGAAGTAATTAAATAATTTGTCAAAATTCACTCAACAAATTATAAGACGTTGTATACAAACTTATACTTATAGGTTAGCTTGACTGATCGACACAACTGTTGCTTTCACATAATTCTTGTTTGTTTGTTTTGATAATCACAATTTTTTACTATTTGTTAGAACATTATATTCCTCAAATATATGTGCTTTTACTCCCAAGGAAAAAGAGACTTGTACAAAAAGGGCGCAATATTAGAGAAAGACTCAAAGTCCCAAAAGGAAAGTAACTAAACAGAACAGTTTTTTTTACATAAATATCTACCTTAAGAAACTTGCTTTCCATCCAAAAACTCATAATTATTATCTTTCATGTGCGTTTGAAGATGAATTGTACGTCTTAATGGTTGTTTGTTTGCATACATGTATAACTTGCAAGCTAAGTAAGCAAATAATTCTATAGCATGCACAGAGTATCCTACTGGACATATATGAGAGAACCTTCCTCCTAGTTTTACATAGCATTCAAACACATTGATGCTCCACTCTCAAAATTATTACACCATTCTCTCAGTCCATTAACGACGTTTTAAACCATTTCAATAAATTAAACAATTCTTTTTCACTCAATATTCTTGCTTCCTAGTGTTTAAGAACATGGGCTCTTTGGTAGGTCATGTGGCACCAGGCCTTGGATTCCTCCTCATTGGCTTATGGCACCTCTTTAACCACATCAAGCTGCACGCCCTTTGCCCCTCCACCTACACTGCCCCGCCATGGTTCCCGGCCTCAAAATTCCGCTATTCTGAGCTCTACCTCATCATAGTGGGCTCCACAACCTCCATAGCCATGGAGCTCTTCGTCAGCCCTGACCATCACCAGCCGCTAGACATCGATGGAACCATTCCTTCCAACCATCTCCATACTTTCGAACACTCATCTATTTCCCTATCCCTTCTTGTCTATGCAGTGTCGGTCGTCCTTTTAGACCGAAATTTTCCCAAAGCTCCCCATGGCTTGATCTATTTCCTTGCCTCCATAACATTGGCTGAAGAACTTCTCCTCTTTCACCTTCACTCCACCGACCACACCGGTCCAGAAGGCCAATATCACTTCTTTCTTGAGCTTGTGATTGTCGTTTCCTTAGCCACAACCCTAATGGGAATTGGTTTCCCAAATAGTTTCATGGTAAGTTTTGTGAGGTCTCTCAGCATATTCTTTCAAGGTGTTTGGTTTATGGTGATGGGATTCATGTTGTGGACCCCAGATTTCTTGCCTAAAGGTTGCTTCTTGCATGATGAAGACGGTCGTAAAGTGGTCAGATGCTCAGGAGAAGAAGCACTGCACAGAGCCAAGTCGCTTGTAAGCTTAGAGTTCAGTTGGTTCTTGACTGGGATTGCAGTTTTTGGAGTTTCCTTCTACTTCGTTTTGCTTAAGATTTATGGCAAAAAGGTTGAGCATTTTTCGTTGGAGAGGAAATTAGAAGAGAAAGGAGAAGAAGACTCATTTGATATTGAGTCCTAAAAGAACATCATATGCTTGGAAACTCTTAAGACCTAGTTATGTACGGCATGCATGCATGGAAATAATGTATTAATTAACGAACATTTAAGGTAACCTAAAAGTGTTCTGGTATTTTACACATTAGTTACATGTAATTCGAGTACTATATGTGTGTGTGTCCGAAGGTTACGTTGGAAATTATATTTTACCTTCGTCTTGGCTTAAACTGTGTTCAAAATATCGAAGGGATCTGTTTTTTTTCTTTTCTTTTTTTTTTTTTTTCTAAACGATGTTTAGCCAATACCTTCTATATATGGATTTCCGGTTTCTCAAATTAGTTAGAGCAGAGTACATATGTTTCTTTCTTTGAAACTAATTCTTTCTCCATAATCTTATAATGTTAACGTTTGTGTCCGACAGTGGCTCAAGCAAAGATAAATAATGATATTTGACTATTGGCAGCTTACCGAATTTAAGGCTAATTTTGAAGCTTTGATTGTGTAGGTTTAGTCCTTTTGGTAGCTCTATGAATTCTCAAAGGTTGAATTTATGGAACTTTCTCAACAATTTGTAGTCTTCTAGTTCTGAACGGAAAAGCACTCACAAAGATGGCTTGTACTGAGTGTAAAGCTAACCGATTGTGCCGGGTGTTTCGCATTTCCGCACAACAGTAATATATTTACGTGACGAATATTTTATGTGACCATATAAATATTTAAGTGTTAAGATAAATTGTCACACCCCTAAACCAAGTGGTGGTGACGTGGCGGTTTAATTAAAGATAATTAATTAAAAATTTAGGCTTAAGCCTTGGAATTTAACTTTGACCTTTAACAATATTATCGTGAAATATTAAAGCGAAATTAATAGAATTTAATATAAACAAAGATGACTTGAAGCTAATTTAAAACATAGCACAACTAATGAAAATCCGCCAAATACTATCTTGGTCTACCGAACCACACAGTAGTGCAAACATAGTTCAGACACAAGAAAAGCACAATCAAATTATAGCCCAACAAAATAAATTATAGTGCATGAAAATAGTCTCATTATTACATGCCTTGATAGTAAAACAACCAAACAGCCAAGTCACGAGCACCGCGAGTAAACCAGCAATAATCTACTTAGCTGCGTATTGCGAACCTCTTGGGAGGGAAAATAAATAAAGATAAGTAGAAAAACTAGTACTGAAAGACACAATAGGACTTTAAGTTCTAAAACAACAATTAAAGAATAATACATAGATAGTGTAAAAAAATAATGAACTTCATTTAAATCAAGGAATCTTATCGTGTGCTTCATATGATTTATCTCAAATTATAAATCAATACTTACTTTGTGCAAGGCCTAATATGAACACCGCTGTAGTCGCCCGATCAAGGTTTCAGCACATGCTTCCTAGGTCGCCCTTTGCATGACCTGAACTCTATACGGCACCATACCAAACAATTTGGGAATGTCATACCCATTGGCATTTGAAAACTTTTGAAACACATTATCTCACTTGAAGGTATACTCTCGGTTAACTTTCCTTTACTTTGTACCCCGTTGCTTTAACTTTGTAACCCATCAGGTTATTGTACCTCTTACTTAATTTCGTATTTTTACTTATCTCTGTAACCCATAACTTTGTAACCCACCAGGTTACCTCTCGTTTACTTAAACATCCCTTATTAAATCTCTCATCTCACATGATGGTTTTGTTACCTATCATATTAGGAACATTTTCTATCTAAGAATGTTATGCTAATTTGGAGTGTTTGACTTCGTTTTAGCCGTTTCCTCAAAAATGATGATTTTACCCTTATCGAGTTTTTCGTCAACTTTGTAACCTTATAAAACTCATTGCTTAACTTTATCATTCCTTTTCTTACATGTTACGAAAAAATTCCCGTGAAGGAGCATCTTCCAACATTGGGCGTCTCGAGTCCATTTTGGTCTTTTTCATAAAATGATCATTTTGCCTTTAATCTCTTTTTCTTTCATTCTTTCCTTGCCTAAACTTTAATTTCTTAAAAACTTAGCATCTATGATACTTACTACCTACAACAGTGTAGGAAACCAACATTCTCTAGTGAAAACCCAGTTTTCACATAATTTTATTGTTTTGGCCCAAAACACAAAAATATTTATATTTTTACCCTCGAAACCAAAAATGACCACTTTATACCAACATGCTCAGTTTCTCACAAGGAATAAAACTTACAAAAGAACCATGGTCTAATTCTAAACCTTTCATAATGTTTTCATTTCTTGAAATTTTGTGCCCAAAATTTCATAAAATTCATAACTTCTAAACCGGACAGAATTTTGGAAAACTGCTCACTTAGTCCTATCAGTTCCGATGAGTTCTACAACTTTTGTGTAGTAACTTTTTTGAAATTCCAAAGTTTAGGGGGACTTTTTGGCTGATTTTTAAATTTGTCGAGAATAACATTTTTCTTTGCAATTTAGTCCCTTTTTAAATTTCATCAAAACCCTTACTTTCTTCCTTCCATCATCATCACCATCAACATATAACATAAAATGGTTATGCCATATTGTCCATTTACACGCCATAGACCAAAATCATTTTATCAAACATATAATATGCATTAAAAACATAAACTTTTTCAAGCATGAAGTTTAGAATTTTACCTAAACTTCACTAAGCCTTTCGATCCTCCTTTGAAATGCTTGAAAACCTTCTCAACACGCTTGACAACATTCATAGCAATCCCCATAAAAATCTCAACCAAATCATGAATAAAAACCCTTAAGCATAATAGGTAAAACTTGGATTTTACCTTGAAACTCTTAAATCTCCTTCCATGCCCTTGACTTTGCTTCAAAACATGATTTTGAAGATTTGTTCTTGAAGAATTAAGGAGAGAATACTCATGGGGTGGTCGGTTTTGCTAGAGAGAAATGGGGGGAAAATGGAGCATTTTTCTTTTCTTTCTTCCTTCCTTCCTTTTTTTCTTTCTTTCCTTTCTATCCTTCTTTTCACGTTTTTCTCTTCTTGTTTTTTTCCCCACCGTGGAGACCAACTTTGGTCTCTTATATCATTAAATAATTAAACTTTCTTTTTCTTTTTTCTTTTTTTCTTTTTTTTTAATGATGAATCATCACCCTAATTAATTAGGGGTAAGTTGGCCACTTTTGGTTGGGCCACATTAGCGAATGTGATGGCCCAGTCAAAACTCTCAAAGTGTCCCTTTGGTGGGTCCCACAAAACTTTTTACACAGTCCAAGTTTATACTTACAGTATTTTTTTCTATACTATCGGTATTCTTTTTCATACAATTCGTGAGGTCCCATAACCTCCCATACTTATCAACATCCATCACATAATGAAATTCCAATATTATCTAACTATGTACAGTCAAATTTATACTGACAGTATTTTTCTTATATTGCTAGTATATTCTCTATACTGTTACAATATTTTTTATTCATCCATATTCTCCAAACAGTATTATTCCATACTACTTTAACTTAAACAGTCTAATTTCTACACTGCATTACTTTTGCAGTGTAATTTTCATATTGCATAATTTTATCGAAGTACTTTCTCACACTACATTATTCTAATACCGTATAATTTTCTGTATTATGATATGGTATTTTTCCTTAAATTGTATTTTTGTCTTAACATAATCTTTAAATTATTGTATTTTTAATGTAGTAAAAATACTCGAGTGTTACAGCTGTACTGTTATTATAGTACAACATTATCGGCTTATCCATACTAGGAACTACCTCAAGATCCCCAAGGAACTTGAGAAGCTATACTATAATGGCTGGAAAAATCCAGTAATTAATAAGAAAAATTAATTAAGGATTTTTCTACAACTACGTTGTTGGATTTATAAGAAAGTGTAAGCATAGAATTTATGAGTTCAAGTTTTTGTAAGAACTACGAGAAATTGTAAAAATCAGTTCAAGGCTAGAAATCTATTGTAATGCCTGAGAAACTGACAAGTTTAAATCGTGACATAACTATGATTTATAATTATGAATTTTTCTAATTAAGATAGATTTAGAAAGTCTTAATAACAATAACACTTCAGTAGTAAATAATGTTATGTGCTTCATGTATGAAATGTATAGCAACATGTGATGTTATAATAGTACACTTTGATAATTAAAAAAAATTACTCAATATACGAAATTAAGCTTTCATAATTCAACAATTTCATGCATGAGTCAAATTACAAGCCTTTAAACAGAATCTCAATTAGAAAATCTAAATTGAGATAAATTGATGAAAAGAAATTTGTGACTCAAAATGATTATATGGAATCCTTATATGATGTCAGCTAATAAGAAGGGTCTAAATCATAAGTGATCAGCAGCTCAACATGATGATTCAGGAATGATAAGCATAAAGTTTATATATGCTAGATCGATCTCAATTTTCATAAGATCATAAGACATGACAAGAATTTTCTAAAAGAATTCAAAAATTCAAGAATTCACAATATCTTATGCATTCATAGTGGGTTATTTACAAGTGTAAATAGCTGTATAATAGTAGTAGTAGTAGTAATAATAATAATAATAATTATTATTATTATTATAAAAATGTTAACGAAGTCCACAAATATTTCACAAGCCTTTAAGGCAAATGCAAAATCACTAATGGATTAATTTCAATCTGTAATGTGAATAAGGGAAGTTCAAAAAGCATCCATAGATTGAATATAGACCCATAAACAACTTTCTACTATGAACTGTGCAGGTTATACCCATAAAGTACGAATTATGCTAAGTTCTGAATTTCAATTAAATTTACTTAAAGATAGGCAATTTAATTTACAAAAAATTTTAAGTTAATTTAACTTATGAGAATTTTTATAAATTTTAACTATTATTTTTATGATAAAATTAGAAGTTTATAATATGAAATTTTAATGAAAAATACATGTTTTATTTATTAGTTAGCATTTTAAAGTTTTAAAATTTACGAAATATGATTTTGATCGAGAAATCAAATTTTAAGTTTTGATCAAAATTTTAAATACATAATATTATTCTTAGAATATATATGTCGATATATACACACACACACACACAGAGTTGTAAAAATAGTTACTTTGTGGTTTTAGAGAAAAACGTCAAGGTTTTACATTTCTAAGTAAAATCGTGAAATTCAAAAAATAAGTTTAAAATCATAAAAATGATTTTATGATAGTACAGAGATATTCTTAAGTCCAGAATGCAGTTAGAAATTGTTATTTAATTTCAAAAAGACCAAAAATATTACAATTTTTAAAGTATAGTTTTGACTATAGAAATTTCAAAGTTTATAGATAAAAACTGTGATTGACCCAACCACGATACATATTAAAATCTGTGGACCCATGATAGTGTCTATATATTCATGGACAAAAAAAAATTAGAATTAGCCAATGAAATCAGCCCACTATTTCTCTCTCTAAACCATCCATGGTCAAAAACTCAACCGGAGATCCCAATCTTTGTTCTTTACATAGCCGTTGTCAACGGATAGATCGTGATGAACCGAGTCTAACAACGTATCATGCAGGCTGTAACTCCACCAGAGCAGCCCATAATCACCGTTTAAAATGGAAAAAACCTACTTTCTTTTTTACACAATTACTCTGCCATCCGAGCACCAATCAACATAATTTTAGTTCCTATCGACTTAGATCGATGAGACAAAGAGAATGGCACCAACCTTTCTAGCCGATTTCAGTCAAAACAGCTCAATAGAGCTACCCCATCACCCCGTCAATCCCGTCATTCTAGACGACGTTGAGACACACCGTTGGTGCCAAAATGTTCAGAGCTATATGGGGATCTTTTCCCCCATCAATTTCACAGCCCTAAGTCCCAATGCTAAAAATCCAAGATTGCTGCCACCCAACCGCCACAAGCATTGCCGATTTTTTCAATTTCTACAACCTCAATCTAAATTGATCTAGGGAAAACACTCAGAGCAGGACGAGGAATCTTTTCGCATCGTCAATTTCTTGCCTCTGCATCGTGATAGTTAAGATGGTAGATACTGTCGTAAACCCACCACCACCGTCATCATTTTTGCAGTTTCTAAGGGTGGTGAGATGTACCACCACTTGGAAATTGTTTAAAGCAGCATGGGCAACGAAAGCCTTAAGCCAATTTCACCGATCTATAGTGGATCTAAAAGTATTTATTAGTTTATTAATAATTTTGTCTACATAAATTAATTCACTTTGATCATCATTTATGTGTAATTTTAATCTTGAAGTGAGTTCATGACTCTTATGTTTATAGCTTGTGTCTTTTGATATCCCAAAGATGGGAACTCCAATGATCGAAGATTTTATTTGTCGACATGTTGGAGGCATGACTTATATTTAATGAGAGCATAATCAACAGATATGAAATCCATAGCTCTTTAATAAGTATTAACGTTATCCTTCCAAAGACATTTTTCAGAAAGTTGGAAAAGACAAGACCCTAGTCCTATGAATACATGTGATACTAAATAACATTCCATTTGTATTTTTCGTTATGAACAAAATATTTCTCAATAACTAAAATAATTGAACTTTGAGACAAAATAGTTGGAGAGGTAAAATAAAATTTGTTCTTAAATTGACTATGGACATTCTTCTATTTACATTGGAATTATTAAATTGAAAATATCCTGGTTAATGTAGAAATAGCAGTTTCCTATTTTAGAAATAGGAAAAAATTGGGACTACAAAATAGTTGCATGTGGTGTCAACACCATAAGGAATTTCCTGTAGGTGGTGTGGACCACGTAGAAATATCCTGTAGTTAGTGCTTACTGCTAGGTAACTTAGGAAACAAGCTTTTCAAATTACCAGTTTGAAAAGGATACCTTCTACCACACTGGATCTTGGGTCTCTATATTTTTTTTAGACTTCCTAAGTGCAAATTCTAAACAAAGAATTTCTTGCTCCTGTTGAGCAATTTGTTCTCTCTAACACTTTAGTAGTTGGAAGGAGAAACTCAAAGTAAAGACTTGCTATGTTGTGTCCACATACACTACAATCCACTCAAGGAGAATAGTGTTAAAGATCCGTTGGTGGAGATTCATAAGTTTCTATTTATGGCTAATGGTTTCTGTCTCTAAAAAGTATGTATTGAATTATGAAATAATTTATTGTTTATTACAACATGAGTAAGTATAATGTTTATAAAAATTTTAAAACAATAAACATTTATATTCGTCCAATAGGGTTGGGATGGTTAGACAATTAGGGCCTTTGAGGACCCCTGGTTGCCTAGACCTTCAAGGTTTCAGCCTGTCATGATTTCGAAGGAAGAGGACAAAGATGTGTTGGTGAAGAATTTTCCATGGCCAGCAAGTTGGAATGCAGAGTAGGTTCTGAAGTGTGTTTTGGCAGGTGGATCACGATGATAAGTATTCCTACGGGTTGTTCTAGCCATGCGGACTGTCTATTGTGGCACTTTGAGAAGAAAGGCTCTTATTCAGTAAAGTCTAGCTATCATGTGGAGATGAAACAGCAAGAAGTGGAAAGCTCATCGAGATGTGGGGGGGATCACAGGTGGTGGACTTGACTATGGCATGATCGGATTCCAAGCAGGTTAAAATGTACGTTTAGAAGGCTTTCAATGAAGCTTGTCACTCATGTTTTATAAAGTAGTAATCGGGCCTAGGAAGTCTGGGGTTCTAGTGCGTTGTGGGCTATTCTTAAATCCTTTCCCGATGGTCCAATTAGTGCTCTTGGCTTGTCTATGGCGGATCGTGGGAGGGCTTGTTTTTAATATGATCATATCGTGTATATGGTTAGATAGGAACAAACTTGTTCATGATCGCTGTGTAGTTGCAGTGCATACCACATTAGATCAAGTTGGGAGGTTGTTATATGACTATCAATCATGTGCTAAGGCGGATGGTCCCAGATGCTCAATGGCGTGTCGTGCAGAGGGGACGTGGGAACCACCGAATTTGGGTGTTGTCAAGGTGAACGTGGATGCGGCGGTGAAAGACTGCTTAGATTTTGTGGGGATTGGAATTTACATTCGAGATGGTACGGTTTGTGTCTTGGGGTTGGCTGTGATGCATATTGTTGGCAAATTTAGTGTGCATGTGGCGAAATGTTTTGCAGTGCAAGGACGTCTTTGTGATTAGTTATCAAGTCGGAAGTTGTTAATTATATTAATGAAGTTTGGAATCGGTGCTCCAGAGCCCTAGAAGCTATGATTGTTGAAGACGTTTGTGATGCTATTGCTAACGCCAACAATGGCTCCATTTGATACGTGCCCTGCAAGGGTAAACTTCTAGTTAATTTTGCTTATTCTCAGTCTAGGGACTTTTTTTTTTTTGACCTTGTTGTAATTTGTGACTTTGTTGCACATAAAATAGAAGTCCACATTTTCTTTGCCGAACAAAACAAGATATCACTTAGAATATCAAGTAGCTCTGGAGCTATTCGAAAATAATGATAATTATAAAAATAAAATCCTCTGGAGCTATTAATAAATATCTAGATGGTGGTGGGCCATAGCGTGGGAGACATGGGAGATAAAGATGAATAGAAGAAGACGCCCGCTGTAATTTTTCAGCAATCTGTTTGTGTTGTCATTTGAGACAAAACGACGGCGTTTGCTTAACATGCATTGTGTTGTACTTTATTTCTTTCTCTGGGAAGTAAAGGCTAAAGTTGGGAAATAATTTGAGCGAGAGAGAAGTGGGTATTATTTATCAGAAACTTAAACAAAAAGAAAAAGAAATGCAGACATCAAATGGTTTCCCATCCAACACTTTCCAAATTACAAATACTAGTGGTAGTTGTTTTGTAGTTCCCAAGAATAACTGTAAGACCCTCTTCCTTGGCTTTGGAAATGGAATTGGAAATGAAGTCAAGACGTTACTCTTTTTCACTAAAACCACTTCTTCTTCTTCATCGAATGGTTCCGAGGAGAGAAAAACAAGATTAAGACTTACAACTCCTACTACAAGTATTCGTGCTTCTCTGCTGGAGTCGCCTGTTTTATGGGCTGGTCGTCTTTGTATCTTTTATGCCCTCTTCAAGTCTGGCCTTGCTGGATCTCTCTCTAACCCTCTTCTTTCAGGTTCTTTTATTTTTCTTTTTCTTTTTTAAAAAAATCCCTTATTTTCTTTTCCTTTATACTTGATTAAAAAAATAAAAGATGATTGTGTTTCTGGGTTTTACTTATTTGATGAAGTTGTTTCTGATTTGGACAGAAATGGTGGGAGTGGTGATGGGGTCGAGGGTGAATCTGGTGATATGGGCTTTTCCAAATGGCTAAATAGCATTCAAGCCAAACCAGGTCTGTTTATTTGTTTGATTCTGGGTTTACTATTTACTTTGTGATTCTTAATTCCATACTATTCATTCCACGGACTATCCATCACTTTTACATGGATTGGTAAGCCAACATGGCATCGACTCTAAAGTTTAAAAACCCTTAAAATCGTATTTCTTTCCAAAATTACGAAAAATTTATGCACACTGGAGAGCAATAATATGGATTTATAATTAAATAAGTTATTTTACTTGGTTGGTGCCTTAATAAGTTGAGGATTGGCCCGAGGCTTTGCCAATTTAGAATTCGTTTTTTCTTCTTTTTTCCACTTTGCACATTCTCAATTGAAGGATGCAGTGCAACTCCTTTTTTTTTTTTCTCTCGCCATAATGATGTAACTTGTTAAGTCGCCAGTGAAAGAAGCAGCTGATAGAAGGAAATTAGTGATCAAATGGCATCCCACAACCAAAGGGAACACTCAAAAGGAACTACAGGGTGCCATCTAAATCCGAAGGAAGGCGACTACTCAAAACCATTGCATCCTTGTTGTCAGACGACGATCACTTTGTAGACGCCACTTCCCACAAGGTAGTTCTACAACCCCACTGAGTGTGACTGGTTTTTGTTTATGTGTTCTTTTAATCCTATCCATTATCTCATTGCCTGTAGTTATTGTCTTCTTCTTGGTTAAGAGATGTGGGGTACTTTTGCAGGGTTGTCAAATTAGAAGGGAAAGCGCTCACGGCGAAAGCGTGTGCTGTAACAATGTGAGGGCCTTGTTTGATGAGCTTCCAACTCCACACCTAATTGTCGAAATTACTCCTTTTCCAGCAGGGCCTCTCACAGAAAAGGATTACACCAAAGCAGAGAAATTGGAGAGGGTGCTAAGAACTGGTCCTTCTGTTTGATCCGATTCTGAAAATGCATGTTTTGCGCTTTTAGCTTTCTGTGTGTGCCTCCCTTGTACATAATGACATCAATGGCATGCCTAATAACATACATTTGTCAGATTTCAGCTTCTGTCTTGAGACGTTTATCAAGATGCTGATATTGAAAAACGGCTTGAAATTGGCGGAGTAAGAAGCAAACCAAAAGGGTAAATTAATTCCCAAGTCCCAAAAAGCAAAGAAAATAATGACAATGTTTTTTTATTATTATTATTATTTTTTATATTTTATCAAGAGAGCTCTACTCGGTTAGAGCATCCCTTACCTTTCAATCTTTCTAATTTTAATTCAGGCTTCATTCATGTCAAGTGCCTATTCCACTAAGTGCTAATTAATTAGTTAAAATCGTCGTAATAAGACCATTAATTGTTTTCTGGTTGTAAGTTTTCTGCTTCTGTTATGTCAAAAGGGAATATGTGAACAAAGTCATATTTCGTGAGGCCTACTAAAGTCCAGCCTCTCAGTAAAAACCACCGATGACAAAGGGAAACACAAACTCATTAAAAGAACAGAAAAGAAAAAAGAAAGCAACATAACAAATTGCTCAAAATTTAATGGAATTATGGATATGGACGATTGTAAAATTGCAAGCTCTTCCATTATCCATAAAAAGGGTTAACGAGACAATTAACCCAATTACGTTTATTGAATTAAAATATGATTCTAATTTGTAAAAATTTTATAAATGTCTCATAATGATATCATTAAATTTATATATATGTAATTATATAGTACAATATGTAATATCATTAAGATAATTACTATATCATTAAAGACATTTTAAAGATATTTTGAATATTGTGATAGATTTTAATTTCATAACAATAATTTAGACACGTATTGTAATATTTTCCCTAAATAAAAATTGATTTACTTTTTGGGGAGGCCCATCGTAGAGAACACTTTTATTCTCTACTGGTGGAGAACAATCCAATGGTAAAATTCAACTCTTTGAATTGAATCTATGGTTAAAAAAAATAATAATAACAAAAAATGAGCATAAAATTAAATAGGACCTACCACATACGATTTTTTACCTAATTATATAATTTATTCTAAAAACTAAAATAAAATAAAATAAAATAACATATCTAAAAAAAAACTTACTCCTTCCTCGTCCTTTCAATAGTTCCACCATATCCACTGTCTATTCCTCTTCTCTTCTCCAGTTCCATCATATCCATCATTAAACCCAGCCAAGCGAGTCTTTTTTTTTTCTTAGTCTCTTTCACACTTCATAGATGCATAGATCTCATAGCACAAATTCTTCGAATAAAGAGGAACAAATACAAAAATTGACCTTTTAAATCGAAAATCAAACCAATTACATAGATCTCATAATTTTTTCGCTTGAAAAATCAAATTTCAATGATAAACAAACCAATTTCCAAACACATTTATGGCACAAAAAATTAACTAATTTTACAAAAAAATAATAATTCCAATGAAAAAAAACTCAGATTCAACTGGAGGACGAGGAGTGTTAGACGTGTATGCTCTAAGGAGTAAAAATGTAATATGTTTTTGGAGATATTTTTATCAATAAAGAATTTATTTATTATTTATATACCAAATCTTGTCCTTTTTATATTCATATTTGTTGAATGTATGTTAAGCAAACAATAGTCTGAGACTGTCGGTCTAAACCTTAAGAATTGGGCATATGATGGACAAATTATGCAGAAGACGCGATTCTTAAGGTAACGGTTTAAATTATGAGATCTGCAATCGAGGGAATAAAGTTGGGCACTTTACTTATGTAAAGATTGTTACGTTGTCTATATCCCTATTGGGAGATGGTTTGTCTTAGCCATCAGAGGTGGACTCTACGAATATAAACATTGGCACATTGTCATAAGTGATGATGTGTTGGATCGGGACATAAAGTGAATTGATTTAGATTAATAATTCTGTCTTGGCAAATCGATTCATTTTAGACAATCATATGTATTGTATCTTAATCTTGAGATGAATAGTGGGCCTGTTGTCTTGACTTGTGTCCTTTGATGTGCCAAAGGGTGACATCCACATTTTAATAGTGGAACGCATGCCGGTACGTTGGAAGCGTGACTCTTGATAGCGTAGACCTGTTATCATAGATATGGAATCCATAGCTCCTCTTTAGGAGTAGTTGATATCCTCTTATATGCGTTATCCTGTAATTGAAAACTGAAGCGCTCAACCATTTGGATACATAGGTGTAACCGAATGACATACTATCTTTGGATGGTAAGTTTTTTGATGGTGAGATAATGAAACGTAAGATAAAATCAGGAAGGTAAGGCATAACTTGTCCTTAAGTCGATTATAGATAATCTTATGGGGATACGATACATTATGATATGTCATAGAAACTTAGCTATACAAGCTTTGTAATTCTATATAGTTTGAGAGTGCAGCTCCAAGCTTTTAGTAGGGTAGCATTGGAGTTGATAATTATGAAATGTATATTTGGGATATTGGGTATAGGTCCATCAGGTCCCCTTTACTAACTCATAAAAATCCTGTAACAATACGGCGTGCTTTTTCAATAATTGGTGACTTATGTCAGATTTATCAGATTGGCTAAAATTCAGTAAAATCAGATAATTCATGTTTGTTTATCAGTTGAATTAATTTTGTGATAAAATTAATTCAAGATAAACTTGTTGAATTATCGAGATTAGATAACTCATGTCTGTTTATCGATTGGATTAATTTTGAATAAATTAATTCAAGATAAATTTGTTGAATTATCATGAATATTTATTTTCTTAGATATTATTTAGATATGACTGTTTTAATCAGATAACTTCTCTATTGGGTTATTTGAATTAAAACTGAAGCTCTATCCCTAGATTCTCGGGTGGGAAATAAAGATTCGCAGGGAACTTTTTATCGCAAGTTTGGCAGGCCGATCTTTAAGTTCGGCTTGCCGATTGGGGAAGTTTGGCAGGCCGATTTGCCAGTTTGGCTTGCCGACCGAGAGATAAAAGGATCGCGCATTTTCATGTAAAATTTTATCATATATCGATTCTGATTTGATTTTGATTTAAATTTTTGAGACCTTATCTGATAAGGACTAATTCCTTGGCCTAACCTCTATAACAGGGGAGTGAGTCTCATTATTATTAAGATCAGTTGAGAAATCTAGAGTGAGACTCTACCAGCGAAACTCTGCAACTCCCCGAAAAGCTATCTTTGGATATTTCTCAATTGGTTGGAAGGAGAGCCACTTGGGAAAAGCTAAACGATGTGAGCCCACAGTCACTCTGATCGAGGATAGAGAATAGCAAAGAATGCTAGTTGGTTGAGGTCTTTCTGAAACGTTACTTCTCTTCATTGATTACAAGAGCTTTTCGACACACAAAGGTTAGTAAGATCTGGTTAATTTATGTATGTAGCATGTCAAACTTGTGTTTTGAAAAATACTCTGTCATAAAAAATTTTAAAATTCTGCTGCGTACTATTTTTCCAATAATTGGTATCAGAGCCATGGTTTTTACATAAATTTGCAAGTTTGTGATCATGCTATATGTATAAATTATGTGATCTTGATCTCTTCAAACGTGAATTTAATTTTTTAAAGAGTTGACATTCTAGGGTTTCTATATATATTTATATATTGTCATGGATTATATGGTGAATGTTTATTAATTAATTATGGTTGATTAAATTATTATTTAAATTATTAATTAATTAATTAATTTATGCCAGTTATGGTTTCTTAGAGGTTGGATGTGTATATAGGTTTTTCATGTAATTAGATCGCAGACTATCATCTCCGTCTAGGAACTATTATTTAATTTTAAATTTATAAGAATTTTATAATTAAATAATCATTCGAAGAAGATGGACCTAGAAGGCGGATCTAGAAGATAAATGATGTCGTTCCCAGGTATTTCCTGAGTCTCTAATTTTATGTTTTTGAATTGTTGAAAAGGAAATTGATAAATTGCATCAACAACTGTATTTTCTGGAAAGGGGTGATCTCTGCTCGGTCGGCATGTCGAACCCTTTAGTTCAGTAGGCCGATGGTCGTAGGATCGACAAGTCGGATTCTCGGGTTCGATAAGCCGTCAACAGGGCAGAAATCTAGTGGCTCTAGCGGCGGGTCAAACTGTTCAGTTCGATAGGACGACTTGTCATGATCGACAGGTCGGTGGTTCACGACCGGTAAGCTGATTACACATATCAGTATGCCAGCAGAGAGTTGAAAATTTTTTCAGAAAAGGTGCAGTTTTAAATGTAGTTTTAATTTTATTTTTTGGACAATTCTAAGAAACATTAAAATTTGGATATGACCGGAAATATGGAGTATTCAATTTATGCAGGATTGAAGACTTGAAGATGGGTATCACATGAAGAAGGATACAGCTTAAGGATTCATGGATAAAGAAGCGACAATATGTTTTGATTATTCTCTTGTAATCTTTATTTTCTATTCTCTAGGGTGGAACTATAATTTTATGGTTATTTATTATTATTTTGCTTGTAGCTTTGTTTGTCTGCATTATAATATGATTTGCCATGTATATTGATAACATGCTATATAGAATAGGGAGTTCTGCTCAATTAAAAATTGTTCATGCATGTTTCTTAAATAAAACCTTGATTTCAAAAGATTGAATGGGAGAAAGTTTTCGAAGAGAGGACCTAAGGCCTCCATCGTTGGTCCATAGGTAGCATATGGTGGTTTCGACCCTTAAGAAGGGACTTCATCATGTACCGGGTTGGATTTCCGAGAGGATGAGGTATTTTAGCATGATTTATCATTGCACACCCCTAGGTGGTGATTATAAATCATGGATGAAATATTGAAACAATAGTTATACACTCATGTTAATTTATTATTAACCTCCCTTAGGAGCTCTGTTAATAAAATTAATGGCCAAAGGAACGATTATTAATATATGCTAGATCATACGACTCTTGGATGGCATATATTAATCAGAAGGGGATCCATGTTCCTGATTGAATTTGGCATGACTCCCCTACGAGCTTGTTGAATTTTGAGTTGGGAATTATCATTGTAAGGTTGTGATATTTTCAAGGTTTTGACACATAAATACATTTGTATGTTTTTACATGATTGTGTTATCTTACTAAATTATTATGATATGTTTGCTTATATTTGGTATATGATTCTTTATTATAGATTAAAAATGTCTAAAGACGCTTTATCATCGATACTTAATAATAACCAATTAACTGGTGAGAATTATAATGATTGGAAATGGAACCTGAATATCGTCCTCTCATTTGAGAAACTAAAATTTGTGCTGACAACCCCTTGTCCTCCTGAGCCTATGGGAGATTCCACCAATGATCAAATCCATACATATGATCGTTAGAAAGATGCAAATAATCTGGCCCGCTGAGTAGACGTCCATGAAGCTTAGTAGTTCATAGCCGACAGTTGCGTCTACCACCTAGTCAATCCAAGGTAGTGGAAAGTAGTCCTTTGAGCAAGCTTTGTTTAGGTCTATAAAGTAAATACAAACTTACCACTTCTCGTTGGTAACTTCACAAATGAACCTAGCCTTTAGTAGCTTTTAAACCTCCTCATTGATGGTAGCGTATCTCTCTGGGTTAAAGGCCCTCCTCTTCTAGATGAACGGCTTGTGCTAGAAATCGACATTCAAATGGTGGCAGATGATGCTCGGGTCAATCCCATGTATGTCTTCATGGGACCAGGTGAACACTTCCTGATATTCCATGAGGAACTTATTCAAGTCTGCTTGGATCTTAGGCTTTAGCTGAGAGCTAAGCATGACTGTTCGGTTAGGATGTTTGGGGTCTCGATGATATGGGACGTGATCTTTTACAGGCATTGTTCATATTTCTTCTTCGAGAATCTAGGGGTCCAAGTCAGATGACATTTTTGGTCCTTGTTTGATAGAGAATTCGATCTGCTCCACCTTGTAAATGGCCAAGACATTCGACTATTAGGTTGTCACCTTCTTCATGGCCTTGACATAGCAATCTCTGGAGTCCTTTGATTTCAATCTTATTACTTTTACTCCATTCTCTGTAGGGAACTTCATGGCCAAGTAGTAGGTGGAGACTATAGCTTTTAAGGCGTTCATGGTTAGCCTCCTAATGATGATGTTGTGTTGAGACGGCTTGTCATCCACTAGGAATTCAACAAACCATGTGACCCAAGCACGATCTCCATCGAAAGTAACCAGTAAATAGATTTTGGCCACTGCTTGAACATATTTTCCCAAAAAGCCATACAGGGGGCTCGAACTAGGACAAGCACAGCGTTACTGATTTTCAATTTATCAAAGTCTTGCTTAAACAGAATGTTTGCTGAGCTACTGTTATCAATCAACACCTGCCAAACAATGTTGTTTGCCATCTGCAGCTCGCACACTAGGGCGTCATTGTAAGGGTGGATAAGCCTGTCTGCCTCCTCCTCGGTAAAGGTGATTACGATATTTTCCCGCCGACACACTTATTGATATGCTCAGACATGTTCATAAGATTCCCCTTTTCAACCAAGTGGGCTTTCTAGGCATAGGCCTGTCGACCACTAGTGGTATCCCTGGTAACTAGCCCGCCAAAGATCGTATGTACAATGTTTGGCAGGGCCAGGGCATTCATTTTGTTAGCGTTTTGTGTTCTTGGCTAGCCTTCCCTGGTCAGCTAGTCGTTTCTTCTTGCGTTGTGACTAGGGGTGAGAACTCGTCGACGAACTCCCTGATGTGTCTGTCTCAGATGAGTTTCTCAATTTGGTATTTCAGCTAGATGCAATCCTAAGTGTTATGCTCGATGTCCTTATAGAAGTTACAATACTTGTTCTGGTCTCAATATGCTCGGTTCCCTTTTTGTAGGGGTAGGTCCACTAGAATTTTGCGATTGCTTACCTGGTTTAGCACTCATTGATAGTGGCGATTGAGGGTATGGAGCTTTGGAATTTCTTGGTTAGAATCTTCGACTTATCTGTTTTTGGCTTTTTGTTTTAGTCAGTCTCACCTTGATTGGGTAGATCCTTGTTCTTCTTCCCTTTTTTGTTGCTCCCTTCTCCATCTCAGTGGCTCTTCATGTAGTCCGCTGCGTCTACATGCCTTTGGGCATACATAAGCATTTGGGAGAAGGTGCTCGGCTGCCCCTGGGCTAGTGACTAAAGAAAACCTTTGTCTCATAATCCCTCACAAAAGGCATGCTTGAGGGTCTCGTCTTTGATGTGCCTCACCTCTAAGGGTACCCTGGTGAAGCAGTTGATATAGTCTCACACATCCCTATCTCCTTGCTTTACAGTGTAGATGTGAGTTACTTCCTCCCTTCTTATCCTAAATAGGGCAAAAGCTGTCGAGAACGTGTCAAACAGCTATCGAAAAGAGCTCGCAGTGCCCGGCTCTATATGCTTGAACCATTGCCGAGCAGAGGCAGTCAAAGTCAATAAGAACGCCTTGCATATTTCGATGTTGCTGCCCTGCCTACAAGATCAGGACTGGGCTATGAGTGGCTTGCCGTGAGGTCTGGCCTGGTTTTAGTTTTGGGACTTCCCTAACCCCTCTTGTCGGGGAGCTTTGTCCCGAGTATTTCCTTTCATGGCCATGTCAAGTGAGGATGCTGTCGATAGAAAACCAAAATATTGATGCTTTATTATTGATCAACTCTACGTGCGGCTGCGCATGGTGGTTGGACTACCTACCCAGCTTGTCTTGGCTTCCCGAGGAGTACCCGCAATAAAAAGAGGGTGCGGTTTAGAGGTCAAGGTGGACACCGGTGTGATGCCAGCCAAGGACTCTCCGACGCTCAAGTTAGGTACTTGTTCGACTGAGATCAGGAGTAGGATTTGGTAAGAAAGCCCACATACCTCTCAGGTGGAGTAAATGCTTTCTATTTATAAGCCACCACTTGGACCTGGTGTAAGGTGGGTTTGATATGTGACTGGGGTGTCCCATCAGGTGGTGTCATAAGGTAGGTGACAAGTGTCACAATCCCAAAACGGTGGTCGACCCCTTCATCTAAAGACTATAATGAGGCTATGTATTAGCCCTTGGGAATAAGTTGTTGCTTGGTTGCAAGCTGTATTGTTTTGCCCAAAGCACCTGTTTTTCCTGAGGAGGCGACATCTTGTGTGGTGGCTAGTGGAGGCCTTGGATAGCAACTCAGGAAGAAGTACCAATCAAAGGAGAGTCTTGTAGATATCTAAAAATGGCTTTATCCAAGCAGGGTGGCCAGGAAACTGAGGAGTGTTCTTCAAGAATAAGACATCGATCATACCCCCAACAACATATAAAGCTAATATAATAAAGGAAAAAGGAGAAGATAAATCTAGATTGAAATAGAGGAATGGCATCTCCACTAAAATAGAGGAAAAGACATTCCAAAGAAATGGCTATTCCTTTTTCTTTCCATTTCTTTTCTTCCATCCAAACGTGATCTGTTGGGGACTAATTTGATGCCCAATCCAATCCAATTGAGTCTAGACTCTACAGTGTGATCGAGTACTTAAAGTGGATCTAAGTGGTTAATTAAAGATTGTTGATTGTAAAGATGTCTTGGGTTTGTAAACCTAGGTCGGAGAGCTATATAGGATAATTCAAAGGAAGTCTAGTTGATATTAACTTAAGGTCAAGGCCCTCCAAATGACGGTTCCTAAGCCACACTACCCATTACCCTAAATTTAGAATACAACAACTATCATTCAAGACCCATTAAGCAATATGTGAATTTATTAGACATTAAGGGTCCGTTTGGTAAATAGATTCAAATTGTTTTGATTTAGATTGTTTTTATTTGAGTTGTGTGATTTGAATTGCTATTCAAATTGACGTTTAGATGCACATTTAAAGTGTTAATTTGAATATAGAATAAAATTGAAATTTGTATTTGGATAAATAGTGGAAATTTTTTTTGATTAATTAAAAAATATAATAAAATCTTAATGTTGATGATATTAAAAATATGCAATATGGATATTAATTTATTCATTTCTTTATTAGGAAGGTAATGGAATATGAATCGTCTCAATTGGATATTAAATGAAAAAGTTATGATTTTTTTCCACAAATATAGGAGAGAGAATAGTGGACATTACTATAGCAAATTGGATTCAAAGGATTCATTTGATTTAAATTTTGGGAAAGCAAATATCTATCCAAAGGATTCTTTAGAATAAGAGTCCTAAAAGTTAGCTTGATATGCCAAACAAACGGACCCTAATTTTTGACTTATGTTTCAATTACATTCTAATGTTGTTAATTCTTGTTGATGTCAAGCTTTAAACTGCTATGCACCCACACTATGTCCAGCTACCCACAATGGTCGGATGGCTTCTTCTCCTTATCTCAGGCTCCCAAGATGGACCTGCATAGGAAAAGGGACGCCTCAGAGATTTAGGGGGCACCAGTTTGATGCCAGCTAAAGGCTCTCCGACGCTCAAGTCAGGTACTTACTTTGTAGAGTTTAAGAGGGAAGTTAGTTAAGAAAGAGCACATTGCTTTGAGCTGCAATAAATGCACTCAATTTATAGGCTACAACATAGATTGAATGCAGGGTGGGTTCAACCCGTGACTCGTGTATCACCTCAAGACCTGTCAGGAGGCAGGTGACAAGTATCATGATCCCCACTGGAGGTTTGGTCTCCATCTAATGGTTGGAATGAGGCCATATGTCATCCTTCTATGGTGAGTTATTGCCTGGGTGTAGGCTTTAAGAGTTTGACCCGAGCATATGTTTTTCCCAAGGAGGCGATGCCTTGTGTCGCAGCCAGCTGAGGCCTTGAGGAGCACCTTGGGAGAAAGAATTGAACTCATGGAGTTGCAGATTTGTCTTCTCAATGATCTTATAGAGCATGACGGCCGAGCTACTACAAAGGCAGTCCTTGGAAGCTCTGCCGAACACACCCCCAACAGTAGCTCCCTAGTGCACTTGGTCGATGATTAGTCGAGTATACTATAGTGAGAAGGTGTTGTCGACTATGGTTGGCCTTTGGGCTTGACTTGAAGCAGTGAAATTTGAAGGGACAGGCGGTCAAACTCAGTGAGACACTTGTTGGTTGTTTCTTTGATGGGCGTAATTGATAACTCTAGTTTATAGAGTTATTTGGCCACTTTTAATTAACGAATATTACTATGTTTTTGAGAAAAATTACATGAAACATCCAACTTTTTCATAAAAGCATGATTTTATTGATGTAGGTTGAAGAAAGAAAGAAAACAAAACAAAAGGGAGCAAGAGCACAAGAAATCCGGGACCAACTTTGCTGGCAGAGTTGAAGCGCCGCGGCGCCCAAAGAGCAGCGCCGCGGCGCCCATTGAAAGTGCAAGAATGGCAGAAACTCAGCGCCGCGGCGCTGGGGAAGGAGCACCGCGGCGCTACGGCGGAAAAGAAGAGAAAAACAGAGGAGCAGCGCCGCAGCGCTGGAAAAGAAGGGCCGCGGCGCCAGAGTGATACTGAAGCACGATTTTTGGACGCAAAAACAGGGGATTTGTTATTTTAAGAGTAGTATAAATAGAATAGTTTTGGGTAGCTAGGTTATCAGTTAATTTTGGAGAGCGTTGTTTATTTTTCTTAGGAGCCGTCAAGCATTCCGGAGTAAGAAGTGAAGAATTGGTGACAGAATTTCTTGCTCTCTTAACTCTTGATGTTTGATTCAATTAAATTTTCAGATTTTATTTCTTTTTCAATTATGTTCTAATTTTCTTAGTTAGGGCTATGATGTAACCTAATCATGACAATGTGAATTTCATATTTATGCACCATAATTGATTTTATTCATGTGAGTTATGTGTTATTATGTTTAATGCTTTTAAATGATTAGCTACCATTTAAATGATCTGATGTGCATGTTCAAAACTGAGAAGGGAGAATTATGCAAATGCTTCATCTAACATATAACCATGAATTAAATATGGATAGAGATATACCATATTATTTGTGTGGCTTCATTTGGAAAGTTCATGAATCCTAATGCATTCTGATTTATTTAAATTCACATAGAGATATAGTGAGTTAATAAACTGAGTAGGTTTACTATACCTAGAGATAGGATAGTAAATAATTTAGGAATTTCCGTCATCACATGTGTATTATTGATTGGGTTGCGTAATTTTATGAAATTCATATCTAGTGATTATGGTGAAATCAAATGCCTTAACGCCTTGTCTTATTGAAGTATCTTTTGAGATTGATTGCAATTTTTATTTTTAATTTAGTACTCTAGTTCAGTAAATTATTTAATCACAACCTCATATGATCAACTAGATAAACCTTAGAGTTAATCCAATTTTAGTACTTAGTTAGATTATTATACAACAGTCCCTGTGAGACGATACTCTTACTCACTATTGTATTACTTGATCGATAACGTGCACTTGCGTTAGTGGATTTTATGCGAACAAGTTTTTGGCGCCGTTGCCGAGGACTATTTGTTTAATACTAATTAATATTAATACCGGATAACCCTTGATTTAATCTAGTTTCTTTTATTTTGTTCATTTTTTTTAGGAGTGCATTGGTGTATGAGAAGAACTAAACAAGGGGAACTTGTTAAGTTTGATTCAGAAATCGAGCGTACTTTCAAAAGACTGTTAAGAGAACAGAGAAATCGCACTGAGAAAATGGCGGATGCAGGTGAAGCTGAAAACCCTCGCCGACTTTTGAGAGATTATGCAGCACCAACTGTTCAAGGTGCCACTTCAAGCATTAGGAGGCCAGCTATTCAAGCAAACAACTTTGAGATCAAGCCATCTCTCATCCAAATGATTCAACAATTGGTGCAATTTAGTGGGCTACCTTGTGATGATCCAAACGCCCACATTGATGCATTTCTCGAAATCTGTGACACTATTAAATTTAATGGAGTGTCAGATGATGCAGTTAGACTGAGATTGTTCCCATTCTCGCTGAGGGATAAAGCCAAGAATTGGCTCACATCTCTTCCTGCAGGATCAATCACCACTTGGGATACTATGGCCCAAAAATTCCTTGGTAAGTTTTTCCCTCCAGCAAAATCTGCAAAAATGCGTAACGATATCACTAATTTCTTGCAGATGGACAATGAGTCGTTATACGAAGCATGGGAAAGATTCAAGGAGCTGCTAAGGAGGTGCCCACATCATGGATTACCAGTCTGGATGCAGGTACAAACTTTTTACAATGGGTCTAGCGCAAGTATCTGGGCTACCATTGATGCAGCTGCAGGTGGGACATTAAATAATAAAACACCTGAGGAGGCTTTTGATCTAATAGAAGAGATGGCATCAAACAACTATCAGTGGCCTACTGAAAGGCTACAAACTAGGAGTTCATGAAGTGGATGCATTATCTGCACTCACAGCTCAGTTTGAAGCACTTAACAGAAAGATAGACCATATGAGTGCTTCAGCTATGAAAATTCAGAATGCCGTATGTGAATTTTGTGGTGGAGGACATGCCAGCAATGAATGCCAGGTAGGTAACAATTTTGCTCAACCTTCTGAAAATGCTAATTTTGTTGGAAATTTTAACAGGTCACAAAATAATCCTTATTCCAACACTTACAACCCGGGGTGGCGAAATCATCCGAATTTTTCATGGGGCAATCAAAATGCGATGAGACCACCACCAGGATTCAAGCAATAGGAGGAGAAAAAGCCGAATCTGGAAGATATTGTTGCTAAGCTGGCGACCTCTACTCAAGATTTCATGAAGAGTACAGATGCAAGACTCCAGAATCAAGAGTCATCTATCAGAAATCTGGAAATGCAAATAGGACAGATGGCTAATATGATCTCAGGTAGACCACAGGGTTCTTTGCCAAGCAACACAGAAAAGAATCCTATTGAGAACATAAAGGCAATTACTTTGAGAAGTGGCAAACAATTGGGACAAGAGGATGCTAAACAGGAGGTCAACATTGAACAAGAAGAAGAGAGTAATGAGCAATCCAAGGAAACATGCAAGAGCAAGCTTTTTCCAGATGATCCCAAGCCCTATGTGCCTCCCATCCCATTCCCTCAACGACTCCAGCAGCACAAATTAGATAAGCAATTTTCTAAATTTCTTGAGGTGTTTAAAAAATTGCATATTAACATTCCTTTTGCAGATGCTTTAGCCCAGATGCCTAGCTATGCAAAATTCTTGAAGGAGATTTTGGCCAACAAAAGGAAGCTGGAGGATTATGAAACAGTAAAATTGAATGAGGAATGTTCAGCCATTCTGCAAAATAAGCTGCCACCTAAACTAAAAGATCCAGGGAGTTTTACTATTCCTTGTACTATTGGTGACTCTTATTTCGAAAAAGCATTATGTGATTTAGGGGCTAGTATCAATTTAATGCCTTTTTCTGTTTTTAAGAAATTAGGTTTGGGAGAGGTTAAAGCAACCACAGTGTCACTTCAACTAGCAGATCGAACAATTAAGCACCCAAGAGGTATTGTGGAAGATGTACTAGTAAAGGTTGACAAGTTTATTTTTCCTGCAGATTTCATTGTTCTAGAAATGGAGGAAGATCATGAAGTTCCACTCATTTTAGGCCGTCCTTTTCTAGCGACTGGAAGAACCTTGATAGATGTGCACCAAGGAAAATTAATTCTCAGGGTTCAAGATGATCATGTCACCTTTAATGTGTTTGAAGCAATGAAATATCCCTCAACTGATGATTCTTGCTTTAGAATTGACACCATTGATAAACTGGTATCTAAGATTTTTCAGGAAGATGTTTTCAAGGATCCGCTTGAAGCTTGTCTAACCCAATCTACTGGTGCGGATGTTGAGAATGAGGAAATAAGGGAATATGTAGAATTTATGGAGGCAAATCCACCAATTCCGAGGCATAAGGCATTGCAACTTGAAGAAGTGGGACAGTCCATCACAAGGCCTAAGCCATCAATTGAAGAGCCTCCTATTCTTGAACTTAAACCCTTACCTTCTCATTTAAAATATGCATATTTAGATGGCAATTCCTCACTACCTGTAATTATTTCTTCTTCTTTGACAGATCTTATGGAGGAAAAACTGCTTAGGGTGTTAAGAGAGCACAAAGCCGCAATTGGATGGAAGATTGCAGACATCAAGGGAATAAGCCCCTCCATTTGCATGCACAAAATTCTTATGGAGGAGAAATACAAGCCCACCATTCAACCCCAAAGACGTCTGAATCCAAAAATGCAAGAAGTGGTGAAAGCTGAGGTTATCAAACTATTAGATGCCGGGATCATCTATCCTATATCTAATAGTTCATGGGTAAGTCCTGTGCAAGTTGTGCTGAAGAAAGGAGGTATGACTGTTCAAAAGAATGACAATAATGAGTTAATTCCAACTAGAACAGTTACTGGGTGGCGTGTTTGTATGGATTATAGGAAATTAAATGACGCCACTAGAAAAGATCATTTTCCTTTACCATTTATTGATCAAATGTTGGAAAGACTTGCAGGACATCAATTCTATTGTTTTCTAGATGGATATTCAGGGTATAATCAAATCCCTATTGCACCCGAGGATCAAGAAAAGACCACGTTCACTTGTCCCTATGGCACTTTTGCATATAGAAGGATGCCATTTGGTCTTTGTAATGCACCAGCAACTTTTCAGCGTTGTATGATGGCCATTTTTTCTGATATGGTTGAGAAATTCATTGAAATTTTCATGGATGATTTTTCTGTTTTTGGCACATCATTCGATTTATGCTTACATAATTTGGCATTGGTGTTACAAAGATGTGAGGAAACTAACCTTGTTTTGAATTGGGAAAAATGTCATTTTATGGTGCAGGAAGGGATTGTGCTTGGACACAAAATCTCCAAAGACGGTATAGAAGTTGATAGAGCCAAAGTGGAGGTTATTGCAAAATTGCCTCCACCCACATCTGTCAAACTCGTTCGCGGATTCTTGGGGCATGCTGGATTTTATAGGCGATTTATAAAAGATTTTTCAAAAATTGCTAGACCTTTGTCTAACTTGTTGGTTAAAGATGCCCCGTTATGTGTTTTCTGATGAATGCTTGCAGGCCTTTAACACTTTGAAAGAAAAGCTTGTGTCAGCACCTATCATGGCAGCGCCTGATTGGGATTTACCTTTTGAGCTCATGTGTGATGCAAGTAATTCAGCAGTTGGAGCAGTGCTGGGCCAACGAAAGAACAAAATTTTTCAAACTATATATTACGCTAGTCGAACCTTGTCGGGAGCACAACTGAATTACACAACTACAGAAAAGGAACTTCTGGCGGTAGTTTTTGCTTTTGATAAATTTCGTTCGTATTTGATTGGTTCAAAAGTAGTTGTTTACTCTGATCATTCTGCTCTGAAATACTTACTTGAAAAGAAGGAATCCAAGCCCAGGTTAATCAGGTGGATATTGTTGCTTCAAGAGTTTGATTTGGAGATCAAGGATAAAAAGGGAACTGAGAACCTAGTTGCAGATCACTTATCCAGAATTCCCAATCATGATGAAGTGGGCAGCCCAATTCTGGAGGAATTCCCTGATGAACAGGTATTCTCTATCAAATCCCCACGAGTCCCCTGGTATGCTGATTTGGTAAATTTTTTAGCAAGTAATGTTCTACCCCCTAATTTGTCATATCAACAAAAGAAAAAATTATTTTCTGATGTTAAACACTATTTTTGGGAAGACCCTTTCTTGTTTAAAATTTGCGCAGATCAGGTGATAAGAAGATGTGTTTCTGAGGACGAAATGGTAAGCATTTTACAACTTTATCATGATGGGGAGGCTGGTGGTCATTTTAGTGGTTCTAAAACTGCTGCTAAAGTATTACAATCAGGTTTCTATTGGCCCACACTTTTTAAAGATGCACATTTCTATGTAGCCTCATGTGATCGATGTCAAAGAATGGGAAATATTTCTAGGAAAAATGAGATGCCTTTAAACAACATTCTTGTGTGTGAACTATTTGATGTTTGGGGTATTGATTTCATGGGACCATTTCCACCTTCATTTGGTAATGAATACATTTTAGTAGCCGTTGAGTACGTATCTAAGTGGGTAGAAGCAGCTGCTGTACCAACAAATGACACTAAGGTCGTGGTCAAATTTCTGAAAAGGAACATTTTTTCCCGATTTGGCACCCCTAGGGCAATCATAAGTGATCAAGGGTCGCATTTCAGTAGTAAGCAATTTGAGGCACTCTTGGGAAAATATGGGGTTACACATAAGGTGGCACTAGCATATCATCCTCAGACTAGTGGTCAAGTGGAAATTTCAAATAGGGAAATCAAGAGGATTTTGGAGAAGACAGTAAATGCCTCTAGGAAGGATTGGTCTATTAAGTTAGATGATGCTCTTTGGGCATATAGGACTGCATTCAAAACTCCCATCGGGATGTCCCCTTTCAGGCTAGTTTTTGGAAAAGCATGTCACCTGCCAGTGGAACTAGAACATAGGGCTTATTGGGCAACTAAACGTTTGAATTTTGATGCGCAGTTGACAGGTGAGGCTAGGTTGCTGCAACTAAATGAGCTGGATGAATTTCGGCTTGATGCTTATGAGAATGCAAAGCTTTACAAGGAGAAAACGAAAAGATGGCATGATAAGCACATTCTCAGGAAAGAATTTGCAGTTGGTCAACAGGTCTTGCTCTATAACTCTCGTCTTAAATTGTTTCCAGGTAAGCTGAAATCTAGGTGGTCAGGACTATTTACAGTAACACAAGTCTTTCCATCTGGAGCAATAGAGGTGGCACATGATACCAAAGGCAAATTTAAGGTCAATGGTCAGCGCTTGAAGCCTTACTTTGGAGGTGGAGTTAACAGGAATAAAATCACTATCGAATTACAAGCTCCTACCAAGTGACATTGAGACAGTCTGGCTGAAGACAATAAAGCAAGCGCTTCTTGGGAGGCAACCCAAGCATTTTATTATTTATCATGTTCAAAAAAAAAAAAAATAAAAAATAATAATAATAATAAATAAATAATTTAGGTTATTTTTGTTTAACATTATCATTTTGTTTTGCAGGAGTCGAAGTCAATAAGGGAGCATCAAAACAAAAATCGCTGGTGAACTGTTTTTTTTTTGGTAGAGTCCAAGCGCCGCAGCCCTCAATTGAGAGCGCCGCGGCGCTGTTTTGGAGAATGAAAAACTCGTTGGCAGAAGGAAAGCGCCGCGGCGCTATAACATCAGCGCCTCGGCGCCATGAAAAAAAAAAAAAAAAAAAAGGCAGAACGACAGCGCCGCAGCGCTGGAATTCAAGCGCCGCGGCGCTGTGTTCGTGATTCCAAAAAAAAAAAAAAAGGGTGGCTTTAAACCGAACAATCCCTCATTCTTTCCCTCATTCCCACCATTTACTTTCTCTCTCTACAACAAAACTCTTCTCTCCCACTTCTTCTTCTCCTCCTTCTCTCTAGAAAATTTTGCCATCCTCATCCTCCAACGTTGTGGCTGCCATCTCCTTTCAGTTCGTCTTTCTCTTCAAGTAAGTTGCCTCTTTGTCATATCTTTGAGTATTTTTATTTAATTTTTGTTATTTTTATTTTGTTTATTATTTCATATTTGTGTGATTATTTTTTTTTCTTTTCTTTAATTTGCACTTGTTAGGTTTTCTTTCATGATTCTAGTTAGATTTTGATATAGGTGGTTTTTGGTAAGTGAAATTTTGACGGTATTAGGTTCTACTCTTTAACGTGTGTGCCATACAACAACAAAAAAAAAAAAAAAAATGGCTTCTAAGCGCACACGAACTGTAGCTTCATCATCCACCCCATATACTCGGTTTGTGAGTGAGGCCGCGAGAAAAAGACATAATAATGCTATTGTTAAGAAAACTGTAGTACCGGAGCGGGGTTTAGACTTTAGCGATTGTTTCTCTACCGTTTTTTTTAATATAGTTATGCAAAGAGGATGGAGCAAATTTCTCGAGCAACCCGAGGCGGCTGTAGTTCCACTTGTCCGGGAATTTTATGCTAATGTTCCAGTGCACACTAACCTCCAGGTAAGTGTACGCAGTAAGATGGTTCGTTTTGATAAAACAACCATTAACAGGTATTATGGGCTTCGAAATATTGATAATGATGATTATTATGAATACCTCAATGAACATTTAGATTTTGAGGAGGTTCTTGGCACCATAGCTACTGCAGGCACCACATGGAAATTAACACGGGGAGGTGAAGCGGTGTCGTTTCCCTCCTCCGCGTTAAACAGGGAGTACAAAGCGTGGTTGTATTTTATTGCATCGAAATTAATGCCTGTAATGCACTTTTCTGATGTTACCAAGGACAGAGCTGCCTTGTTATTTGCTATTGTTACAGGTAAAACGATTGATGTGGGAAACGTAATCCAAGACAGTATTCTGAGAACTGCTATGGGTTCCACGACTGGTGGTTTGGGTCACTCTTCCCTCATCACACGCTTATGCCTCGACGCCGGAGTCCCATTCGACCAAGAGGAAGAATTATTGCAACCCATGAAAATCATTAACAGAAAGGTCGTGGGAAGCTTCAGAGACCAAGAAGTACACCCTCTGATTCGGCAAGACACTGGTGCCTCCGCCTCGAGCCAACCCCCTCAGCCCGAACAAGTCACTCCCATAGCTCAACCGCCTGCTGTCCCTGCCCCTGAGTTACCAATCAGTGATCGCTTGCGTCGTTTGGAATTAGGCCTAGAATATAATATTGCCATGACGCGGGCAATTGCTCGACACTTGGGCATGGATGAATCTCAACTTCCACCTCCACCGCATTTTCCTGATCACTCTGAGCCTTAATTTCACTTGCCATTTTTATTTCATTATTTCGGTTTTCTTTTCATTCTCAATTTCTTAAGGTTTTTGTTTTGTTTGTTTTCCTTGTTGTCCAGATCACTTCTCGGAGTTCCCATGGCTGCACAAGTCCAATTGGCCTCATTTATTACTCAGGGGGTTTCCTTACCTTTTCTTCTTTATTTATACATTGAGGACAATGCTCTATTTAGTTTGGGGGGGGGGAAACAAAAATTTTTGTTTGTTAAAACTTGTGTTCACCCTTTTTGAAACTTGAAGTGATACATTCCTGCATTGATGAATCTGGATATGATTGAATCCTTTATTTGGATGTCTTAAAATTTGTAGGAGGTATGAATTTTGTCTAAACTTGTGATGGATTTGTTGTTTAATTCTAATTCTGAATTTATGATCTATTTCTCGAGCACAAAAATCCTGAATTTTTGAATTGTGTGTATGTCCATTAATGTTCACCCATGTTTTAGAATTCATCTGATTTTCTCTCGAGGCGAAATCCTAGGCTACATCTGACTGAAAACATGATTTAGGCCATTTTTGGATTGTTTGAGCCGTTCAAGCCAACCTTGGTTAAATATCCCTAGTCACCTTGTTGAGCCTTGATGCATTAACAGTTCTTTATTTGTCACCCACATTTGTTAAACCAGCCAATCATTTTTACCTTGTCCCACATCCCGTAAACATGTTGATTTCTGAAGAAGGTAAGCGTATTTTGGGAGGTAGAATGGAGCAAGGGAATTGTTGAGTTGTTTCTTGAAGCATAGAAGTTTTTGAGTCTCATGTGGTATTAATTTTGCTATTTAAGATCTTATTAGTTTTCATATGATTGAATTCAAAAAAAAAAAAAAAAGAAAAAAAAAAAAAAGAAAAAGAAAAAGAAAAAGGATGAAACAACAACAGTGAGTGACTAAGAAAATGAAAGTGCATAATTGAGTGCAGTTGAGGGCGATGGAGTGAGTTTGGGGATAGGGTCTAAATTGGTTAGAAGTTGGATGGCTTGAAGAGAAGGTAAATGTTGATTGTACAGTTGAAGTGGTTTAAGGGTATACAACCAAGACGGATTCTAGTTGGAGTCTAGAAATCAACATGTGAGGGGTGAATTGAGCCTAAAATTTACTTTTATCTTACCTCTAGCCCAGCCTAACGTTACAAGCTTAATAAAGCCCTAATGATTTTTAGTTGGATGACTAGCCTACATTAGTGGAGAAAGAAATGAAAGGTGAACCTATGAAACATGTTCCTGTGCACAACTCATCAAAGCTTCTCAGAGTAATGTGGATGTTACTGAACTGCATACAATTTGAAAAGAATGGATAACACACACACACGGGTCATGAAATTAGAATTAGTCTTAACCAGCAAATCGATCTCACTGTTTGAATGGAATTTGTTTTTTTCTGTGAATTGTAAGATGGAAAAATTTTAGAGGACATCTTGAAGGATTTGTTGGTCCATGTTTGTGTTACTTCTTGATTTTGCTCGAGGACTAGCAAAAGTTAGTTTGGGGGGTTTTGATAACTCTAGTTTATAGAGTTATTTGGCCACTTTTAATTAACGAATATTACTATGTTTTTGAGAAAAATTACATGAAACATCCAACTTTTTCATAAAAGCATGATTTTATTGATGTAGGTTGAAGAAAGAAAGAAAACAAAACAAAAGGGAGCAAGAGCACAAGAAATCCGGGACCAACTTTGCTGGCAGAGTTGAAGCGCCGCGGCGCCCAAAGAGCAGCGCCGTGGCGCTACGGCGGAAAAGAAGAGAAAAACAGAGGAGCAGCGCCGCAGCGCTGGAAAAGAAGGGCCGCGGCGCCAGAGTGATACTGAAGCACGATTTTTGGACGCAAAAACAGGGGATTTGTTATTTTAAGAGTAGTATAAATAGAATAGTTTTGGGTAGCTAGGTTATCAGTTAATTTTGGAGAGCGTTGTTTATTTTTCTTAGGAGCCGTCAAGCATTCCGGAGTAAGAAGTGAAGAATTGGTGACAGAATTTCTTGCTCTCTTAACTCTTGATGTTTGATTTAATTAAATTTTCAGATTTTATTTCTTTTTCAATTATGTTCTAATTTTCTTAGTTAGGGCTATGATGTAACCTAATCATGACAATGTGAATTTCATATTTATGCACCATAATTGATTTTATTCATGTGAGTTATGTGTTATTATGTTTAATGCTTTTAAATGATTAGCTACCATTTAAATGATCTGATGTGCATGTTCAAAACTGAGAAGGGAGAATTATGCAAATGCTTCATCTAACATATAACCATGAATTAAATATGGATAGAGATATACCATATTATTTGTGTGGCTTCATTTGGAAAGTTCATGAATCCTAATGCATTCTGATTTATTTAAATTCACATAGAGATATAGTGAGTTAATAAACTGAGTAGGTTTGCTATACCTAGAGATAGGATAGTAAATAATTTAGGAATTTCCGTCATCACATGTGTATTATTGATTGGGTTGCGTAATTTTATGAAATTCATATCTAGTGATTATGGTGAAATCAAATGCCTTAACGCCTTGTCTTATTGAAGTATCTTTTGAGATTGATTGCAATTTTTATTTTTAATTTAGTACTCTAGTTCAGTAAATTATTTAATCACAACCTCATATGATCAACTAGATAAACCTTAGAGTTAATCCAATTTTAGTACTTAGTTAGATTATTATACAACAGTCCCTGTGAGACGATACTCTTACTCACTATTGTATTACTTGATCGATAACGTGCACTTGCGTTAGTGGATTTTATGCGAACAGTAATCATTATGCCTTTTTGAATTCTGCGCCTAAGTTTTGGCTATAAATATGGGTTAGTTCCCAGTTATTCTAGAGTGTTTTGCAACTGAGTTTCTAGCCTTTTGAGTTTTAGCTACCAAGTAAAAAACTATAATCTAAGGACTTTTTACAATCCCGAATAGCCTTTTTTCCTGAGTAGGTAATTATATTAGAAGTAACCATGAATGACTTGAGTGATTCCTAGAATGATTCCCCTAACACCTCTGGGGCAAAAAAAACCGACATGACCAGGCCATATCCAAGGAAGTTGACATTATAGAGACATTGACCGAGCCAGATGAAACGGCTCGGTTAGCCAAGATCCTTAGCGTAGGGGAAGGGGTGACGCCGGAGAGGGAATTCCTTGAGATGATCGAAGGAAGGCGCCCCATAAGGCCGTACAGGAAACAAGACCCATACATTAGGGTAGCCGTCATAGGTACTTCTTGGTTCACTGCCTAAGAATGTGCTAGCTTGGCGGTAGCCTCTGATGTGTCAAGTACATTAGGCTAGGACGCCAAGGCGTCAGATCCTATAATGGGAATGGTAACCATTGATTCATCAGTCGAAGAGGAGAGGCTAGCTAGGGGTGATGAGATCGAGGACAAAGAAGAGGAAGAAGTAGAAAGACACACCATGGCAACCAGGGTCTAGGGAGCATTAGCTTTTAGGGTGGATCTGCCCAACCAGACTTCAGCAGTAGGATATACTTCAAGAATGACGCCAGGCTGACTTAAGACCCTACATCGAGAATATCAGATTCCTGACGACGTTGTCCTCATCTTACCACGGGAAAGGGACTCACTGTTGAACCTACTGGAAAGATACATCACTTTGTATGTGGAGTTCTTTTAAGCAGGACTCTACCTTCCATTCCACCCTTTTCTTCGTCGGGCCCTAAATTACCTGAACGTATGCCCTGCTCAACTGAACCCAAACTGCTACCGGTCCCTGATTGGCATGTACATATTGTAGAGGTATTACCATGTGACCAAGATGCAGTGGGAGGCCTTCAAACAGGTCTTCAAAATGAAGAGGCTTCCTTGGTAGACCGGGTGGTATTACTTCACCAGATTCAAATACTTCATTCTTAGCAACCCTAACTCAAATAAGCTATCAAAGTTTGAGTGGTTTTATGTCGGAGGGCATTAGATGTTCGGGGCTGGTGAGGTAGTGCCCGAAGATCAGGTGGTCCTAAAGAGGTTCGAGTAGGGACATATATGGTCGAAGAGGCCATGGGCCTCGAGCAGGCTTCTTGCAGCCATTGAAGAATTATATGCAAAGCCTGAGGCTTTTCAACAACAAGTATTTTTTCTACCGAAGTCTAATCTTGCTTACTACTACTAGTTTAAGGGGTCCAGCTCAACAAACCCCTTTCGAGACGACATACCACTTGCCTATTCTAACGAGCAAGTGACCCTTATTGGGCATAGTGTTGCCGACGTCTTGGGGCCAAGCATCTATCAAGCTGGGCGGCCAGCGGGAGAACCATCATCATCCAGTTCTGATAACTCTCCTTGTGGTTCCCTCAATTTGGGGCCGCCCATAACCAATGACGAGCTTAGGGACGTGATCAGGCTCCTTTACCCCCCCAGGCCAGCTCCAAATAAGAGCTTTGACCCCAATTTTTTTTTTTTTTTTTAGTTTTGTCGAGCCTAACTTCACTTGGTGATTTTTCCTTTTCGCAGACATGTCTTTCAGGGGATGTCTAGGTAGGAGAGGCAGAGGCGGATGGAGGACATCCACCTCCAAATAAAGGGCAAAGAGGTTGCTCATTCAAAAAAGAGAAGGACCAGGGAGCCTGAGCTATCTATTGCCGCTGATTAGCTAAGCATCCTGCTGCCGCTATCGAGACAAAGGGCCTCAATTAGCCAAGGAGACAACAATCTTCTTCCTGCCACCATCACCGTCTCATCCCCTCCAACCGATCCGCCGAGGAGGCACATGCCAATACGCCCCCTTATGGTAGAAACCATCAGGGAAGCTGTGCTGAATGAAGACTTCTTGAAGGCAGCCAGGGAGTAGACCTTCTCAGAGTGCTACCATTTGGCCTTCCTTCAAAGCGTCCAGGTATGCCCAGTTAAAATTCTGAGTTCCTTATTACTTGAGGCATTTTTTTAGTCTTTAACTCGTGCTCTTGCAGGCTAACGCATACCTAAAGCTTGTCGACCTCCGGGCCGAGCATCAATTTCACGTCAAGCAGAAGAAGGCTGAAAAAACTATCGAAGAAAAGGCTCAAGTAGAGAAACTGCTCGAGGAGAAGGCCAACAAGCTTTCGAAGGTGAAGGCCACACTAGAGGCTGATGTAGTCCGAGTAAAGGAAGGGGCCAGAAGGCTTGGGTGGAGGCAGAGGAAGCACAGGCCACCCTCCTCGAAGAAAGGAACAAGGCCCAAGCCGTTCAGGATGAGCATGAGTGGTTTTTAGGGGAGGAGCTACCCTACAGGCTGACCTAGGTGGTAGAGGAGTTTAAGGACTCTGCCGAGTTTGTAGACCAATATTACCTCAGGATGAAGGACCTTTAAGAACACCTATTGGAGAAGTATCTTGAGGCCACCGCCATAGATTGGTCTATAATTATTGATCTCGCGATAGGGGAAAAGGCAAAGAATGAGGAGCTCCGGCTAGACAGGGCTCGGTCGTCAACTTGGAAGCCAACAACAACGAGGACGAAGCCCAAACTTGATGGCCCCCTTTTTTATTATTATTTTTGTTTTTTCATTTGTCTAGGTTTAGGAGGTTCCCGGTTACTTGTACCTCCCCCCAAGACAATTAATAAAAAATTTTCATTGTCCTAAGTTTAAAGCTTCTCGGGTTATTCTTTTATTTTTGTTTTTATAGTTTTTAATGGGCTGAGTAGGAACATGCCCACTTCTCGAATCCTCTTGTTTAGGAATGCCTGTCCGGTAAGTCTGGTCTGGGCTGGCTATGGTGATGCGTAGCGCCTTGTGCCCCCTAAGACTTGTTTAAGTCCTTTAGTACTTTTTACAAGTCTAATTGTGATCGGGAGTTGAATTCCCTAGGGTCATCACCAGATTGGAGCAACTGTTGCTCGGGTAGTCTGTGGTGCGTTGGATTAGTGGGCTATTGTTTTAAGTCCATTTGTGGTCGGCATGTATGCTGACTAGCCCCCCAGTTGGGAGTTAAGACGACCCCCTTTTTTGGGAGTTATGGCCCTTTTTTTTTTATCTAGAATTGCTCAAAGGAATTCTTTTAATTTGTACTTTTCATTAATACTTCTTTTTTTTTCTACATTTCTCTACTCTGCTCGGTAGATCTTTAGTTACAAAAAGAATGTTAAGGCCTAAGATCAAAAAAAGCATTATGGCTCTTATCAGCAATAGAATCTCTTCAAGTACTTGGCGTTCTAAGGGTGAATGAGCATATTTCCTTCCATATATGCTATCTTGTATGTGCCTGGTTGGATGATGCCAATCACTTTGAATGGGCCGTCCCATTTAGGTCTAAAGGAACCGAGCCTGGGCTATTAGATAGTTATTTTCTTCAAAACTAGGTCACCAACTTTAAAGCTTCACGGATGAACCCACTTGTTATAGTATTGGGCAACAACCTGATTTTGAGCAACAGTACAAATAAAAGCAACATCCCTCTTCTTATAGGAGATCAAGTTTAGGCATCATGAGCTCGGTGTTTCATTACTTGTCATAGTGTTCGACTCTAAAGCTTGGGAAACCAACCTCAGCTAGGATTATGGCTTCAGCTCTATAGACCAAGGAGAATGGAGTTTCTTCCGTGGCAGTTCGAGCAGTGGTACAATATGCCCAAGGCACCTTTCAGAGCTCGTCGATCCATGTGCTTTTGAGTCCTTCCAGTTTCTTCTTCAGGTTATCTTTGATGGTTTTATTAACTACTTCAACCTGTCTATTGCTCTGAGGGTACCTAAGCAAGGAGAACACTTTCTTGATGCCGAGTTGTTCACACATTCTAATGAGACTGGTTGCTTCAAACTGCTTAACGTTGTTGTTAACTATGGTTTGCTGGATGCCATGTTGATAGATTATATTCTTCCAAAAAAGTTAGTGTACCTGGCTTTGGTCATGTCGGCGCAGGGTTCAACCTCTACCCATTTGGTGAGGTAATTAATGGCCACTATACAATATTTGAACTATGATAAGGCTGGAAGTAGAGGTTCGATCAGGTCAATGGCCCACTAAGTAAACGACCAGGCAAATGCTATAAAGTTGAATGGCTTGGCGTGTTGTCTAATTGCTCAAGCAAACTGCTGGCACTTAAGGCACTTACGTGCGTATTCTTTGCAATCTTGGTCCATGGTCGGCCAGTAATAGCCTTGGTAGAGGCACTTAAGCGATAATAAGCACCCCTCTACATGATTGCCGTACAACCCACTGTGAATCTTTTCCATGAGGTATCGAGCTTCTTGAGGCCTGACACATCTCTGATATGGCATGGTGTAGCCGAGTCTGTAAAGTTTCCCCCGATCATCGAATAACAAGCCGAGCTATTGCGGATGCACCAGGCTTCCTCCCGGTCACCGGACAGCTCAGTTGGGGTCAAGTATTAGATTATTGTGTCCATCCAAGTTTTAGTTTGCCCATCGGCTACATTTACCATTTCTTTGTTAATGCTCGGCTCGACCAGCCTCTCGATTGGAACTAATGTCATATCAATGTCTTTTAGGCCTGAGGCCAGTCGAGCAAGCGTGTTGGCTTCGGCATTCTCAGATCTCAATATTTGAATTAAAGAGTAAGCCCTGAATTGTCCGAGTAGGGTTTTGACTTCCTTTAGGTATGCGGCCATGGACTCATTTTGGGCCTAGGACCCACCGTTAACCTGCTAGACAACAAGCATCAAATCGCTATGGATACGGATGCAATCCATCTTGAGGTCCCATGCGATTCTAACCCCTGCTATCAAGGCTTCATATTCGGCCTTGAAATCAAAGCGGAGTGTATAACTTGGCTTGTAGCCATTTGGATTGGTGAGAATGAGACCGATGCCTAAGCTGTTCATGCTTGAGAATCTATCCACGAACAGCTTCCATTCGGGCTTGAGATCAGGCTCAGGCTCAGCAATGCTGTTACTGGAAGAGTCGAGATCTTCAATAGGTGCTTTCTTGATAAAAAGGGTGATCTGCCCGGTGTTTGTGAATTTTGCTATGAAATCAGCCAAAGCTTGGGCTTTTATAGCCGTCTGGAGCACAAAATGTATATCGTATTGCCCGAGCTCAACAGACCACTTGGCCATCCGAACAGAGATCTCTAGATTTTGTAGGATTTAGTGCAAAGGATACTTGGTTAGGACTTAAATAGTGTGCCCCTAGAACTTGGGTCGGAGTTTCCGAGCAGAGGTAATGAGGGCAAGTGCCAACTTCTCCAACGGAGGGTACCTTTTCTCGGCTCCTTGAAAGGCCTTGCTGGTATTGTAAACCAGCTTTTGAACTTTTTCTTCTTCTCAAACGAGGAATGAATTGACTGCCTTCTTGAAAACAGCCAGGTAGGCGTAAAGCATTTCTCCCGGTAGAGGTTTGGCAAGGAGTGGGGGCATGGATAAGTATTTTTTGAGATTTTGGAGTGCTTCCTCACACTTTTTGCTCCACTCAAACCTCTCTTTGAGTGCCTAGAAAAAACGTTGGCACTTGTCGGTAGACCAGGAGACAAACCTAGATAGGGCTACTATCATGCCGGTCAGCTTCTGGACTTCTTTGACTATTTGTAGGGAGTGCATACCACGGCTTGAGCTTTGCTAGGATTGACTTTAATGCCATGGTGATTGACCATAAATCCAAGGATCTTGCCAAATTCCACCCCAAACATGCATTTGTCTAGGGTGAGCTTCATCTTGTATTCTCGAAGTATGTTGAAGCCTTCTTAGAGGTCGGTGATGTGGTCTACATCTTGGGCCGACTTGACGAGCATATCATCTACGTACACTACCATAGTCTTCGTGATCAGCCAAGCAAACATTTTGTTTACAAAGCATTGGTAGGTGGTCCGGCGTTCTTCAGTTCGAATAGCATGACCACGTAGCAAAACAATCCCTAGTTCATAGTAATGTAGTCTTCACTTAGTCTTCTTTGGCCATCCTGATTTGATTGTAGCCAGAGTAGGCACCCATGAAGCTTAACAACTCGTGTTCGATAGTCACATCCACTAGTTGGTTGATTTGGGATAGTAGGAAGTAGTCCTTTGGGCATGCTTTGTTTGGGTCAATAAAATCAATGCAGACCCGCCACTTCCCATTGGCCTTTTTGACTAGGACTATGTTCGCTAACCACTCTAGGTATGTGACCTGACGGATGAATCTAGCCTTTAGGAGCTTTTGAACTTCTTCATTGATCATAGCATACCTCTCTAGGTTGAATGCTCTCCTCTTTTGGATAACCAGTTTATGCTCAGGATGAACGTTGAGGTGGTGGCTGATTATGTTTAGGTCGATGCCAGGAATGTCCACGTAAAACTAGGCAAACACGTCCTGATATTTTGTTAGGAATTTCTCTAGGTCGGTCGGATCTCAAGCTTTAGTTAGGATCTAAGTTGGACCATTCTATTAGGATGTTTGAGGTCCAAGTGATATGGTACTAAGTCTTCCGCAGGTGTGGCTCACACTTCTTCTTCTAACATTCATGGGTTAAGGTTAGATAACATCTTCGGCTCTTGCTTGGCAGGAAAAGCTGTCTCGTCCACTTTGAAAATGGCTAAAACGGTTAACTGCTGAGCTGTTTCTTCTTTGACGACCTTGACATAGCACTCGCGGGAGTCCTTTTACCTTAACCTTATCACTTCGACCCCGTTCTTAGTGGGAAACTTCATTGCCAAGTGATAGGTGAAGACCACAGCATTGAAGGCATTAAGGGTCGGTCGCCTGATGATGATGTTGTGTTGGGAAGGTTTTTTGACGATAAGGAATTCTACTAGATGCATTACCTGAGCCGTGCCCTCACTGAATGTGACCAGCAAGCAGATCTTGCCTACTACTCTGATAGACTCCCTTGTGAAACTGTATAGAGGTGTCCAGACTATGGCCAGCATGATGTTACTGATCTTTAACTTGTCGAAGGCCTGCTTGAACAAGATATCGACCGAATTGTTATTATCGATCAGCACCTACGAACTATACTGTTGGCTATCTGGAGCTTGCACACCAAGGTGTCATTGTGCGGACAAACAAGCTTGTTTGGCTCCTCCTCGTAAAGGTAATATAAATGTCTTCTTGCTTCACAGATCTTGTTGATATGCTTGGACATGTTTATGAGTCACCCCTCTCAACCAGCCTAGCCTCCTAGGCATACGCCTGCCGGTCCCTCGAGGTGTCCCCAATGACCGGCATGCCAAAGATTGTATGTATGATGTTAGGCGGGGTCTTGGGTTTTCCCACCATCGTTATGTGGCCTAGGCTGCCCTTCTTAGGTCGGCTGATCTTTCCTCCTAGCATTGGTGCCAAGGGTCAGGACTCGCTCAACGAAGTCCCTGAGGTGACCATCTCGAACAAGCCTCTTGCTTTGGTCCTTCAACTGGATGCAGTCACGGGTGTTGTGCCTGATATCCTTGTGAAAATTATAGTGCTTGTTTTGGTCTCTCTTATCTCTACTTCCCTTCAACGAAGGTGGGTCCACTAACAGATTTTGGTTACTCAGTTGGTTCAACACCTCGTCAATGGTGGCTATTAGGGGTGTGTAGCTCTAGAATTTCCTAGTCGGGACTTTGGATTTGTCGGTCTTGGGTTTCTTGCTTTGATCGGTCATGGGCTGCTCGGGCGAATCCTTTTGCTTTTTCCTTTTCTTACCATTGCTACTACCTTCTCCTTCTTGACGGCTCTTCATGTAATTGGTCGCGTCGACATGCCTCTAGGCATAACCGAGCATTTGAGAAAATATGCTTGGCTACTCAAGGGCGAGCGACCAGATCAGGTTCCAGTCTCTAAGGCCCTCCAAGAAGGTGTGCTTCAAAGTTTCATCATCCAAGTGCCTTACCTCTAACGTTGCTTGAGTGAAGTGATTAATGTAATCTTTCACACTTCCATCGCCTTGCTTGATAGCATAGAGATGGGTCACCTCCTTCCTTCTGGTTTTGGACGTAGCAAAAGCGATCGAGAATGCATCAGATAGCTGGCAGAATAAGGTCATGGTGCCCGGCTCAATACATCGAAACCATTGCCGAGCTAGGTTGGTTAGAGTGAGTGAAAATGCTTTGCACATTGCAACATCGCTAGCATTTTGGACGAGCATGTGACCTTTGTATAGTTTCAAATGCTCATTTATGTCGATGTTCCCATCGTATACTTTGATCTGCAGAACCTTCAATTTGTTTGGCGTGGGGGCCCGCATGATCGTATAGGTGAAAGGCGGTTTGACATGCAGCCCTTTCCACTCCGAAACAATAGTTTCGGATTTGATCAATCTTTCATAGTCTCGTAGTTGACGGCTATTAGTATCTTTGGATAGTTCCACACTATACTAGGCTCCACCTTCTACCCTGTCGCTTCTTCCCTCCAACCTGTCCCAAGGAGGACGGTCCCCTTGGTCCCTGAGCCTATCAAGGACTGAGGCTCGGGAACCTTGTGGGGATCAGTCATGACCTTCCCAAAGACCTATCCGACATTCACAAATAAATCGATTGTTTTTTTATATGCCCTCTAAAGCCTGACGTCTCGTGTGCGTGGAGTCTACTTCATTCTAAGAGTCACCCCTTTGTCTTGCTCAACCACCTGCCCAGTCTTCCCAAGGAGGAGGAAGAAGAGCAGAGGGTGGCCACTGTTGAGCCTGTTGCCGCACCATTTGCTGTGTAAATAGGTGGACCGCAATGGTCAGCTCATAGATCGGATCCTGCGTGGCCTGTTTTGCTCTAGCCTCGTTGCCCTGGTTGCCTGACCAAGACTTCGCTGCCTAGGGCCTCCCACGAGGCCTGTTTTGGTTTCGGTTTTGGGCATTACCCAACCCCTCTTGTCAGGTTCTCTCATCCTGGGTGTTTCCTTTGGTTGCCATGCTACAGTTGCTGACGGATGTGGCTATTGGATGAAAACGCTGGAAAGGCATGGTGCCCTCTTTCTAGTGTCAAAATGTTGATGTCGAGCTTTGAACTGCTATGCACCAACACCATGTGCGGCTGTGCAGGGTGGTCAGATGGCTCCTTCGGCTCGTCTCTGCCTCCCAAAGTGAACATACATAAGAAGAGCAACGCCTCAGAGATTTAAGGGGCACTGGTGTGGTGTCGACCAAAGGTTCTCTGGCGCTTAAGTTAGGTACTTGCTGGGCAGAGTTCAGGAGCGAAGTTAGTTAGAAAAGAGCACGTTACCTTGAGCTGTAGTAAATGCGCTCAATTTATAAGCTACCACTTAGACCGGATGTTAAGTGGGTTCAACCCGTGACCTGTGTGTCACATCAAGATCTGTCAGGAGGCAGGTGACAAGTGTTATGATCCCCACTGAAGGTTTGGTCTCCATCTAAGGTTTGGAATGAGGCCATATGTTAACCTTCTATGGTGAATTGTTGCCTAGGTGCAAGCTCTGACAGTCTGACCCAAGCACATGTTCTTTCCGAGGAGGTGATGCCTTGTGTTGCAACCAACAGGGGCCCTAAGGAGCACCTTGGGAGAAGGAATCGAGCACATGGAGTTGTGGATTTGTTTTCTCAATGATCTTGCCAAGCTCAATGGCCAAGCTGCTGCGAAGGCAGTCCTCGGGATCTTTGTCGACCACACTCCCAACAATTCTAATCGATTCGTTTAATCTATTTCTTTCTATTCTCTAACGCTATCAAGGTTCAAATAATGGTAATCATGAACCCAATTAATTTGTGTTACTCCACACTTTTAAACTAATCATTAATTTATTTTTGACCCTAGATCCTAAATCAACTACCTAAATTTCATCTCGCTGTTTAACAATAGTGTATATATGGCGACGTCAACAGTTTAGGGGTCTACATATTAAAGAGATATAGAAATTAACATATAACTTATATATGGTCCTAGATAGTAGATCAGGTAATTAATTCCTAGTTTTAGCATATCATTTTTAAAGGTATTTAACACTGTTACTCCTAAATTTATCATACATTTACAATTTGCTCCTAAGCTTTAAATTTTATTATTATTCCTTTTAAACTTACGAATTTGTAGCGAATCGCCCTCCATTAATAACGATTTTAGTTTTTTGACTAAAATTGACAAATAAGTTGCACATGAATACTTGATTATTGACATCAATGGTCATTTTTTATATTTAAACCTAAATTTATTGTGATTAATATCCTTAATTAAGGTTTATTAACATGGAAAATTTTAAATTAATTTTGATTTGAATATAAATTTGGATTAATATTTATTCTTAATTAACGACTAATATGAAAATCATATTTCAATTTTAGTCAAAAACTTAGAATGACTATAAATAAGCTAATTTGCTACATATTTGTAAATTTATTGAGCAATTTGCTAAAATTAAAAGTTTAAGGATAATAGTACCAAATACCTTATTTTGTAATCTATAGTTACTTAACCAATATGTGTGTATTCCAATCCGCACGTACGTAGTATACAGCTTAAAAATTTAATTTAGGACACATAACTAAGAAATTTCATTTAGTGTTAGCTCCAGCGCTACTACACAATAATCATTTCATCATTTAATTTTCAGGTAAGAAGTTCAATCATATAAATGTGACCACATCATCGGTAGCCATCTTTCTAAAATCTGAAATGTTAACCAAAAAGGAACTGTAATTTGAATAAACGTGTTCATGAATTTATATAACTACTTTATAGAAATCAATCTCTCTATATGTGCATATATATATATATATGTGTGTGTGTGTGTGTATGTGCGCGCGTGTGATCATTCTATGGCCTTCTGAAGGGACCGTCCCTCAATGTAATATGAATGTAGAAATAAAAAACGTACTACATATATATATATACGATGGTCATTAAATTAAACATAAAATTAATATTGAAAATACGCAGTATAGTTTTTAAATGATTAATTTTTTAATGTTACGTAATAGAATATTTATGTAATGTTTTCTTCTTTTACATAGTACATTATAGGGATCTCTTGCGGAAGGACCTTATAGAAAAGCCTTTTATATATATATAGAGAGAGAGAGAGAGAGAGAGAGAGAGAGAATAAACAGCCTTAGAATTAATGGTCACAGTCAAATTGGTACATGCGCAGTGGGAGGTTTGTAAATTTGAAAGATTCTAATATTAATTCGCGCTCGTTGAAAATGCTGAATCCTTTGAAACAATAGAAATATCCCTACAATCTACTAGCAAGTTCTTCTCTTTGGCCCCACACACTTCACATTATAATTCATGCAAAAGATCGATCCTTTTGCCCTTCGATTTCAATAATAGGGTTTCATTTATAACTAAAAGACCTAACTCTATGTAAAGTAGGTGGTGAAGAGAGGAGAGCATTTATTTGATTTGTTCAATAATAAATGTGCTTTTGCATTTTTTTTTTTTTACTGGAAATAAGCCTTTTCTATAAATATATACTAACGTTAATAGTACTGAGCCCATCCCCCACCCATGACCCACCTAAATCTCAGAAGCCCTAGGCTATGTCTCTGTTGACCTTGTTGCCTTGAACCAAATCACGACAGCATAGAGATCCACTAACCACCTTCCCACCCAACCCTAGCAAGTCTCCTTTCCTTTGCCCAAGAAGACCTTCATGGCCAACTACAACCTAAGCATTAGCCCTCTCCTGCAGACCAAAAGCCCAATGGTGAGCCTAAAGGCAATATCAGGATCCTACCTAGAGGGAGAGGGAGGAGGCGATTCTCAAATGGGAGCAAACCCTAATCGGTTTACACCAGAGATAGAGAGAGATATTAGGTAGAAATAAGACAAAATTCAAATAATAAAACATGGTATATTTTTTATATATTCACCAAAAATTAATCATCAAGTCCATCACAAAAAAAAAAAAAAAGCATCAAGAAGTTTCTCTAAAGTGGTGCTTTTTATCTCAATTTTTAATCAAGCTAAAGTGGCAGCGCAGAAAGAAAACAAATGATTGATACATCTATTTATATACAAGAGAAACAAATTTCTTTTCTTCTGAGGTGTGCTTTAATACTTGACATGTGTCAATCTCTCCCCTATTTTTTACAACTTTTTCTTATTTATACTTTTTAGCTTTTTATCTTTCTTTCTTTCTTTATTTGTTATTTTTGCTAGAGGCTCTCAACAATCCAATGTTTGCAAATTACAATGTGCTTTTTCAAAAATACCTTTGTTTTTCTCATTTTATCCTCTTTATTAAACAAATATTTTTTTCTCTCACAATTTCATCTTAGTAAACATAATAGTGTTAACAATGTATTAACAACCACATAAGACCTCTGTTACTAAGAAAAGTCAAAAAATAATAAAACAGTGTTCAAAACTTTAACGCAGTATAAAACTTACAAAGTTACTCCGCCATGCATCGTACATGAGTTTTAACTAATAAAACTTAAGAGTCCGCACAAAGATTTATTTATTTATTTTTTCTCTACAATTATTAAAGAATTCTCCCCTTTTTTAATGCTTGGACTGTGCTAGAGGATACTCTTCATCATTTACGCAACTTCTGATCATGATCTCCAACACCACATGAAGCAACGAACAGCGTAATTATTCTGCCAAAAAAGAACAAACAGCTCAAGTTCTGTTTGGTAGTTGTAATTTTTACCATTTTTTTTAGTTATAAATAGTATAAAATTTTTACATATTATAAAAACAATAAAAAAATCTTTATAGCGTAAAGTTTTTCTATGTAATAATAAAAACAGTTTTAATCATATGTTTTAATTACCCTACCAAACACCTTATCAATTAAGATAGTTGGATGTGGCAGTAATTGTTTCGGTTAATACAGTGTTCTCAGTGTCACATCAAGCATTTGAGAACAACTTTTGTTCAATATCACAGTTAAAATCAAAATACGTACGCGACACATCTACCCTTTTTTAATGATGTATTTTTTTTTTTAATTTTTAGCCAAAATTTCATTTGAAATTATCAAGTACGGTTAACAATGGTCTAACACGAGTATTTTTTTTTTTCTATGAATAAGCTAGTTGCTTTTCATAATGGAATTAGCAAGAGGGTGAAATGGACCTACATAATCAAAGTTCTACCGGTCAAAATTAAATTTGATTAAGCTATTAATCATTAAATGTCATTATAAACATTGATTTCCACCACTGACATAAACCAAAGTTACACTCTAAGATTAACAAACCTTAAATTAATTTCATAAAACTATAAAAGAAAATCAAAACAAAACATTAAAAAAAAAACTTATAAAACAAAACTATATTTGTGACTTTCTTAATTTTTTTTGTTTTATTTTCTTTTATAGTGTTACGAAATTAGTTTGAAGTTTATTAATAATTGTGTAAGTTGAAAACTGTCCCAAAATATCGGTTTAGGTGCAGAAACGATATATTTAAAAACCATAATTCTTTTTAATACCTCACAAATAACAGGATATGAATTTGATAATTCGTTAAAACAGAAGATAGCAAAATAATATTTTTTTTAATTTTATCGACTTTTGAGTTGGTCACGGATTCGTTATTCACCCAACCCACCTAAAAAAGTCAGAAATTTTTCACGGGTTCAGAAAAAAAAGGCGCCAGGCTAATGGGACTGATCTTTTTCATAGTTCGGTAAAACGTTCTTATCTTGGATCTTTGTCAGACACATGCCTAAAAAAGAGCCACACAAGCACATAAAGGACGATATATCTAATTAATTTGTTTACCCAGAAGAAGTATATATTTGTGAACAAATATATCTTTGTCATTTCCTTAAAGCCAAAGATCCTCTCTCACTTTATATATATATATATATAACTTGTGTTAATTGTTGGAGTGGAATTCTGAACATCATTCTTCTTACACCGACTCTGCTGCTCTTTGGCCTTGAAGCTCCTTCGTGCGGAGGGCACTGGGGGGTTTAGCAGAAGACAATCAGATGCTCAAGTCAACCAAACAACAGTGGGGATCCTTTTAGGAACAGGAAAAGAAAGAGTGGGAAAAGAAAGAATTTCCAAAAAAGAGAGAAGGATCCCCTTCTTAGGTTTTTTGCCTTATTTATATTTAGTTTTTCCTAATATGTGATTATTAAAACAATCATTAGATTTAAGATCCGTCATATTTTTTTTTTTAGGCTTTGTATTTTACTTTGGTTTTCCTTTTTGTGGAATGTTGATTATACCCTTTTCTTTTCTTTTTCTTCGGGATATGTATATATTTAGGTAGGACCGGTAATACGGGTTGCGACACGACGACACGACACGAATTCGACACGCTTTTGTGTGGGTTAGTGTCGAAAAATTTGACCACAGGTCATTTTAGTGTCGACCCGAAACTGACCCGTCAAAAAACGGGTCGTGTTTGGGTCAACCCGTCTGACACTAAAATGACTCGTTTCTGACCCGTATTTAATTAATTAACTTTTAAAAAATTAATATTATTTCATATATAATATAAGCTCTTAAAATATCAAATCCTACCTCTCTTATCACTCATCTTCTTGTTAAAGTGGTATGAAACTCTTCTAATTTTATTTTTTTTTAATATTATATATATTAATGTGGGCGGGTTAGAGGCGGGTTACGGGTCAAAATCGGGTTACGGGTTATTATTTTTTAACACTATGCATAAGAAACGGGTTGACACGGGTCGGGTTCGTGTCAACCCGTATCAAAACGGGTCAGGTTAGGGTTGAGAATTCTCAACCCGTTCGGGTCACAGGTAGGGTTAGTGTCGACCTAATTTTGTAAAAATTAACTCCAACCTGACACGAACCCGACCCATAAACCCGTTTTGCCACCCCTATATTTAGGTACTTCTCCTTGATACACAAGCGATGGGACACGTATTTGATTACTAGTGGTTTCCCTGGCACAGACCCATGCATCATTTAGAATGGTTGTCTTAACGTCATCCGAATTATTCGGCTTTAATCGATTCGACCTTCATCTTGATAAGTTTCTCTTTGTATCAAGATGATAGTGACCTTTTACTTGAGCTGTCGGAGTTCTCTGGTTTGCCCTGTTGATTGTCAAACCAAACCGCTAGTAGTCGCTTGTTTTATCAATCGTGATGATTGAATGCCAATGTTCATCTTTTAAATGTTATACGTGTCGACATTTCATTAACTTAGTATAAAATCCCTTAACATTAATAATTTAGATCTAAATGAATTAAAAGTCGCCACAATTATGCTAGTTTTTTTAATCATCATTTATTTGAAAAGATTGACTAATATATTTTATCTTTACTTTTATAGAAGTTGGAATAATTTTTGTTCTTCCACCCATTTTTGTAGTCAGTCTAGTTATTTAAAATTATTTGATTTTAACTTAGCTTAATTCAAAGGCTTAAATTAATGCACATGATTTGTAACTTTTTTGACACCTCATGCTTAATTTTGCATCTCTACCTTAATTATTTCATGTAACCCTCTAGCCATCAAGAACTCATCATTACTAACATTTTCAGCTTCCTTTTGCCCCTTTGATCTTTGGTTTTTTTTATCTAACTCTATACCGTTTTGCTAAAATTTGCAAATGAACCAAAGTTTTGTGACTATGATTTTTCTATGTAGTTTTAGAATCGTATATAAAAAAAAATTATTGTGATAAGTACTCTCAATTTCCTTTTCAGCAAAAATATCCTCGTGTGCGTGTGTGTATATACATATATATATATATTATATAATGACAACATCATTTTTTAATAATTAGAACAAATAAAAAATAATATTTAATTTTTTTATACCTTCTGTTTTAAGTTAATTAAAAAACTACACTTTTGTTTTTGCTCACCGAAGGCACATTTTCAGATTTGATTTAATACATGAACCTATATGATAAGTTAAGCAAGTGTTAATTTTGACCTTTAAAATGATCAAACTATCTTTATCTAAAAAAACTTAAAAATTTTAAAAAATAAGAAGAAAACAAAAACAAAAACATACAAAACACCTATTTTAAGGTATTTTATACATTTTGAAGTAAAAAAATCTTAGTAAAGAAATTTTTTTAAAATTCTTAAAGTTTTCTTATTTTTCAATTTGAAGGCATTTTGAGTAATTTTTTTATGTCAAAACTGAAGATTGAGGTATAAATTTGTGCATTAAATCTAACATGAAGATATACATTCAATGAAATCAGAAATTGAAAGTATAATATTTGAATAAATTAAAAATACAGGGCATAAAAGGGTAAATAACCTAATTAAAAATAAACACAGATTTTTTTATATTATTTAACATAATTATTTTTACTATTTAAATATTATAATCATCATGTTTTGTTAACTTTTTCCTTCAAAGGTAACACTATTAACAATTTTACCACATTAGAAATTTTTTTTTTTTAACTTGTTTATTATTTGATCTCTTCGTCTTAAGTGTAGTCAGGTATGGTTTTACCTTAGCTATGTATGTCTCAACCACTTTTCCACATCACTCTTTTTTTTTATTGTTATTCTACTTGGACAAAGAATTTCTCTCCATACATAAAAATAAAAAATAACTGAAGTACAAAGCGCCGTAGGCACAATGCCTTGCTAGTTATATATATAAATATGATCAAGTTCTAGTTACAAGCCTTTCCTTTCGGTGTGCTTCTACAAATGAATTGGATGCTTCGTGAAGGAAGTCATGCAAGTTGATACACGTACAATTACAACTCATAATTAAAATTCAGTCAATGACAAATCAAGACCTTAATTAGCTATTGTCACAATATTATTTATTACTCGTATTACTAGTCTTTTTCTGGCTGTTGTTGGCTATAGTACTACGTAGAAGGATCATATATTGTAATTCTTAATCGTATGTATTTATTTTTATTCTTAATTTTTGGATTTAAATTATAATTATCACATCAATATTAGAAGTATATATGGATAGTCTTAGCCAAGCCAAGCCAAGCTGTGTTTCATACATTAATCATGTGGGGGACTATAGTCAATACTTAAAAAAACAGAATTTTACAGCGTGCACGTATTTAAGGACCAATAATGTCTCCACCTACCAACAACTTCCATGTATATCTTCTCTACAAATTAAACTGCATCTACAAAGACCCTTTTTATACACTATATATACATGTATGTATGTTTTTGCTGATCTAGTTTCTCTCTCGCACTTAACAAACACAAAAATGGGAGCTCCAAAAAATATTGTAATGGTGGTTATTTTGGTGAGTTTTGTAGGGTTTGGGAGGTCAACGCTCGAGCAGGACAAAGCGGAGTGTGGAAACAAACTAATAGGGCTGGCCACGTGTCTGAGTTTTGTTGGAGGAGAAGCGAGTAGCCCAACATCGGATTGCTGCAGTGGATTGAAGCAGGTGGTGGAGAAGAGCGCAAAATGTCTGTGTGTTCTCATCAAAGACAGAAATGATCCTGAACTTGGCATCAAGTTCAATGTCACCCGTGCCTTGCAACTTCCTTCTACTTGTCATGTTCCCCTTAACCTAACTACATGTATTGGTAAGCACTGCATACATATATATATGCATATATATATATATATACACACACACATTTTGACCTCATTTTATGAAAAATTCTTTCATTTTTGTTATCGTCTTTTCACCGCTAAAGTTAACTTTCTAACTTGGCAAACTGAAAGTGGTGAGCAATTTGATACTTGTTATACATATATATATATATACAGAGCTTCTGCACTTAGCACCAAACTCGTCAGACGCAAAGGTGTTTGAAGATTTTGCAAAGAGCCTCAGTCACAAAACTACCACTTCGACTAATTCTCCGGCTGCCCCTGCTGGTACGGTAACGTATATTTTATTCATTTTCTAGTAATACTGTGTACTTTTAGATCGTGGGACAAGTTTATGGTTGAGAATGATGATTTTATGCTCCACCGGTAGAGAACGATCTAATAGTAATGTACAGTTTTTAGATTTAAAATTAAGAATCAAGATTAAAAGTTCTATTAAATTAGGTGGTTGATATTTAATTTGTGTTTCAATGGCCTGACATTCCTGACTATTTGTTTAATTATAAGCTTATTTCTAAACAACCATTAAATAATCATGCCAACGATCAGTATTTATTCTCTACCAGTGAAGAATAATAACGTTCCCCACTATAACTTTTTTTTTTTTAAAAAAAAGGAATACATTTTTTGTTGTTTAAATATGATTTTTGTCATGTGCGAATTTAAAACTACCGCACAAATATATATCTATATATATATATATATTGTACAAACAAAAAGATTATTTGATATGTGTAAATAAGCATATTCGAGAATTATTTGCTTCGGTACTGATTTTTTTTCGTTTTATAATTATAAAAATCTTGACTTGGGGAATTTTTTGTTGGAAGGAAATTCAACAAGTCACGGGAGTAGAAGCGGTGAAGTGAAAAGTGGTAATGATGGTGGAAAAGGAAAGAGATGGAATCATAGCATGATGGGAGTGTTAGAGATCACGGCTTTGGGGATTTATTTGCTCTGCATGCTTTTTCATTAATCCAGAATATAATATGATTATGTGGCCCTTTATGTTTGATCTTTGATGTGATGAATATATGTTTAATTGTTTCCTCTGATACCAAGGGAAATATCTATTATCGCGGCTTTATATTATTTATAGTTTAATAAACATATTTGGTAAAATTATGTCTCAAAATAAAATTATGCATTGGAATAGGCATACATACGATATGAACGAAGCTAGCAAAAACAGGGTTAGTCAATATGCGCATTGTCAAGTGAGAGAGAAGAAGAAAGAATGAATTCTCGTTGGTGTTAAATGACTTTACATAAATGACTCTGATCAGTCTAGACTTTTTCACCAGTACACAACATTAATAACTGTTGCTAGCTAACTTCCAATCGTAACATCTACTTGCTTTTTTAACAATTTTTTCCTTACAAAATACAAATCTATCTCATCATGTATGGAGCACAACGTTAGTGGAGATCATGAGATTGTCAGATGACATTTTGACATATGGGTTCAAACCAAACCCCCACGTGTGCTACAGTATAAAATAAAAAAACAACTAATGTGTAAAATTTTCACATATTATAATATTTGAATCAAAAGTTTTGAATAGAAAAATCTAAATCAAAATTTTTTTTATGTATAGTTAATTAATGTGCACGATTTGTACGTTAATTGATTTTATGTATTAATGCAGTTTTAATTATAGGATAAGGCCGGTCAGAAAGAGACAAACCTTGTGTTTCACATGTGTTAGTTTCAACCTGATTATGTCTTGACTCACGCCACCACCATGACCCCATTGCTTTACAATCCTCAATGTAAAGTCACAAGTCACAAACTCACAAGCAAAGCATATATAAAATTAAAAAAAGTATAAAGAGAGAGAGAGAGAGAGAGAGAGAGGGTTTCTCATGAAATCAAATATATATAGATTCCTTGTCTCACGCACACAAAAACACAAAAGGTCCTAATTCCTAAAACTAAAGAAGGTATAACAGTAGTAGTTGCTAGTGACGATGGGTTCCGGTTCAAATAAAATGTTAAGGCTGTTGGGGATGGTTTTGGTAATAATCATAGAATTAACAGCGGCAAATAATCTAGACCAAGACAGAGCAGAATGCGCAGACAAGCTAATGGGACTGGCGACGTGCTTGGCGTACGTGGGAGGAGATGCAAAGACTCCAACGCTGGATTGCTGCAGTGGATTGAAGCAAGTTGTGGAGAAAAGCAAGAAATGCCTCTGCGTTCTCATCAAAGATCGCAATGACCCCAATCTTGGACTCGAAATCAACTCCACTCTCGCCTTGCAACTCCCCAATGCCTGCCACATTCCCACTAACATCACCAAGTGTGTTGGTCAGTACATATATATATATATATATATATCATGATGCGTAGTGCATCCATACACGCACATATGTATATAAAAACTGAATACATACACATATATGTATCCATCTCTGTTCTTCTTCTCTCTATTTAATCCGTATATATTGATCTGACAGTTTAAAATTGTATCAACAGCTTAAAAATTGGATCTTATTGAAACTGTGTTTCTCTTCCATAAATATAGATTGGGGATTGATTCTAGTACTAGATAGTAAAAAGAGGAATCCCTCAGACTACCAACTAGTCTAAGTATATAGATGCTACTTTGTCTTTTAAGTTTTTAAAACTTTCACTAGACAGGGATATTAAATTTTGATTTAGTCTTACTTAATCTTTTATATTTAAGTTTCTACAAAAAACAAATGAAAAAAAGGTGGGTGTTAATTACTATTAGAATTCTTTGAAAATAAATGGACAAAGATCACATCACTTCGCTTAACCTTTCTTTTATGTATATCTTTAATAAAAATTCTAACAAATCAAAGGAAAATAAAAGCTTTTTGTAATTTGCTAAAAGATGAAACAATTAGATTCGTATGCGTGTACATTGAGCATATAGCTTTTTCAATAAATACTCATTCGGATGTCATATTGTGTTTGACAAGTTATGTATGATTCCCTATTGCGTAGGGAAGGGGCAAGTAATTAATTTGAATGGCTTACGTGCAGATCTTCTTCATTTGGCACCAAACTCGTCAGATGCAAAGGTGTTTGAGGGACTTGCAAACAACACCAGTACCACCCCCATTCCAAGTGGTACCATTTATGTTTTCAGAATTTGTTGGTCAACTTTTTTTTTGTTTTTTAGAGTTGTATTAGAAACCCTAACTCTAATTTTATTTTTTTGAAAAAAAATAAAATTGCCCTCCAGTGAGTTGACATCATTTTATTAGTAACTGCAATCTCTTTTTTATAATTGAGGTGACAATGCTTAAAAAGAAACACCTAAATTGATATTAGAAGGTTAAGATTTAATTGAGTTGATGTTTTAATCATTATTTGATTTATTAACATGAGTAAAATTTTAGTTTCCTTAATTTCTCTATGGTGGCGATTCTTTTTAATTTTTCATACTTCCTTAATTTTGTAACATTTGTTTGAAAGGGTAGTGAGAACCGTTGGTTAAAACTACTTTTACTGTAACATGTAAAAATTATATACTATTTATAACTAAAAAAGTGATGAAAATTATGATTTTTACTGCTCAACCAAACAGCCCGTTCAATTATTAGATAAATTTTAGATGTGCCTTTATGCATTTTCTGATCATTTTTCTTTTTCAAAAGGAAATTCAACAAGTGACGGAAGGAGCAGCGCTGACGTCAAAAGTGATGGTGGGATGGGAATAAATCAGGTGGTTTTTGGAAGTTTGCTAGCGTTTTTCACTCCTCATCTGCTTGTTTACATGATTTGATCTCATTTTGGTCATTTTGTATGTTTCCTAATTTCATGTATTTGTGTGCTCCTCCTTTAAATGTTGCTTTGCTTTGATTAAAATGTTTATTCATCAACATATATACTTCCAAATAGCATCTGAATGAATTTAAGTGGATATTGGTTGTTTGAGCTAAATTGTGTTAAATCTATCCCCTGTTGTTTCGCTGATTCGAATTGTGTTAATTTAAACATTTCTAATTTGAACAGAAAAATCTGAATTGTGTAATTTGAATAATAATCTGAATTCACGTTTGGATATACAATTAAATATTAAGTTGAATAGAATATTTAATCTGGATTTGTGTTTAGATGAGAATTGATAACTCTAGTTTGAAGCATGAAAAAATTATTTAATTAATGAATAAACATGAAATATATAAAGAGGTTATTTAATTAAAAAATAATATGAAATACTAGTGTTAAATTAAAAATACAAATAAATAGAAGTAAAATTACTATTCAATATTGGTTCAAAACGTTTAAATGAAAGGAGGATTTGAATTTTATATTGGGCAGTTTAGCCTAGTTTAAACTATTGATTGAGTTCGAATTAAATGCTTTACTAATTAAACGCCACTTCAAACTATGATGGCTGTTTGAACTGAGCCAAACTAAACTAAACCGATGGAACAAACATCGCCATAAATGTTTCACATGATATTTCTGCTTCTATATATGTAATCCCATTCACTTTACTCGCTTTTAATTTAATTTCTTTAAGAATAAGATAATTCTATAATAGGGTTCTCTGCAAGATCTGTATAAAATTCTATCAATTATATATGTGCTGTTTGGCAAGAGTGGTTTTAACCACTATATTAGTTATAAACAGTGTAAAGCTCTCACATGCTACAATAAAAAGAAAAAAATTGTTACAGTTTAAAGCTCTCACATGATACTGTAAAAATAGTTCTAACAAATTATTCCCACCACTACATCAAACACCTTAATAATTTTTTATTTTAATATGATTTTGATCAAATATATCATTATAAAATTAAAAAAAAAATGGTATAGTCGACAGAATTCTCTCAAATTAAAAACAATAAACAAATAAATAACCTGTGACTCCACGATGCTTTTCCTCATTTGATTTTTTTTTTTTTGGTCCTTAGTATCTTTTTTTTTTTTTGGTCCTTAGTATCTTTGTCGTTTGTTACTTTATTCACATGCACGCTAATGTTGATCCGTGACTCCCGACCGTGGTCCGTAATCATTACCACTTGGAAAGCAAACATGAGATAAGGTTTTTTTTTTTAAGTCATTATAAACGTCTAGCCAATATTTTCAAATCTACTGGCCTGCTCTTGTATATTGGATATTACGTTTATAAATCGCAACGTTTCAATGTAATTTAGTTACTTATTTATCGGCAAAATTTTATTTTTATTTATTAAATTCGCAAAAAGGAGGAAACTTCTTTTTTTTCAGACAAAAAAGGGGGAAAAGTTTTTGAAAAAAGCACTCCGAGTATAAGCTATTAACCAAACATAACAACGAACGCTAAATTACCCAAAAAAAACTAAGTGTTAAAACGAAAAGCCAAAAAGAAAAAATACTAAGTATTAAAACGAAAAGGGACATACTTATGGGACATTTCCTTTGCCCTTCAGTTTTTTAATTTTCGATCTTTTACACCCTCAACTTATAAATATATGAAAAATCGACCCTGACCCTATATGCAAAATTTTTTGTTTTAATAAAACTAATTAAATATTATGTTCATAATAAATTGGGTTAAAATAATCATTTATGACCAATTAGCGATTCATATGCAATTCACATGTCAATTTCCGTCATAAAATTAAAACCGTTATAAATGGGACAAATTTGCTATAGATTTGTAAGTTGAAGAAGCCAATAGTCAAAATTAAAAGTTTAGGGAGAATATATAAAATGGCTCAAAATTAAAAATAAAATATCAATGTCATTTGTTCTCTCGAAGTTGAGGGTCATTTTTATGTTGCCCTTTTAACTTTAAAAACTCTCATTTTACATAAAACATATGGCAGATGAAAAAGCCCAGAATACAGCCACATGCGCTGCCCTATAGTACACTAGAATCTAACTTGTCTAAGTTTTTATTTGAAACTATAGTTGTAATTGACGTTTTAAGTTTAAAAACTATAACATATAAAAATTTTACACTGTAATATTTTTTTACTTTTTACTAAAAGCTTTACATTATTTACAATCAACTGACGAAAGTTTCGAACAACCCTCAACTCTCAAGGAAAATGAGGAGAACGTTCCTGATTCCACACAGATGCAAAAAGTCTAAATTAATTAATTTGTTGTTGATCCTTGATGAGATCATGAGATCCAATCTCCAACAATTTGGCCTTTCCAAAGATGATCAATGAGAGGCAGCAGCCAGCTCGATCCATTCCCGTGACATGAATTACATTGACTCACCGCCAACCGTTTTGGATGAAATTATTATAGATGTCCAAACGTACGTACGACTTCAAATAAAATGCCAACGGACCACCGAAAATGGTAGGATATTTACGATTGCACCCTCAAAAACTTTACAATAAATTTACACTTAATTCTAAACAAAAAAAAGGCCATGAGGTTTCTTTTCCTTTTTTTTTTTTTTAAAGGAGAATAGAGGTATATGAAATTGATGAAGTAACACTACTACCTAAATGGAGGGATCTAATTTGGCCACTTTAAACCTTCTAATTTGGCGTGCTTTTTAATTTATCTAGTCCTGAATTCTACTATTGGGACAACCCATCTACATAGATGGAGACCTAGTTACAAGCTAAAAAAGATGTTGGAGAAAAAAAAAGGAAAAAGATAATTTATTATGAATAACAATTAAGTATGTTTATTTTTATTTTTATTTTTATTCTTACTTTTCTTTTTATTTTCTATCATGTGTTTGGCGAGTAGACGAAACCGATCAACAACCATGTCCACACCATTCACCAGAAGAAAAAACATGATTTTCAATTACATCACTAGCTCAAACAACATAAGTACAATAAAAAAATGCAAATTCCAACATTGTATTAAGAATACAAGAAGAAGATGAGGATGATTTAAATGTTAATGAAACACTAATGCTCCTAATTAGGCATGAATATTGGGTGGGTTTGGTAGTTTTTTTTTTTTAATCTCAACCCATCCAATCAACTCAAAGTTCAAAACTAACCCATCCAATTAAAGTTTAAGTGGGTTGGGTGGGTTAGGATAGGTTGAGTAATGAAAGAAAAAAAATTAAAACTAACAATTTAACTCAAAATAAATCAAAAAGTTAAAATTCATAAAATATTGGTTTTATAAAGGTCTAAAAGTGTCTTAATAAGTTAAAACCAACAAAAAAATAAAGGCTCCTTCACACAAATTCAAATTAAATACATTAAATCATAAACTAACAAATAAATCATAATAGAAATCAATACAACAAAAATATTAAGAAAAATCAACTAATATATTGTTTAATTGCCAATCTCTAATTTCAAGTATCTCCACTTAAACATCCTCTATATTTGTAATGCAAAATCCATCACCTAACCTAAAACATAATAAGCTTCTATTTATTGATGGAAATATAAAACAAATAATACACGTATATTTTTTTTTTTGTCAAAATACATTTGTCAACTTCTCATAGATGCAAGCAAGAACATTTATCAAAAAAATTATAAAGTAAGAAGAACTAAAATAATACACGGATGCTAGAAATAATGCACGTCAAAATACATTTTTTAGCTTTGTGTTTGTGTAATTTGTATATTAAAATTATAGGTATATAATACAAGTATTATATATATATATAGAGAGAGATATAGATATAGATTAGATGGGTTTAGGTTAGAACGTGTTAGACACCTTCCAATCTAAACCTATCCAGTGAAACCTCAGGTTGGGTTGGATTCAATTACTCATCTAGTTTGTGGGGTTTGGGTCATTCCATGTTAGATTGGGTTGGTTAATTGGATTCATTGGGTTTTTGATTCCTCCCTACTACTAACCAAAGAATGCTTCCTAGCTAGTTTACTCTTCTATTCATTTGGTCCAACAATTAAATAAGAGTCTACCAACGACTATGCTAGATAGTTATTTATGTCATTATTGATTTAGATCAATATTTATCAAGTTTGTACACTTGACACAAATTTAAAATATAAACTTGTCACATTGGAAAAATAAGAGTTTCTATTTTCCAATACTTTATATAATATTTAGAAGTCTTTCTTTACCCTTAAGAGTCTCATGATTATATATTTATTAAATTTTCATTAAAAATTATTTCAAAAATAAATAAATGAATTTTTAAAATATTAAAATTAAAAATTTTAGCTTCAGCCCTAAAGGGCCTAGGCGTAAGCCCGACATGACATGACCCTGTTAGACTAGGTGCTCTAAGGATTAAATAATGTAAATTTTTTTGGAGATATTTAATCAATAAAGAGTTTGTTATTTATTTCATATATCAAATATGTCCTTTTTATATTCATTCCTATTGAATATATGATAAGCAAACTAAAGTCTGAGACTATCAATCTAAACCTTTAAGATCATGCACATAATAGACAGATTATGCAAAACATATGAATCTTAAAAGTGCTAGTCTAAACAAAAATATCAGTAATCGAGGGAATAAATTTGGGGACTTTATTCATATAATGATTGTTATGCTGTCTACATCTCTAAAGGGAGATGGCTTATCTTGGCCATCGGATTTGGACTATACGAATAAAGACATTGATATATTATCATAGGTGACGATATATTACATCTGGATAAAAGCTTAATTAATTTGATTAATAATTGTATTTGTTTAAATCAATTCACTTTAGATAATCATATGTGTCATATCTTAATCCTAAAATGAATTAATAGGCCTGCATTCTTAACTTGTGTCTTTTAATGTACCAAAAGATGATATCCTGAATTACTTGATGGTATGCATTCCAATACATTAGAAACATGGCTCTTGACTGACATAGACTCGTTATTCATAGATATAGAATCCATAGCTCTTTTGTAGAATTAATGATATTCTCTTATAGGCATTATCCTGTATTTGAAAATTGGAGCACTCAACCATTTGGATACATAGGTGTAACCAAATGGTATATTATTTGTGAATAGTAAGTTTTTTAATGGTGAGATAATAGAACATAAGATAAAACTAATCAAAAGGTAAAATGGAATTTTATCCTTAAGTCAATTATTAATATCCTACAGGGATGTTACACATTATGATATGTTATGGATGATAAACTTATTAGAGTTTTGTAATTTTATACAGTTCGAGAGTACAACTCTAAGCTATTTGTGGAATAGCTAAAGAGTTAATACTTAAAAAATGAATATGTTGGGGACATGTTATTTTATAATTGTAGAAGCATGATCTATATAGATCCATCGAGTCCCCTTTGCAAACTAACAATATTTACTGTAACAATATGGTGGCATATTTTTAATACATATTAGTAACTTATGTTAATTCTTTGATTGGTTTAAATTTAGTTAATTGGATTTAATAATTCATGTTAGTTTATTGGTTAAATTAATTTTATGAATTAATTCAAGATAAACATGTTGAATTATTTGAATATATACTTTATTTGATATGAAATTATATGTATATGATTGTTTTAATCAGTTATTTGAATTAAAATTGATGCTCTATCTAAGATTCGCACGTAAAATAAGATATAGAAACTTCTAGGATTGGGCGGACTACAGGTAGTTGCCTTTGTTCGGTCATGTTGATAAACCGTAACTTAGTTACGGAAAAGTACAACCAGTTGGTCGATTGAACAAAATCCTATTACGTGTTTTTCCTGCGTTTTGATGTAGATTTTGACCCAGTTTCAAATTTAAAAGCCTTATCCAAGTAGAATTAACTTCCTACTAGCTACTATAAATAGGATACTTGTTTTTATTATTATTTAGATCATCAGAGAAATTTAGAGAGAGTCTTCTAAATAAAGAAACTTTGAAACTCTTATAAGGTTATTGTTCAACATCCAAAACCTTAGCTCTTAGTTTTTCTCTCGTGGTTGGAAAGAGATGTTACCAAGAGGAGAATTCAACAACGTGTGCCCACTCGCATTATAGTCATGGAAAACAGAATAATAAAGAAGACTAGTTGGTTAAAGCTTTTTCAGATGTAATTCTCAGTAGCAATTCTGTTGAAGTTTTTCTTTTTAGAAGTGCGGTTCCAATTCTAAGAGGTACCTAAGATCTTAATTAATTTATATATATAGTATGTCTAACTTGTTATTTGGAAAAAGGCATTGATTTAAAATTTTTAACATTTCATTGCGTTTACATTTTTCCAACAATTGATATTAGAGCTAGGTTTTACATTGTTTTTTAGGATTTATGAGCATGCTATGTGCATAAATTATGTGATCTTAATCTCTCCTATACTTGAATTATAATTTTTAGAGAGTTAGGACTCTATGATTTCTATATAATGGGACTTTATGATTACTATATAATTATATGTTGTCATGAGATTATATGGTGAATATTTATTAATTAATTGTTGCTAATTGAATTTCTGTTTTAATTGTTATATGAATTAATTAATTTTGCTGGTTATGGTTCCTTAGTGGTTAGAACATATATCTAAGATTTTTTTTATGTAATTTAATAGCGGTCTATTATCACCGTCTAGGGTTTAATAGTTTGTTTTATAGAAATTTTGTAAGCCAAAAGCAACATAGGTTTTGGTCATAAATTATTCATTAAAATATTGAAGACGGATCTTAGAGATAGAGACAATTGCAGTTCTATGTGTTTTTCTGTGTTTATAAATTTTTTATATTTTTAAATTTTTTTAAAAAATAAATTAAAAACTGCATAATTTTTTTTTTTTGCAAAAGATTGAAAAACACTAATTTAGCATTGTATCGGCTGATCAGACGTTGACAGAGCCTAGGGTTTTGTATGAAACCAACCTATGATTATAGACTAGTAGTTTTTAAAAAAAAATAGGTGGATTTTTTGGTGCAATTTTTTTTTTTTTTTAGATAATTCTCAAAAACATGGAATTTTATGTTGATCTATATGAGATTAAGAATTGAAGACAAATGCCACATGAAGAATGATACAATGAGAAGATACAAGATAAAGAATTGATATATGTTTCGATTAATCTTTTTGTAATCTAAATTTTTTTTTCTCTAGAATAGGACCATAATATTACTGTTGGTTATTATATATCTTGTAGCTTTGCTTATTACGTTGCTTGTTTGTTTTATAATATGTTTTGTCATGTATGTTGATAATATATCATGTAGAATAGGGAGTGCTACTCATTAAAAATTGTTCATACATATTAACATAAAACCTTAATTTTAAAAATATTGAGTAGAAGAAGGTTTTTGAAGAGAGGACCTAAGGCCTCCACGTTGGTCTATAGGTAACACATTGTGGTTCCGACCCCTAGGAAGGGATGCATCATGTACTAGGTTGGATTTTCGAGAGGATAACCCACTTTAGCATGTTTTATCATTGTTCACCCCAAGGTGTTGATTATAAACCATGGATAAAGTAGTCGAAACAATGGCTAAACACTCAAGATTAATTTTATGGTTAACCTTCCCTAGGAGCTCTATTAATAAAGTTAATAGCCAAAAAAAGCGATTATTAGTATATGCTAGATCAGATAGTTTTGGATGGTATATACTAATCAAAAGGAATCTGTGTTCCTAATAAAATTTCATAAGTCTCCCCTAGGCAATTTATTGAATTCTAAGTTAGGAATTATCATTGTAAGATTGTAATTGTTTCAAAGTTTTGACACACAAACACATTGTATGCTTACTTGTTTGTATTATCTTACTAAATTGTTATTGAATGTTTGCTTATGTTAGATATATGAACCTTTACTGTAGATCAAAATGTTTAAAAACGCTTTATCTTTGATACTTGATAAAAACACTTTAACTGGAAAAAACTATGATGATTAGAAAAAGAACCTAAATATCGTCTTATCCTTTAAGAAACTAAATTTGTGCTAACCATATCGCATTACTCCTGTGCCTACTAATGAATCCACTAGTGAAAAAATCTAAGTGTATGATCACTGGAAGGATGCTGACGATTAGGCCTGCTGCTATATCATAGCTAGCATGAATAACATGCCACAAGCTTAATATGAAGATCATGAGACTACTCGTCAGATCATGGACAATCTTGAGGACATATTTAGAGGCCAAGCCTTGACAAAGTGGCAAGGGGCTCTTCGAAAACTTCTCAACTATAAACAAAACCAGGGACATTTGTGAAGGATCACATGATGTTGATCATAGGTTACCTTGTTGAGGCTCAAACCCATGGAGCTGGCATTGATGCTGAGTCATAGGTGACTGTGGTCTTAAGACTCTTTTTAAGAAGTTTATCCTATTTAGAGCCATTTTGAACTTCATATAACTTGAAAAATAGACAAGATGTGATTTTAATTGAGTTGATAAAGTAGTTACAAGAGTTTAAAAACAATCAAGGAAGCTCCGGCTGATGGCGAGACGAACTTAGTGGTTACATCTAGTTCCAATTCCAATTCTGGAAATAAAAATAAGCAAAAGGCAAAGAATGAGAAGTCTTTTATTCTAACAAAGGGCAAGGATAAGAACAAAAAGAAGAGGAACCCAAAAAAACAAAAGTGTTTCTTCTGCAGGAAGGTCGAGCACATCAAGAAGAATTGCAAAGAATTCAAACCTAAAGGAGTTAAGTACGAACTTTAGGTTGTTGAGACTTGTTTAATTGAAGAATCAAGTGACAACTAGGTCATAAATTCTAAAGCAAATAACCATGTTTGTGTTCTTTGTAAAGGTTCAAGAAAATGAGAAGTCTGCTACATGAGCATGTCATGTTATAGATGAACGATGGACCTTAGTGTTGGCTGAAGTAGTGGAAGACGTCCATCTTTATTTTGATAATTATAAGAGTTTAGTTTTGAGAGATTGTTTTTTATGTTCCTAAACTTAAAAAGAATTGAATTTTGATTGCTTTTTTTTTTTTTTAATTTAAGGACTCTTATTCAGCTTCTTTTAGTAATAAAGTTGTGATTCGTAAAAACAAATCTTTTATTTATAGTCCATGGATGCAAAATAACCTGTGTGATGCCCCGCCTTTTAAAGCCATCACTTAACTTTCTTAAACATCATTTCATTACTTTAACCTTACTTACTTAAAAAGAAAAATAATGAATAATTTTTGTTTCTTTTCTTTTCCTTTTAACATACTTTAAAACATACTTAAAAGTTGTTGCGACTTCTATTTCAACTTAAGTCGAGACATCACTCAACATTTGACTTTAAACTATTTCAAATCATTTCTTAAAACTTAATAAGAAACATTAACTGAATCATAGCTTAATACTTAAGTTTATAATTATATAATACATTTCGTAAAATATATCTTAAAACTTTGATAACATTTCTTTAAAAACATTATGCATTTAACATGCAAACTTACTTTAAGGATAATAATTGCAAATATATTGCAAACCTTTACTTTATCTTTTAAACTTTATGCATATTAAATGTAATCATGCTTTAAACATAATAGTGGTAAGTACATTGCAAATCTTGATTTAAACTTTAAACCCTTTTGCATAACAAATGAAAACATACTTTAAAAATAACTTGCATAACAATTGCAAACACATTTGCAAACATATATATAAGTATTTTGAAAATCATTTACTTCATGTTGTAGGTAAGGTTTGAACTTTCCGGTCTATAGCTCTAATGTTATTGTCTCATTCCTTTTCCTTTCATTAGTCGGGGTCTATATCCTGATCAAACGAAACCCGACTTATTAGGTAACTTTTCATATTATTAATCTGCTCAATTGATAACAGAACTTAGTCATTAATCGTTCATTTCTTTTTACATAACTTGTACCCTATCGGTTTACCCTTCTTTTTACTTTGTATCCCATTGTTTTTAACTTTGTAACCCATCGGGTTACCTTTATCTTTACTTAACTTTATAACCCACCAGGTTATCTTACCTTTCTCTTTAGTTAACTTTATAAATCATTGGTTTACCTTGCTCTTAACTGTATAATCCACCGGGTTACTTTTCCTTTACTTAAATTTGTAATCCATCGGGTTACTTTTCTTTTTACTTAACTTTATCGTTCCTTAATTAGTTTTACCGTCTTTCTTGATGGGTTAGTTACCTAACATATTATGGAAGATTTTTTGTCTAAAAGCGTTTTCCAACATTGGACATTTCAGGTCTATTTTGACCTTTTTGCAAAATGACCATTTTATCCTCAATGGGTCTTAGAAAACTTTTGGAACCCGCTTTTAAATTGTCATACATTTTTTTATATCTCATAATATTATAGAAAACAAAAACAATGATTTTCCTTTCAATTAAATCCATTTTGTCAAAACTTTATAGTTTTAACTCGTAACTTGAAAATCCCTACATTTTTGCCCTTAACGTTTGTTTCTTTTCTTTCCTTGACTAAATTTTAAATCCTTTAAAACTTAGCATCTATGATTACTCACTGCCTACAGCAGTGCAGGAGCCCAATGTTTCCTAGTAAAAATCTAGTTTTCACAATATTTTACGATTTAGACCTGAAATACAAAAATCTTTACATTTTTGCCCCTGAAACCAAAAATGACCACTTTATATCGAAACGTTTATTTTTTCACAAGGAATAAAACTTGAAAAAGCTCCTTGGTCAAATTCTAAACTTTTCATAACTTTTTCATTTCATGAAATTTTGCGCTTAAAATTTTATAAAATTCATAACTTATCAACTATACAGAATTTTGAGAAATTGTCTAGAGTGTTTTAACAGTTTTGATGAGTTCTACAACTTTTGTGTTTTAACTTTCCTTAAATTCCAGCGTTACAGTAGACTTTTTGGCTAATTTTTAAATCTGCTGAATTTTTACAAAACTTTACAATTTAGTCCTTTTGGAATTTTATAAAACGTTGCTCACAAAAGTTGTTTCCCTCACTATTTTGGTAGATCCTATGCCATGTTTGGAAAACAAATTGGCCTTTATGCCCTCTAAATCATCATTTCTTGAAAACTAGCTAAACTTTGTAATTTTTAACAAAGTTTAATAACTTTTTCATTCTTTTGTAGAAAACCCTACTTTCTTTCTTTCTATCATTATCACCATCAATATAAAACATAAAACAATCATGCCATAATATCCATCTTACATGCCATAGCTCAAAACATTTCATCAAACACTTAGCATATGACAAAACATAAACTTTCAAGACTTGAGTTTTAGAATTTTATCAAGGTATTTCTGTGACACCCATTATTTTCTTAATAGGAAATATGGTAATTAAATTAATTATTAAAATTCCATTTGGCATTATATGAACTAAAGTCTCCAAAGGAGACATAATGCACTTAATGCTTCACCTACTTGTCTCCCACTTCCCATTATTTTCCTTCAATCGGGCCCTCCAACAAAGAAAACCATACATTTATTTTCTTTTCTCCGTGCAACACTTATCTTTCCCTTCCTCCTTGAAATGTCTTCCTCTCATTCTCTTCATCTTCTTCCTTCTTCTGCTCTCTAAGCCTGAGAAACCTAGCTCCATGTCATTTAAAAGTCCTAATGCTAAAGTTGAACTTGAGCTTTAATCTCTTGAATTGATGACTTAAAGTTTTCAATGAGATTTTAAGGTAAGATTTTAGAAAATTAATCTAGTCTTATCTACCATCTTTACTTTGAAATTGCTCATTTATTTTGTTGCATAATTTAGATTTTATGGTTTTGAATGAGAAAGTTTGACATAAGCATATTTTCACCCTTATTTGTAAAAAAGGCTAGAGATATGGTTTGATGATGATTTTGGTATAAAACTCATGAAAATATGTTTATTGTGATTATATAATGCAAGCTGCATATTTTGGAATGGTTTTAAGATTTTGAACAAGGATAATATGTTTTGATTTAAAGAAAAATTTAATATTCCATAAACTTTGTAATACCTCTATAGGCAGTGGCTATTTCTTGAAATTCTGGTATTAAATTAAAATGAATTTTATAAATTGGTTTGCATATTTAAAAAGTAGACATAATAAGCTTTCTAACGAGTTATCATAAACCTAAATCGGAGTTGTATTTTATTTTCTATGAATTTTTTAATTTTTGGATTGGAAACTATAAACCTGCCAGTTTGTCATAGTATACCAACTGCTAACCTGAACTAAGAACCCATCTTTGTTCACCACCTAATTCATTAAGGTCTTGCAACCTTTCCAATATTATCCTAAGTGATTGATAAATCTTATTAGGGACTAAAACATATAGATTACTTGTTTAATTTTATATTGTGTTAAGACAAAAATTGTTTACTGTGGTATTAAAAAAAAAAAGATTTGCATAAAGGCTTTAATGGCACACTAATAAGATGGATTTACACATGATTTATTTATGAATGTGATTGTATGTTGTGCTTTAGTTTTAATTGTCCTTATGCACGCCTTAGGATCAAGGGAGTGTGGAGCTAACGTTAATTGATTCTGAAATTTAAAGCTTGTTGATAAGCTTGGAAGGTAGGGATTCTATTACTCATCTTTTGTGAGGTTTTTATGGAATTAAAATTGATTGTTTTACTGCAAGTTATATATATCTATGTTGAACTGATATTATATGAGTATCATATATGAAACTATGACATGGACTCGTCTTGTATTGTACGGCGAGGAACAAAATAAATTGACACACGTTACAAATTGAGAAGCATGATTAGGAAAACTGACTCTATTAATAATGATTGAATATAGAGAAATGGTGAAACATGAAGAGGGCGGCGGTTACGTCCTTGGGCATGAATACCCTAAAAGGTAAAATAGGGGAAGGTGATGACGCTTCCTTGGGTTGAAAGTCCCAGTACACACTGTACAGGAATCGACTTGGTGAGGACTCGAGGCTTGATATCCCCTCACCGGAACACCCTTGGAATGTTTAAAGGGTGATCAAGCATGCCCATTTGGGTTTCGATGAGTTGAGTGATACTCTATTGAACGTGGATACCTAGGAATAATGATGAACTGTAATATTTGTATATATGTATGCATATGAAACTCGGTAATGATTAACTATGGTATCTACGAAATATGATTATAATAAATCTCATAATCTGGATAATTATGAGTATTAACTAACCATGCAGATTTTAATGTGGTAATGATAAAAACCTAAAGGTGAGTCATGGTTTTCTCTACTAAGCATATTGTCGCTCATTCCGTTATATTTTTATCTTTTCAGGACTCACTAAGTGTGAGGTGGCTACGAAAAAATAGTTGAGGAAGCTTGTAGCTATATTATGTTGGGACTGCTTCAATTGCTAAGAATGTTCTCATCATAATGTAAGTATTAATTGTTACTTTCTGTGACTGTATTAAAATGCGTTGAGGGTTGAAATGATGATGATAGTTTTATATTATTAAATTTAAGATGCTACATTAAACAGTGGTTTAATCGTCGTTTATATTTTTATTTTTGATTGTGAGTTTTCATTAAGTCCCAGGCAACTTTATTTTTAAGGTTTTACTTTTATTTTTTATTTTTATTTTATTTCATTAAAAACTGTTAACCCCCATATAGGGACGTTACAATTTCTCAAGCTTTTACACCTCCTCTTTGGTGATTGTTTTTGGCTTTTCCTTAACATAATCATAGCAAAAACTCCCTCAAAAACCCATCCATAACTTGGAAGAAAACCATTAAAAGCCTTAAGGAAAAGGTTGGAATTTTTACCTTAAAACTCCTTAACCTCCTTAAGAGCACTTGCTCTTGTTTCTTTGCATGCTTTGGAGGCTTGAATTTCATCAAAATCTTGCGAAAGAGATGTCTAGAGGGGGACGGTTTTTCTTTGGAAGAAATGGGAAAATTTTTCATAAAACCAATCTTTTAATTTCAAACAAGTCCTTGGCTATTTATAGACATCACTTTAGGGACTTGTTTGCAAAGAAAAAAATTGCCCAAGACATGTGGCATATTCTCCACCCTTGGAATGTCCCCCACCCACCCCCCCCTCCCTTCTTTTTTTTTTTTTTTTCTCTCTTTCTTTTTTTTTCTTTCTTTTTGGTGACTAACCATGCTTCGCCACCCTTAAGCATCATTAAGGGTAAAGGTGGCAAGATTTGATTTGACCACATTAAGAGTGGTGTTGTGGCAATTGCTCATCCATTTTAGTGTCCCATGGTGGGTCCTATTTTTTTACACAGTCTAAATTTATATTAACAGTATTTTTCTTATACTACCTGTATTCTTTCTTATGCAATTCATGAGGTCTCACAACCTCCTATACTTATTTACATCCACCACTTAATGTAATTCCTATATTATTTAATTTTATACAATCTAAATTTATACTGACAATATTTTTCTTATACTACTGGTATGTTCTCTATACTATTATGAGCTTACACAGTATTTCTTACTCATACATGTCCTCCAAATAGTATTATTCCTATACTGATTTAACATTAAACAGTTCAATTCTATACTACTTAACCTTAAACAGTGCAATTTTTACACTGTATTACTTTTGCAATGTAATTTTCATACTACATAACTTTATCAGTGTACTTTCTTACACTGTATTATTCTAATACTGTATAATTTTTTATATTATTATACAGTATTTTTCTTAAACTATATTATTGTCTTAACGTTTATTGTAATACATTTTGCAATAGTTAAGCTTTCTAGCTTATTTCTATATCATTCCTTCTTTATTTAAGACTATAGCTTGATTTTTAACCTTAAAAATCCCATTTTTGCTTTAATGGACTTTGTCATAAAAATTGGATTAAACAATAATTCTTTTGACACATATTTTTGCTTAACATATTTACATTTTTAATGTATTAAAAATACTCGGATGTCATAATCTACCCTTCTTAAAAATTTTTGTCCTCGAAATTTAAAACCTTCATGGGTAGTTCATTTTCTTATCCTCTTCTTATTTCCATATTGCTACCTCTACTTTGTGTTTTCATCATAAAAAACTTTACAAAAGGTATGCTCTTATTTCCTATCATCCTTTCTGTTCGTAACATACTTTTCTGCTTCATTACTTTCTTAATAAAACTAAGTCTCCAACTTGGAACTTCATAAACCATACATCATTTCATTAACATATTTCTTTGAATTGTAACACTACACTTCTATTCTGTAACTCTAATCTTTCAACATTTGAGCGTAGTTTCCATTCATTTAAAGGTTTAGCATTTTACCAAAGAATGCTATTCTTGAAAATAGGGTTCATTTTTTAGTCAAATCACATCATATCTATCAAAAGATCAGGGTCATCCGACCATAAATTCATAATTTTTTGGTCCTATATCCATTCTAAAATTACATTTTTCTATAATTTTCTCATAACATATTAATCTTTAGCTTGCATCCTCTAATCTATAAGGTTTTTGCTGATAGATTTGGAAACATTGTCTTGATCATGATTCCCATATGGGCAGTTACGAGCTTACTAGAATGTTTTAGTTCAACTCCAGAATGTTTAAGCTCAAAAGGATCACATAGTTAGTCATCTAATGTCTGGTTGCTTTCAGGCACTCTTGTTCCATAGAGCACTGAAAATTACTTTCAGAGTTCCATTGTTCCGTTATATTGGTCTGCTCCTCTTGTTCTGCATATAGTCAATACTGAACGACTTCTAACAGAGTAAGATTTGCTTAAACGGAAAACACCATTGGACGCAAAAACATCATAATGTGTCATGAGCTCATCTTCTTGATTTGAGTTATTGGCCATCTGTTGACCATCATTGACCACGTTTGATCATCATTGACTTAATACCGTTGATGGACAATAACTGTCATCGACTTGCGAGGACATCATACCATATAATATTACATTCATCCTTAGATATTTGCCTTCTTGTTGCTCATCTGGAAATGCCAACATCGAAGCTATAACTGACATAAACATGTAATCGTTAAGTACTAACTTTTCTTCTTACTTAACTTAACTTACTTACTTGAGCCATGGTGTAGGGACATATGACAGCACGAGATAGGATGTTAGGATACCGCTCTGATACCACCTGCGATGCCCCGCCTTTTCGAGCCGACACTTAACTTTGTTAAACATTATTTCATTAAATTTCATCTATCTTACTTAGTAAGAAAAATACTGAATAATTTTTTTTGCTTTTCCTTTCCTTTTAACATACTTTAGAACATACTTAAAAGTTGTTGCAACTTCTATTACAACTTAAGTTGAGACATTGCTCAACATTTGACTTTAAAACCATTTTAAATTGTTTCTTAAAACTTAATAAGAAACAGTAACTGAATCATAGCTTAAAACTTAACTTTATAGTTATATAAAACATTTCATAAAATATATCTTAAAACTTTGAAAACACTTTATCAAATAGTGGAAAAACATTTTCTTTTACCAGCAAAAACATACTTTAGTGGTATCCATACCCAAATCTTCGCATCTATCATCCGCAGCACTGAGCTCTTTAAACAGGTCCTACTAGTTACCCATAAGACTATCTATAGCATGAAGAAACTTTTAATGAGCTTTTGCTCTGTAACTTCAAACATAACCTCATAAATCATTAAAACACGCTTTATAAGCTTTTCTTATAAAAAACTTTCTCTTAAAACGTTTTTCATAAATGTTTTTCATAAAACATTTCTTAAACGTTTTTCCTTGAAACGTCCTTCATAAACCTTTTCTTGTAAGCATAAAAATGTTTTTCATAAATATTTAACGTAAAACATTTCTCAGAATATTTTTCATAACATATAAACATTTCATAACAACGAATACAGGCAAAATCAAAATGCATAATTCTATTTATGCTCAGTTATGAACTTTCAATCATGAGCATCCTATAAACATTCATTTCTTACTTTAACTTTTTATCTTTGTTCCTTAATTTTTCTTATCTTATAAACTTTAGTATTCGTACCAACATCATTAATCATGAGATCATAAACATGATGCTTCATTTGCGGAAGAATTTAGACCATCAAACACCGAGGTCATAACTTTAACTTTACTTGTGTACTTCATATTAAGGAGGTCATAACTTTAACTTTACTTTGATACCTCACAACAAGGAGGCTGGTGCTAGTACGACACTTACTTATCATCTTTGCTTTACCTTCTTATGAACTTAGTGAGCATAACAAATGCTTTACACATTTTAGTGCTATAACTTAGCATTTAAACATTTAGCATGGCAAATGCAAACATGTTGTATAACATAACTTAAACTTTAAATCATAATGCATAACACATGCAATCCTTGTTTAAATATATTGAAAATCATAAATTGAACTTTCAAAAACGTTATGCATATCAAATGTAAATATACTTTAAACATAGCAATTGCAATTTCATAGCAAATCTAGTTTTGAACTTTAACTTTATGCATATCATTTGCAAACATACAATGTATTCAAAGCATTTGAAATTCATTTGCTTCATGTTGTAGTTGAGGTTTGAAACTTACCTGTCTATAGCTCTAACGTTCTTGTCTCATTCCTTTTCATTTCATTAGCAGCTTTATATCCTGATCAAATGACATCTGACTTATTAGCTAACTTTTCATATTATCAATCTGCTCGAATGATAATAGAACTTAATCATTAATCGTTTATTTCTTTTTACATAATTTGTCCCCTATCGGTTTACATAACTTGTACTTTATCGGTTTACCCTTCTTTTCAATTTGTACCCTGTTGTTTTTAACTTTGTAACCCACCGGGTTAACTTTATCTTTACTTAACTTTGTAACCCACCAAGTTACCTTACCTTTCTCTTTGGTTAACTTTATAAACCATTTGTTTACCTTGATCTTAACTTTGTAACCCACCAGGTTACTTTTCCTTTACTTAATTTTGTAACCCATTAGGATACTTTTCTTTTTACTTAACTTTAACATTCCTTAATTAGTTTTACCGTCTTCCTTGACGGGTTAGTTACCCAACGTATTACGAAATATTTTTTTATCTAAGAGCGTTTTCCAACATCGGATGTTTCAAGTCCATTTTGGCATTTTCGCAAAATGACTATTTGGCCCTTGACGGGTCTTAGAAAAATTTTGGAACCCGTTTTTAAATCATCATACATTTTCTTATGTCTCATAATATTACGAGAAACAAAAACAACAGTTTACTTTTCAATTAAATCCATTTTGTCAAAACTTTACAGTTTTGACCCATAACTTGAAAATTCTTGTGTTTTTTTCCCTTAATGTTCATTTCTTTTCTTTCCCTGAGTAAACTTTAAATCCTTTAAAACTTAGCATCTGTGATTACTCAATACCTACAACAGTGTAGGAGCCTAATGTTCCATGGTGAAAACCCAATTTTCACACGATTTTATGGTTTTGGCCCGAAACACAAAAATCTTTACATTTTTGCCCCTAAAACCAAAAAACGACCACTTTATGCCAAAACGTTTAGTTTTTTGCAAGAAATAAAATTTACAAAGGCTCCTTGGTCAAATTCTAACCTTTTCATAATGTTTTCATTTCATGAAATTTTATGCTTAAAATTTCATAAAATTCATAACTTATCAACCATACGAAATTTTGACAAATTATCTACATTGTCTTAACAGTTTCAATGTGTTCTACAGCTTTTTGTTTTAACTTTTCTTAAATTCCAATTTTATAGTGGACTTTTTGGCAAATTTTTAAATCTGTCAAATTTTTTCAAAACTTTGCAATTTAGCCCTTTTGGAATTTTATAAAACTTTGTTCACAAAAATTGTTTCCCTTACTGTTTTGGTAGATCCTATGCCATGTGTAAAAAATAAATTGGCCTTTATGCCCTCTTGAAAATTAGCTAAACTTTTTATGTTTAACAAAGTTTAATAACTTTTTTCATTCTTTTGCACAAAACCCTACTTTCTTTCTTTCTTTCTTTCTATCATCATCACCATCAATATAAAGCATAAAACAATCATGCCATAATATCCATCTTACATGACATAGCTCAAAATTTTTCTTCAAACACTTAGCATACAACAAAACATAAGTTTTCAAGACTTGAGTTTTAGAATTTTACCAAGGTATTCCTCAAGCTTTTACACCTCCTCTTTGATGCTTGTTTTTGGCTTAAATTCCTTAACATAATCATAGCAAAAACTCCCTCAAAAACCCATCTATGACTTGGAAGAAAACCATTAAAAGCCTTAGGGAAAAGGTAGGAATTTTAACCTTAAAACCCCTTAATCTTCTTAGGAATACTTGCTCTTGTTTCTTTGCATGTTTTGGAGGCTTGAATTTCATTAAAATCTTGAGAAAGAGATGCCTAGAGGGGGACGGTTTTCCTTTGGAAGAAATGGGAAAATTTTTCATAAAAGCAATCTTTTAATATCAAACAAGTCCTTAGCTATTTATAGACATCACTTTAGGGACTTGTTTGCAAAGAAAAAATCTCCCACAACATGTAGTACATTCTCCACCCTTGGAGTGTCCCACCCTTTTTTTTTTCTTTCTTTTTGGTGACTAACCATGCTTATTCACCCTTAAGCATCATTAAGGGTAAAGGTGGTAAGATTTCATTTGACCACATCAAGAGGGATGTGGTGGCAATTTCTCATCCATTTGGGTGCCCCATGGTAGGTCCCATATTTTTATACAGTCTAAATTTATACTAACAGTATTTTTCTTATACTATTAGTATTCTTTTTTGTGCAATTCATGAGCTCCTACAACCTCCCAAACTTATTTACATCCAGCACTTGTTGTAATTCTTATACTGTTTAATTTTATACAATCTAAATTTATACCGATAATATTTTTCTTATATTACCGGTATATTCTCTATACTGTTACGAGATTACACAGTATTCCTTACTCATTCATGCCCTCCAAATAGTATTATTTTTATACTATTTTAACTTTAAATAGTCTAATTTCTATACTGCTAAACCATAAACAGTCATGTTTTTAGGCAAGCATTACTTTTGTAGTGTAATTTTTATACTATATAACTTTATCAGTGTACTTCTTTACATTGCATTATTCTAATATTGTATAATTTTTCATATTATTATATAGTGTTTTTCTTAAACTGTATTTTTGTCTTAACATTTATTGTAATACATTTTGCAATAGCTAAGCTTTCTAGCTTATTCTATGTCATTCCTTCTTTATTTAGGACTATGGTATAATTTTTAACCTTAAAAATCTCATTTTTTTCTTTTATGGACTTTATCATAAAAATTAGATTAAATAATAATCTTTGTGACATATATTTTTGCTTAACATAATCCTTAAGTTATTGCATTTTTAATGTACTAAAAATACTCAGGTGTCACAACCTGTATTTTATCAAACCTAAGAGGGACTCACTGTTAAACACTAAGATAAATGATAACTCTAAAAGATTTAAAACTTCTCATTCTAATAGGACTTATTGGCACTTGCAATTAAGACATATTGGCTTGAATATGATTCAAAGGTTAGTAAGGGATGGACTTTTAAATCATTTAGAGATGGAATGTATACCACAATGTGAATCATCTTTAGAGGGCAAAATGATCAAAAGACCATTTGGGTCTAAAGACAATCGAGACAAAGGGGTTCTAAAACTTATGCATAGTAATGTTTGTGGTCTCATGAATATCAAGGTACGACGAGGGTATGAGTATTTTATCACTTTTATTGATGATTACTCGAGATATAGTTATGTCTACCTAATGCATCATAAGAGCGAAACTTTTGACAAGTTCAAAGAGTTTCTAGCTAAAACGAAGAAGCAATTAGGTAAACTCATAAAGACACTTTGATCTGATCAAGGCAGAGAGTACTACTCTGATAAGTTCTTAAAACACTTAGTAAAGAATGGGGTTTTATCCCATTTAACTATGCTAGGCACTACGTAGTAAAATGATATAGCTGAGAGAAGGAATAGGACTTTGTTAGACATGGTTAGGTCCATGATGTGATATTCGATATTGGCTTTATCATTTTAGAGATATGCATTACAAACCATATGTTATCTTTTAAACAATGTGCCTTCAAAATTAGTTCTTAAAACTCCTCACGAGTTATGGACGGGTAGGAAGACATCCTTAAACCAAATTCGTATATGAGAATGTCCTACTTATGTCCTAGACAAGGAAGTGAATAAGTTGAGAGCACATTTAGAGGTGTGCGTATTTGTAGGATATCCAAAAGGAAAAAAAGAGGGGTTATTTTTATAACCCAAAAAAAATAAAGTTGTAGTTTCAACAAATGTAACTTTCCTTGAGCAAATTTACATGAACGACTTTAACCCTCGTAGTAGAGTGGTACTCGAGGAGAGGACGAATGATTCAATCACTTTGGGGGTTCCAATTAAAACCAATCTAATCAACGTTGAAAAACTAGCCAAACAGCAACCTAGGGAGCTTTGGTGTAGTAGGTGGATTGGGCATTAACCTAAAAGGTATATGTTCAATGATAATGCTTGCTTGGCTGAACCGGCTGATCATGATAGGCATCTTTACACTTACAAAGAAGCCATGGAAGATGTTGATTTAAAGCTCTAGCCAGAAGTTATGAATACTGAGATGAAGTCTATAAAGACTAATCAAGTTTGGAAGCTTATGGACATTCCCTAAGGGGTAAAACCGACAGGGTGTAAGTGGATCTACAAGAGGAAGAGAGGTGTAGATAGGAAAGTCAAAACCTATAAGGCTAGACTGGTAGCAAAATGATACTTGCAAAAGGAAGGAATAGATTATAAGGAAACCTTTTCGCTTGTAGCTATGCTTAAGTCCATTCACATTCTCTTGTCCATTGCCACCACTCTCGATTACAAGATTTAGCAAATGGATGTCAAGATGACCTTTTTGAATGGCTATGTTGGTTGTTGAGGGTAGCTCGGCACTCCCACCGAGGACATTAACTTTGGTGGTCGGCAAATAAGTTCGGCATAAATGGCTACCGCCCGACCCGACGAATTATGCTTCTTCCCGGGGAGCCTTCCACTGATCTGAGGGCACGCCCCCAAGAAGGCTGCCACCTCGGGGGATGAACTGTAGCTCGGGCCAGGCCACGCTATTCATCATAACACGTCACTACCCATCCTTGTTGGCCAACACCAGGCAGGCGTGCTGCCGTCCGATAGAGTCCAATCCATTGGACCATGGACGCGACACTTGTCACCTATTGCTTGATACACTTTGATGTGACACCTGGGTAATGGGAAAAACCCATCTTGCACCCGATCCAGCTGGTGGCCTATAAATAGGATGCATTTATGACGTTTTAGAGAGAGAAACCTCTTCACATTTGATCAGCTGCCGACCTCTGCCGAACAGTTCTTGCCTTGAGCATCAGAGAGCCCTTGTATACCGACTAACCCCATTTCTCTGAATCATCCCTCTTGCAGGTACTCAGTTCCGACCAGGGGCAAGCTTAGAGGAGGTCAAAAGGTGTACAGTCACATCTGGGTGTTGATCCGACGCCGGACGGCGGCAAGCATCAACATTTTGGCGCTAGAAGGAGGGCCGACGCGCCCCAATCCAAAGTTATTCTACCTCGGATTTTCGAAATGACGACACGAGGTAACGTAAGAGATAGTACCGCCCGACATCAGGAGTCGGGCGACGTCAGGCATAAGCAACCAGCTACAAAACGGCCCGGCAGCCGTCCTCGGACCGCCAGATCTCGGTCCAACGGGCAAGGAAGTGCGGCAAGAGCTGAGTCGATGCAGGTCCGAGCTTCACATGACCCCATCCAGGAGCTCACAAATGCAGTTTGGATTTTAACTTGGCAGCTCGCGCAAACCCGACAACAAGCTGCGCCAGAACCGCCACCCCCTGCCCAGGTTGACCAGGCAGAGGGTCGGCGTGAACAGAGCGCCACCAACTGGGAGGACCGATCAGAGCAGCCCCCGGGATCCACCAGAGCGCCCCTGCTCAATAACAGACTGGTTCATGAATGCCAGATGGGACGTCAACCACCCCGCGTCCCTTCACCACAAGGTTCCAGGGCCTCGGTATTTGATCGGCTAGGGTACCGAGGGATTAACAGAAATCGCCAAGGCGAAGTCGAAGGCCGTGCTGAAGGCGGAGTACCTTATCGCGTCGAACTGCCCGAAGATACAAATAGTCGCCAATTCCGGGTACTGCAGCGACAGATCGATGAGATCCGTAATTGTAGGTTTGGTCTGGATGAGATCGGGGCGCAGGGTCTGCCATTCCCGGATCACATAATGCGGGCACCCATACCGCCGAAGTTCAAGGTCCCACAGATTAAGCCTTACGATGGGGCCACAGACGCGGATGAGCATGTCGAGCTCTTTCGCGGGCACATGCTGTTGCAAAATGCCAGTGACGCTGCGATGTGCAAAGCCTTCTCCCTCACCCTTACAGGCCCTGCTCGGCAGTGGTTCCGACGGCTCGAACCAGGGTCGATTTCTTCTTTTGGGCACTTAACCGACGCCTTCTCCGCTACATTCTCTACAACCAGGACGCGGAGGAAAGAAATAACCTCCCTGTACGCTGTCAAGCAGGGAGACGGCAGTGTCAGGGATTACGTCAACCGATTCACCCGGGCCGCTCTTGAGGTCAAGCATGTCGAAGATGAAACCCTCAAGCATATTTTCGTAGGGGGACTCCGAGACGAGAAGCTGACCTGGTCCCTGGCCTTTGAGCAGCCAAACACGTTTTCACAAATGCTCGGCTACGCTCAAAGACATGCAGACGCTGCCGAGTATATGAAAAGCCGCCGGGAGGAAGCTGGCCCGAGCAGGGCAGAAAAGGAAAGGAAGCAGAAAAAAGGCCCGGAGCAGGGTAGTGCCTAGCATGCCAAGAAGCAAAAGAAGGAGAAATCTGACAAGCCGAAGGGGCCGACCGGCAAGTTCCAAAACTACACACCTCTGGTGGCGACCATTGATGAGGTGCTCGCTCAGGTCGGCGACAAGAATCTGCTGACACCGCCGCCCAAGCTTCGAGGCTTTAGGGCGAAGCGTGACCAGTCAAAGTTTTGCAAATTCCATCAGGATGTGGGTCATACGACCCGAGAATGCATCCAACTTAAGGACCAAATAGAAAGGCTGGTCCGAGAAGGTTTACTGCAGGAGTTTGTGGATAAAGCCATAAACCTGAGGGCGACCTCTGGAAGAAATGACTCGTCGGGCCGAGACGTGCAGGGCCGGCCCAGAACCGATAGTGTGAACGCCCCGGAACCCCCGAATATCGTACACACGATACTCGGTGGGCCTGTAGCCGGGGACACATCGAGTGGGCGGCGAGCCTATGTCCGAGAAGCCCGGCGCATCGAACGGGGTGATTTCATGAATGTCTCCGAGCACATCAATAAGATATGCCGCCAAGAAGACATCCCTATCACCTTCACTGAGGAGGAAGCAGACCGGCTGCTGCATCCCCACAACGATGCCTTGGTTTACGAACTGCCTATCGCCAACAACGTTGTACGACGTGTTTTAATTGACAACAGCAGTTCAGCAAACATCCTCTTTAAGCAGGCGTTTGATAAACTGAAGATTAGCAACGCGCCTTTAACCTCAGTTCGGACCCCACTTTTCGGCTTCGCGGGTGAGTGTGTCCGAGCAATCGGGAAGGTTAGTCTCCCGGTAACTTTTGATTATAGAAGTTGCCAGGGTCACTCGGGTGGTCGACTTTTTGGTCGTCGACAAACCTTCTCAGTACAACATAATCATCGGCCGACCGACACTGAACGGACTAAAAGCCGTGGTCTCGACATATCACCTGGCGATGAAGTTTCCAACCGATGGTGGCGTTGGAGTAATCCGCTCGTCCCAGGCGGATTCCTGGGCTTGCTATGTGAACGCAGTCCGGGCAGCCTCAGTCCAGCAACAGGGAATTCTGGCCGTGCACACAATCGACGAGATCGACCTTCCAACCGATCCGATGCCGAAGATGCTCGCGGACCTAGACCCCAGGTTTTCGGAGGAGGAAGTAAGGGGCACCCCGGTCGAAGACTTAGTGCCGTTCTCCCTGGACCCCGAAAGGCCAAAACGCACAGTCCAACTCGGGACTCAGCTACAACCTGAGATCCGGGCCGACCTGGAATCCCTTCTTTTCGAGTACCGCGATGTTTTTGCATGGTCTCATGAAGACATGCCCGGCATAGATCCGAGCATCATCAGCCATCGGCTTAACGTCCAACCTGGTCACAGGCCGGTGATACAAAGACGAAGAGCCTTCAACCCGGAGAGATATGCCGTGATAAATAATGAAGTCCAGAAACTATTGAAGGCTGGGTTCATCAGAGAGGTCAAATATCCAGAATGGTTGGCGAATGTTGTCCTCGTCAAAAAAGCGAATGGAAAGTGGCGGGTCTGCATCGATTATACCGACCTTAACAAGACCTGCCCCAAGGATTGCTTCCCGCTTCCTCGGATAGACCAGCTCGTTGATGCCACAGCCGGACACGAGCTCTTGAGCTTTATGGACGCGTATTCCGGGTATAATCAGATAAGAATGGCCGAAGAGGACCAAATTAAAACCTCATTCGTTACCGACCAGGGTTTGTATTGTTACGTTGTGATGCCATTTGGTCTCAAGAACGCCGGAGCTACCTATCAACGACTCGTTAACAAAATGTTCGCTCGGCTGATCGGGAAAACTATGGAGGTCTACGTGGACGACATGTTAGTAAAATCTGTCCAAGCGATGGACCACATAGCCGACCTCCGAGCTAGCTTTGACATCCTCCGGGAGTATGGGATGAAACTCAACCCGGCAAAATGCGCTTTTGGCGTCAGCTCTGGCAAATTCCTTGGATTTTTGGTTAACCGACGAGGAATCGAGGTGAACCCGGCAAAAGCCCAGGCAATCATAGACATGCATTCTCCTCGGACAGTAAAAGACGTGCAAAGGCTTACTGGCATGGTGGCCGCCTTATCAAGATTTGTCTCCCGGGCTACCGACAAGTGCCATCCTTTTTTCAAGGCGCTTAAGGGGAGGTTTGAGTGGAGCAGGGAGTGTGAAGACGCATTCCAAGGCTTAAAAACCTACCTAGCCACACCCCCGCTCCTGTCCAAACCTTCGCCCGGTGAGATTTTAACCACGTATTTAGCCGTCTCGGAGAAGGTTGTTAGCTCGATGTTGATCCGAGATGAAGATGGAATTCAGAGACCCGTCTACTACACCAGCCACGCGTTCCAAGGTGCCGAGGAGCGCTATTCATCATTGGAAAAGCTGGCATTCGCTCTAATAACATCAGTTAGGAAACTTCGGCCGTATTACCAAGGCCATACTGTTAAGATCCCGACCAAGTTCCCTCTCCGGCAAGTTCTGCAGAGTCTGAAAATATCAGGTCGGATGGCCAAGTGGTCGGTTGAGTTAGGCCAGTATGATATACATTTTGTGCCGAGAACGGCAATAAAGGCCCAAGTCCTGGCGGACTTCCTTGCCGAATTTACGGAAGCCGGAAAGTTTGCTCCCCTAGTTGAGAAATCGCCCATGGAGCAACCAGATACACCTAGCCGCAGTGAACAAGGCTTCTTCTCGGAGCCGAATTGGAAACTACACGTCGATGGCTCGACCTGCGTCGATGGGTCGGGGGCAGGCTTGATTTTAACAAGCCCTAACGGATATAAGGTCATTTATGCCCTTCGCTTCGACTTCAAGACCTCAAATAACGAAGCGGAATATGAAGCTTTGCTGGCCGGTCTACGAATTGCCCGGGACCTTGGAGTTGATCGGCTGACCATCTATAGTGACTCAATGCTGGTGGTGCAGCAAGTCACGGGACGATTCCAGGCCCGAGCAGAATCAATGACGGCATATTTAAAAGAAGCGAAACGGTTGCTTGGACAATTCAAGTCCTACACCTTTGAGCAAATCCCCCGATCCGAGAACGCGGAAGCTGATGCCCTCGCTCGACTAGCCTCCGGGATAGGCGGAGTGGACCCGATCTCCGTCCCTATTGAAAGACTCTCCGAACCAAGTGTCAGTAAAGAGGTCATGAGCCTGGAAGCCGAACGAAAATGCTCATGGATGGACCCGATAATCTGGTACCTAACCCTATCCGAATTACCCGATAACCGGGAAGAAGCACGGCGGATACGTAACAGCTCAGCTCGGTATTCAATGATCGGGGAAAAGCTGTACCGGCGCGGCTACTCAACGCCATGCCTGAGATGCTTGGATCCCCAGGAGGCAGAGTACTTAATGAAAGAGATTCATGAGGGCCTGTGTGGCAATCACTCCGGTGGACGCTCCTTGGCCCAGAAATGCCTATGGTAAGGTTACTACTGGCCTAGTATGCAGCAAGACTGCGTGAGCTTTGCACGAAAATGCCTCAAATGCCAGCAATTTGCTCGAATGCTAGGTTCGCACGCCGAGCCTTTAAACCCGGTGACTTCAGCATGGCCATTTGCAAAATGGGCCATCGACTTGATCGGACCACTCCCTCCGGCTCGTTCGCAATTTAGATATTGTGTCGTCGCCATCGACTATCTGACAAAATGGATCGAAGTCGAGCCTTGCACCAACATGACTGAAGCTAAGTGCACCAACTTCCTATGGAAAAATATCGTCTGTCGGTTCGAAATCCCGCACACTATCGTGACCGACAACGCTAAGCAATTTGACTCCTCGGGTTTACGGCATTTGTGTGAGAAGCTCGGCATTAAGAAAGTCTTCTCTTCTCCGAGCTATCCACAGAGTAACGGCCAAGTGGAGGCCGTAAACAAGACAATTAAAGACAATCTAAAGAAGAAGCTCGAAAGGCTCAAGGGTGCGTGGATCGACGAACTGCCCCAAGTGCTCTGGGCATACCGAACAACCGCGCGAACTGCCACTGGCGAGACACCGTTCTCCCTGGTCTATGGGGCAGAGGCCGTCATCCCAGCCGAGGTTGGATTGCCGACCTTAAGGGTTGAGCAATACGAAGAGGAACTTAATGAAAGGTTCATGATGACCGAGCTCGACCTACTTGAAGAAAAAAGGAACCGAGCATCTATCCGTAACGCAGCCCGAAATCAGGTTGTAGCCCGGTATTACAACAAACGGGTCCAGCCGAGGAGCTTTAAGGTTGGTGACTTAGTAATGAAGAAAGTCACGGTTCAGCAACCCGGTCTCGGGTCCTTTGGTCCGAAGTGGGAAGGACCTTTTAAAGTCGAAGGTGTCGTGCGATCAGGCACCTACAGGCTAGTCGATTTGGAGGGGAATCAGCTTGGGCATCCTTGGAATGCCGAGCTGTTAAAAAGATTCTATTCCTGAACAAGAACAGGAAATCAGAGCCAGATTCCTTTTTTGATCTCTGGCCACAATTCTTTTGTAACTAGACCTGCTGAGCAGGACTGGAAAAGTCAAATGTAAATATTACCTTCGTGGAACACAACTTCCCTAATCTCATTCCGCCTGAGCAATGTTTTTAAGGGAAGTGTCAGGCCAAGACGCCGGAACCCCAGCTCGGAAGACAGGATGTTGACTCCCAGCCAAGGGCGTCATCCTCGTCAAACTGGACAGGGGGGCTAGTCAATATACGTATCATGTCTGTCATACAGACACCCTTAAGTTGCTCGGCACATTTATGTGCCCGATCAGTCCTATACTTATAAAGTTTCTTTGAAACTTCCACAAGTCTATGGGGGGCGACAGGGTAAGGGCAGCTGTACGCCGTTTACATCCTGCCAGATCGAGACCAGAAACCTAAACTTGCTTGGATAACTAAGCAGAAGTGGATAACTACTTGGAACGACCGAGAACTGAAGTCTTCGGATCAACTGAGGACAGAGGTACTGGAATTAACCGAAAACAATCGCACCATTCACCTCTGCTCGGTCAATTGTCCCCTAGCCTGGGAATCTACCCGAGAAGTATCTAACCTTAAATGTTACGTGGGTTGTAAAAAAAACTACTACACGTAATCTAAAGTGGATACAAAATGGGAAATTATAAATCGTTTAAATTTCTTTATTAAGGAGGTACAAGAAAGTCGGGCACCTCCTAAGCCCAATCACAAAAAGCGAGAAACAGAGGATCAATCGGCCCGAGTCTCATCACCAGCTTGAGTCTCGTCCCCGGCCGCGCTGTCGTCTTGACAGCCCTCGGCAGCTTGCACATCCCCGCTGTCGTCACCGTCTACAACGACGACCTCCTCAACATCCCGTTGTTGCTCGGCCTCACCCTGGTCCAGCTCGGAAATAACCGACCAGTCGAATGCGGCGGCCTCGGGATGCTTCTCTATCAGATGGTCGCGGAGATCCACCATTCCATCGAAGTAGAGATCGGTGTACTCGGGGGAGGTCTTGAATTCCTCGACCGCAGCGGCTAGCTGATCCGGAAGCCCGGCCACGAATCGGTGATGCTCGGCTTGTAGAGTTGCCAGTCGTTCCTCTAGCTGAGCGGCTTTCTCCTCCTGCCGAGCAGCTATCTCCTCCTGTCGAGCAGCCTTATCCTCTGCCTCCTTTAGCCGCCTCAACATGTCCTCGGCCTCGGACTTCGCCTTCTGAGCCTCCTCCTTGGCCCGACATAATTCGTCATTCGTGTCTTTGAGCTCTCTGTCGGAGTCCAACTTCAGGAGGAGGGTCTTCTTGTGCCTTTCTTGCTCCTTGTGGATCTCCCTCACCCCGATGGAGTGCGCCATGTGCACAACGGCGCTAAGCTGTGAAAAGTACCAAGGGATAAGTTCTCGGCAACATTATAGGAAGTCCGTGCAACCATTAGTCGACTTGGATACTTACTGAGGCTGCCGATCGGAGTGCCAGGTTGCATAAATCGGGGAAGTCCTCACCCCGAATCTCCATAAAGAAGTCATTCGAGGGAGCTACGTCCCCGATGCGTTCAAGGAGCATCCCGCGGTAGTTCGGGCGCCTTCTTTGTTGGTTCTCGGAAGAACCTCTGGATGCCTCGTCTACTCGGCCGGTCTCTGAGGAGGTCCTTATTGGCAGTGGCGGTGGAGCTTGGACTGATGTGGAGGTCTGCCCGGTATGTCTCGGGGGCTCGGGTGCTGGCGTCCTCTTACGCTTCTTGCTGGCCTCGGCGGCCTTGCCCTTGCCCTTCCTCTGTGTTCTCATCTAGGCAAGCCTACCAGAGCGGGAGCTCGGTGCAGTCATTTTTGTACAAAGAAAATCCAAGTTAAGCAAAGAACGAAATAAAAGAGGACGGCGACTATAAATAAAATTCTGGGCTGACCTCCGATCCGGAGTTGGCCCGACGGGTACGGAAGCCTAATCACGCCCTCGAGGTTCTCGTCGGCTACAGGTGGCCCCGCACCGAGGGAGCCACTGGACGAGTCCTCGGTACTGGACAATGAAGGCTCCCTCGTCGGCCACCCGGACCGGGAAGTGCTTGGCCCTGGAAGATCCTCATCACCCATATGGGCAACAGTAACCTGCCCGGTCTCCCGGGCAGGACGCCTAGCTCGGGGAAGACTGCTAGATTCCCCGAACCAACCGTATCTGGACAGGGTGTCCTTTCTCAGAAGGAAGGACTGTTGTCTGGACGACTCGGGCTTTTCGAACAGCTCGTCCACGGCCTCTATTACATGGCTCGGTGCCCAAGGGCGCTTAATCCAGACGTGCCCCAGCTCGAATGACCCCGGCACTTGTTCATCCTCGGGGACAACTTCACCGGCTCAGGCTAAAAAGTTCCCCCCGACGTAAAACCATTCGTACTTCCACAGCTTGTCCGAGTCGGGGTTGCCCAGAATAAAGTCCTTTCTGAAGCCGGTGAAGTAGTACCAACCGGACTGCCGAGGAAGCTTCTTCATCTTGAATACTTGCTTGAAGGCCTCCAGCGGCATCTCAGTACTCCGGTGGTACTTCCACAAAATATACATCCCGATCAGCGACCTGTAGCTGTTCGAGTTTAATTGTGCCGGGCACACATTAAAGTCATTAAGCGCCCAGCGAAGGAAACGGTGCAGTGGCAGACGCAGCCCGGCCTTGAAGAACTCGGCGTAAAGTGTGATAAACCCCTCTGGCGCCTCTAAGGGTGAATCCCCCTCGCCGGGAACGACGAGATCCACATCGGCCGGAATACCATATTCGACGCGCAGTGTCCCTAACCACGACTCTGTAATCGCGCTCGTATATCCTGCCGCTGAGGTTTGCCCAGGACGGCTTATCCGATATGCTGTGACGCCCCGTACGCGGGTGGCCTGGACCTCCTGCTCCATCTCCGGCTGTTCTGCCCCTGCCTCCTCGGCCGCATGCTCCTCATTGGAGGCATCAACCGTAATCACGCCTGCAACTTGGACGGGGGCCTCGGCATTCCGACCAGAGGTGCTCGGAGCGTCCTCCTGGGTTTGAAACTCGGTCCTCTCCCTTGGAAAAACTTGGGAATGGCCCGCTGTTGCCGCCCCAGTGTAAGGGTCTTGCTCCCTGGACGGCCTGATAAGTTTGTGCCCGCCTAGCAAATCTAAAAATTCTTGCTCGGGCACGGTCTGGGAATCGACCCTTAGGATCTGCTCCAGCCGCCTGACCCCTTCCCGTCTATGGGACGCCATCTCGGCGTCAGATTGAGTCGAAGAAGAGCTACTGCTCTCCCCGCTGCTTTCCGACCATGAAGCCTCTACGTTTTGCGAGTCGGACAAATCACTCATTTTTCACTCGGGAATTACCTGCTCGGGTTCTTGGTTGCTCGGTTGATATAATCCTCGGCTAGTACTTGAGCTCGGCAGCTAAAATTTCTCGTTCGTAAATTTCTGAAAATGAAGTGCAAATTGCAGAGGGGAGGGGCCCTATTTATAGCCACTTTAAGCGGGAAGTTCGAGCGCGAAAACCCAAAAGGCGCAATTAATACGCCTGATAGCCACACAGACAGCTGCGACGCGACACGCGTCCCCCGTCTGATCCGCGCATCTTTTCACCTCACCCCACTTCTAAGTGTCGCTTAGTCTTCTTCCTTTGAGCCGACATCACCCACTCGGCATAGTCCACCCGGTCGAACACCGACCAGGTGCACTGGGGGGCTAATGTTGAGGGTAGCTCGGCACTCCCACCGAGGACATTAACTTTGGTGGTTGGCAAATAAGTTCGGCATAAATGGCTACCGCCCGACCCGACGAATTATGCTTCTTCCCGGGGAGCCTTCCACTGATCTGAGGGCACGCCCCCAAGAAGGCTGCCACCTCGGGGGATGAACTGTAGCTCGGGCCGGGCCACGCTATTCATCATAACACGTCACTACCCATCCTTGTTGGCCAACACCAGGCAGGCGTGCTGCCGTCCGATAGAGTCCAATCCATTGGACCATGGACGCGACACTTGTCACCTATTGCTTGATACACTTTGATGTGACACCTGGGTAATGGGCAAAACCCATCTTGCACCCGATCCAGCTGGTGGCCTATAAATAGGATGCATTTATGACGTTTTAGAGAGAGAAACCTCTTCACATTTGATCAGCTGCCGACCTCTGCCGAACAGTTCTTGCCTTGAGCATCGGAGAGCCCTTGTATACCGACTAACCCCATTTCTCCGAATCATCCCTCTTGCAGGTACTCAGTTCCGACCAGGGGCAAGCTTAGAGGAGGTCAAAAGGTGTACAGTCACACCTGGGTGTTGATCCGACGCCGGACGGCGGCAAGCATCAACATTGGTGAAACCATATTTATAGTTCAACTAATTGGGTTCAAAGCTAAGGGTCAAGAGAATAAGTTTTGTAAGTTACAAAAGTCTATTTATGGACTTAAGCAAGCTTCCTGTTCTTAGAACATAAGATTTGATTAAGTGATCATTTATGGGTTCAAATAAAACATGGATAAACCACGTGTTTACAAACACATTAAGGATAGGATGTTGGTTTTTTGTATTGCTCTATGTAGATGACATTTTGCTTGTTGGCAATGACGTTGGAGTGTTTCGGTCATATTATGGTTGACTAAGTAGTTTGACATGAAGGACTTAGGTGAAGCTAATTATGTTTCAGGTATCCAAATCTTTTGAGATAGGAAGAACAAAATGATAGGTTTATCCCAAGCTACCTGCATAGACAAGATTTTCAAGAAGTATACAATGCAGTATTCTAAGAAAAGTGGGCAACCATCAAGATAAAGATTTATTCTTTCTAAGAAAAACTCTCCAAAGTCTGATGAAGAATGAGAAGACAAGAAGTGTGATGACCCGCCTTCTCGGGCAGTCACTTAACTTTCTTAAACATCGTTCTTAAGTATTAATCTTACTTAATTAGTAAAAAAAAATACTAAATTAATTTTTTTCTTTAAACATTCTTTTAAACATACTTAAAAACTGTTGCAACTTATGTCGCCATTCAAGTTGAGACTTTGCTCAACGTTTGACTTTAAACCCTTTTCAAATTGTTTCTTAAAACTATTTAAAAAACATTTATTGAATCATTGATTAAAAATTAACTTTATAAGAAAATAAAACATTTCATAAATATATCGTAGAACTTTAAAAAAATTTCTTAAAACTGTAATTTTCTTAGTACTTTGAAAACATTATATTAAATAGTGGAAAACCTTTTCTTTATGTAACAGAAGCAAACTATGGTGGTATCGATACCCAAATCCCTGCATCTGTCCTCCGCAGCACCTAGCTCTTTTAACAAGTCTTACTAGTTACCTATAAAACTTCCTACAGCATAAAGAATCTTTTAATGAGCTTTCGCTCAATAAGTTCAAACGAAATCTCACAAATAATTTTCACATGCTTTAAAAAACTTTTCTCGTAAAAATCTTTTTCTTAAAATGCTTTTTGTAAAGGTTTTTCATAAACATTTCTAAAAATGTTTTTCATAAACGTTTTTGAAACGTTTTGCATAAACGGTTTTTGTAAAACATTTCTTGAACGTTTTTCTTAAAACGTCCTTCATAAACCTTCTCTTGAAAGCATGAAAATATTTTTCATAAACATTAAACGTAAAACATTTCTCAAAATGTCTTTCATAACATAACATATAAATATTTCATAAAAAGGAATTCAAGCAAAATCAGAATGCATGATTCCATTTATGCTCAATTATGAACTTTCATTTATGAGTGTCTTATGAACATTCTTTCTTTACTTTAACTTTCTATCTTTGTTCCTTGCTTTCCTTATCTTACTTTAGTGTTTGTACGAACATCATTAATCATGAGATCATAAACATAATACTTCTCTTATGGAAGACTTGAGACCATTGAACACCGAAGTCATGTACCTCACATCTAGAAGGTCAAACTTTAACTTTACTGTGTACCTCATATCTAGGAGGTCACAACTTTAACTTTACTTTCAGTAGCTCACAACAAGAAGGCTAGTATGATACTTTATTTTAATCTTTATTTTACCTTTTTTTTAACCTTAGTGAGCATATCAAATGCAATCACATTATATGCAAACACATTTGCAAATTATAATTGTTCTCTTTAACATTTATTACATAACAAATGCAATCACTAAACTTATAATTTAAACTGTAAAACATATGCATTGACATAATGCAAAACATACTTTAAACATAATTATTGCAAATACATTGCGAACTTTTACTTAATCTTTAAAACTTTATGCATATTAAATGCAATCATGCTTTAAACATAGTAGTTGCAAGTACATTGCAAATCTTGATTTAAATTTAAACATGCATATTAAATGCAATCATGCTTTAAACATAGTAGTTGCAAGTACATTGCAAATCTTGATTTAAATTTAAAACCTTTTCATAGCAAACGCAAACATACTTTAAAAATAACCTGCATAACAATTACAAACACATTTGCAAACATATATATAAGCATTTGAAAACTATTTACTTCATGTTGTAGGTGAGGTTGAAACTTACCTAGATAATGCTTTAACGTTCCCTATTCCGTTCCTTTTCCTTTCATTAGTCGGCTTCTGTGTCCTGATCAAACGACAGCCTACTTATTAGTTAACTTTGTTTATTATCAATCTACTTGATTGATAATTTAACTTAAATTTAAACATTCATTCTTTTTTTACTTAACTTGGTATACTATCGGTTTACCCTTCTCCTAACTTAATTTTGTAACCCGTTGCTTTTAACTTTGTACCCTACCAGGTTACCGTACATTTTACTTAACTCAATAACCCATTGGATTATCACTCTTTTTACTTAGATCTGTAACCCATCAAGTTACTTTTTTTCTTTATTTAACTTTGTAACCCACCGGGTTACCTTTTGTTTACTCGAACATTCCTTGTTAAATCTCTTGTCTCACATGAAGTTTTCATTACCTAACATATTATAGAACATTTTTTGTTTGCTAATTCAAAGTGCTCAACCTTGTTCTAGCCGTTTTCTTCAAAATGACGATTTTACCCCTAACGGGTTTTTCGTCCACTTCATAACTCTATAAAAACCCATTGCTTAACTTTACCATTCTATCACCTACATATTATGGAAAAATACCCACTAAGGAGCATTTCCTAACATCAGGCGTTTTGGGTCCGTTTTGGCCTTTTTCATAAAATGACCATTTTCCTCTTAATATATATTTCTTTTATTCTTTTCTTGCCTAAACTTTAAATTCTTTAAAACTTAGCATTCATAATTGCTTACTGCCTATAGTAGTGTAGGAAACCAACGTTCTCAAGTGAAAACCTAGTTTTTACACAATTTTACGGTTTTAGCCTGAAACACAAAAACATTTACAGTTTTGCTCCCGGAACCAAAAATGACTAATTTATAGCATAACGTTCAGTTTTTTACAAGGAACAAAACTTACAAAAGCTCCTTGTTCAAATTCTAAAATTTTCATAACGTTTTCATTTCTTGAAATTTTGTGCCCAAAATTTTGTAGAATTCATAACTCCTAAACTGAGCTAAATTTTGACAAACTATATATGCTATCCTAACAATTTTGATACGTTCTACAACTTTTATGTTTTAACTTTCTTGAAATTCCATCGTTAGAGTAGACTTTTTGGCTGATTTTCAAATCTACCAAACTTTCATAAAACTTTACAATTTAGTCCTTTTGGAATTTCATAAAACTTTGTTCACAAAATTTGTTTCTCTCACTATGTTGACAATTTCTAGACCTTGCTTGGAACATAAATTGGCCTCCAAGGCCCTCTAGACCATCACTTCTTGAAAACTAACTAAACTTTGCAATTTTATTAATTTTCCATTTTTAAATGCAAAATCCCTACTTTCTTTCTTTCTTTCATCATCTCCATCATCATAAAGCATAAATCAATCATGCCATAATGTCTATTTACATACCATAAACCAAAACATTTAATCAAACACTTGACATACTTGAAAAAAGCATAAACTTTCACATAGAAAGTTTAGAGATTTACCTAATCTTTATCAAGCCTTCTTGATTCTCCTCTTGTGAGTTGAACTTGCTGAGATTCCTGTGTCATAAAACATGACAAAATTCTATCAAAACCCATTCATGTCTTTGAAGAAAAATCACTAAAACCCTTAGAAAAAAGTTTAGAAATTTACCTCCAAAGTTGTAAAACTTTGCACTAAAACACTAGAGCTTGCCTTAAGCTTAATTGGAGGTTTGTATTCATCAAACTTTGATAAAAAAAAATTGCCCAAAGGGCTGCCAGGCCCATGGCAAAAAAAAGAGAAAATTATCTTTTCTTTTGTTTTCTTTCTTTCTTTCTTTCTTTCCTTCCTTCCTTCCTTTGCACATTTTGCTTTCTCTTTTTTTCCTTCCACCGTGGAGACCAAATGGTCTCTTATATCATGAATAAATTCACCTTTTTTTTTCTTTTTCTTCTCTTTTCTTTTCTTTTTTTTTTAAAATAAAAAGGTGATGAGTCACCTTGGTAATCAATTTGGTTCCTTTGGGTGGCCAAATGTGATTGGGCCACATTAGTGGATGTGGTGGCCCAAACAAAACTTTCAAGGTGTCCTACTAAACTTTTTACACAATCCAAGTTTATACTGATAGTATTTTTCTTATACAGCTGGTATTCTTTTCTATACAGTTCATGAGGTCTCATAACCTCTAATACTTATCCACATTCATCACATAATGTAATTCTAATATTATCTAACTTGGTACAGTCTAAATTTATACTGACAGTATTTTTTCTATATTGTTAGTATATTTTTTACACTGTTATAGCATTCCTTATTCATCCATAGTCTCCAAATAGTATTATTTCTATACTGTTTTAACTTAAACAGTCCCATTTTCATATTGTTTAACCTTAAATAGTCTAATTCTTACACTGTATTACTTTTGCAGTGTAATTTTTATACTACATAACTTATTAGTGTACTTCTTACACTGTATTATTCTAATGCTGTATAATTTTTCATATTGTTATACAGTATTTTTCCTTAAAATGTATTTTTGTCTTAACACAATCCTTAACTTATTATATTTTTAATGTAGTAAAACTACTAGGGTGTTACATGAAAAAGGTGTCTTATGCTTCGGTAGTAGGTAGTCTCATATATGCTATGCTTTATACATGACCTAACATATGTTATGCAGTTGGAATTGTGAGTTGATACCTATCGAATCCAAGACCCAACTATTGGGTTGTAGTCAAGCACATTTTCATGAACCTGAAAAGGACTAGAGGTTATATGCTAGAGTATTCTAGTGAGGATCTAACACCTTTTGGATACACTGATTTAGATTTTCAATCCTATTTGGATTTGAGGATATCCACTTTGGGATCTATGTTTATTCTAGAAGGAGGCGACATTATTTGGAGAAGTGTCAAGCAAGATTGTACTTCAGATTCAATGATGGAGGCCGAGTATGTAGAGGCTAGTGATACTTTGAAAGAAATAGTATAGCTTTGCAAGTTCCTTGGGGATCTTGAAGTAATTTATGATATGGATAAGCCGATTACACTGTACTGTGATAACAAAGTAGCAATAGCTAATACTAAGGAATCAAGATACCGCAAGATAAGTAAGCAAGTAGGCCGGGAGTATCAGGTGATAACGGACATCATGGTAACAGACATTATAGCCTATCAATGCTATGGGGATGCGCAACATATCACATTAACTTAATAGGGCAAGTGGGAGATTGTTAGACTAAGTGTCCTAAGGATTAAATGATGTAATAGTTTTTTTGGAGATATTTAGTCAATAAAGAGTGTTATTTATTTCATATATCAAATATGTCCTCTTTATGTACATTCCTATTGAATATATAATAAGCAAACTAAAGTCTAAGATTATCAATCCAAACCTCTAAGATTGTGTATGTGATTGACAGATTATGAGAAAGACGTAAATCTTAAAGATGATAATTTAAACAAAAAGATCTGTAGTCGAGGGAATAAAGTTGGACGCTTTATTCATGTAAAGATTGTTATGTTGTCTATATCCTTAATGGAAGATGGCTTGTCTTGGTCATCAGAGTTGGACTCCGCGAGTAGAAACATTGACATATTGTCATAGGTGACGATATATTGGGTCGGGATAAAAGTTAAATTAATTTGATTAATAATTCTATTTGTTTAAATCAATTCACCTTAGACAATAATGTGTCATATCTTAATCCTAAAATGAATTAATGGGCCTGTATAGGAGCTTGATCTATATATATCAATCGAGTTCCCTTTTCCAGCTAACAATATTTCCTGTAACAATACGGTGGCGTATTTGTCCTACATATTGTAACTTATATTAATTCTTATATTGGTTTAAATTTAGTTGATTGGATTTAATAATTCATGTTAGTTTATTGGTTGAATTAATTTTATGAATTAATTTAAGATAAACATGTTGAATTATTTGAATACATATTTTATTTGATATGGGATTATTTGCTTATGACTGTTTTAATCAGATAACTTCTCTATTGGGTTATTTGAATTAAAACTAAGGCTCTATCTAAGATTTTCATGTAGAATAAGATATAGAAACTTCCAGGACTAGGCGGACCGGTAGGCTGGTGCCTTCATTTGATCGGCCAGTGAAATGTAACTTAATTACGCAATAGTACAACTGCCAAGCTGGTTGAGCAAAATCTTGTTATGCGTTTTGATGCGGATTTTTATTTAATTTTGAATTTAGAGGCCTTATCTAAGTAGAATTAACTCTCTAGTAGCCATTATGAATAGGATACTTATTTCTATTGTTATTTGGATCACCAGAAAAATTTAGAGAGAGTATTCTAGAGAGAGAAACATTGAAACTCCCACAGGGCTATTCTTCAATATCCAAAACCCTAGTTCTTGGTTTTCTCTTGTGGTTGGAAGGAGACGTCACCAAAAGGAGAATTGAACAATGTGTGCCCACTCGCATTACTTTCGTGGAAAAAAAATAGTAAAAAAGACTAGTTAGTTGAAGCTCTTTCAGACACAATTTTCAGTAGCAGTTATGTCGAAGTTCTTCTTTTTCAAAGTGCAGTTCCAATTCTAATAGGTACGTAAGATATTAATTAATTTATATACATAACATGTCTAACTTGTTATTTGGAAAAGACTGATTTAAAATTTTTAAAATTTCACTATGTTCATGTTTTTCCAACAGGCCCGTCAGGGGATAGGCTTAAGGGTTTCTCCTCAGGCATGGCCTTTTACCGTAGAGGATTGTGGCAAGTTGGCCTAACCCTTTTGACCTTAAGCCTATGACAAGCTTGGTCCATGCCAAGCCTAGCCCTTTTGACACCTCTACCTTGAATTTACGCACATTTACAAGTTGCTCTTTAAACTTTTAATTTTGACAACTTATACTCTGAACTTACAAATTTGTATCAAATCGCCCTCATTGATGGTGATATTAAGTTTTTGACTAGAATTAACTTGTGATTTTTACATGGATTGTTAATTAATAACACAGATAGTCAATTTTATGAATGTTCACTCCACTTTATTGTGAGTAAGATTTTTTTTTGAGTGGTTGAGATTAAGATCTTTAATTAAGTTTTATTAAAATAAACAGTTTTCAATGACATTGTTTTAAATATAAGCTTAGATAAACATTCATTAAAAAAAAAAAAAGACCTTTCTCAATCCCATTGTTCAAATTTAATAAATTCACAATTCACATGAATTTCTTCAGGATCAAATTTAGTAAAATTTAGCCTTTATTCACATGCATTTTTTCCCAATACTAACTATATTTATTTACATGAAATTTAGTAATTTGGGTAAGAAACTCATTTTAACTCGTATAATATTATTTTGTTACTAGATTTCTGATTATTATTATTAACATTATAAATGAGCTATTTATGATCATAAAAATTCAAAACTAGATATATACAATTTTGTGGCGGAGTTAGAATTTTGTTTCAGAAGTTGTGTAAGCTAACAATTTGAATGATGCAAAAAACCTTTAAAATATCGAGTCCTAATTTTGGTGTTTTTTTAATGTAATTATACTCTGAGAAATTAGTTTAGTTAGTTTTTTAAGTAAAATGATTGAAATATTATGTTTCAATAAAAAAAAGTAATTTTGGTTGAATAGTATATATGTATATGCAAGTAGAGTGTATTTGAATAATAAAGATTTTAGCTAAAAAATTAGATAAAAAATAATTTAGAAAGTATATTATAAGAAGTGTTAAAAGTAAAAAAAAAAAATAAAGTAAGACATATTTGAAAACAAAATTACTATAATAGGGGCAAATTAGATAAATGTCTTTGTGAGAATATAGTAATAAACAGGATTACGTGAAAGGAAATGCTTAAACATGTCCATGTTTTAGAAAAATTACTTTTACAGGTCATCTTAAAAATATATAAGAATTTGAAACACAAAATACTTTAAGAAGAGCAAATTAGAGAAAAATATTTCAATAAAGCATCTAAAATTTAATAAAACACAAAACAAAAATAGAATAAACAAATAAATATTAAAATTAGGATTATTTAATATATATTTGAAATACATATTTATTAACTTATGTTAGGACATATATACATATATATACACAAAGTTCAAATAGTACATATATATGCATTTAAAAAATAAAAATAAAAATTCAGAGGGCCATGTGCCCGCCCCCAAGTATATATATATACATTTTAAGAAAATCAAAATTCTGGAGGCCATATGCCTGCCCCTACCTCCAGCTCCCTCTGCCCCGAATTTTTTTTGGGTTATTAGGTCCTCCTCTAAATTGAAGTATATATACATATGTGCACATATATATTCTTTAACATATATATATAAAGTAAGATTAAGTTTCGCATGACACTTTAGGACGCTATAAACTCAAAATGTTTTATCTTTTTTTTATGAAACATTTTTTTTAATTTTCTACCTAAAATGTTTTTATTTTTTTTTGAAATGTTTTTTTTTAACTATCTGAAGCATTTTCTCCTCCAAAATTTTTTCTATTTTTTTAATTATTTGTTTTTTAGTTTTTTATTTTTATTTTTTTAACATTCTTAATACAATCATGCAAAGTCCATGCTTGTCAACTAATATATTAAAAAAACAAAAAGATAGAATTATTAACGAGGAATAAAACATGCAATTACAATCAATAGAAAAAGATATCGTTGTCACAATTACAATAGACATGTTGATGATAAGTTCCATGTCATAATAGCCAGGCCTCCACGTGTTCCGTTTATCGCCATATATACATGATAACATTGATATCCATGCTTTGTATTTCCTGTTTACAAAGTCCTTCAACATCCGCTGGTATTTGCCATATGCCCTGGAGATGGGCTATTGGGCCTACCCGTGTCACGACTCACGAGGTCAAAAGTTTCCTATTAGGCACTCGTTAAATGAAATGCATATGAAGGTAATTTTACCATACCAATAAAACAGAAAGTTTTAGCCGTCATTTTACTATTTTAATAATGTGATTTATGTATATCCATGTTAAATTTTACAGCGCACAATACAAGATTACTTTAGCTTCTTAGATCAGATCATTAAAAAATTAAATAATATTTTTATAAATGTCAATTTTTTAGTCAATTTTTATTTATATCATAAAATATGAAAATTTTTATTTATACTACAAAATGTGAAAAATTGTTATATCACAAATCTCAATAGGATATTTAGTGCCCTATCCGGATATTTTTTGTATTCTATCGGGATATTTTCTACCAAGATAATTTTTTAACAAATACATCAACAAACTGTTATCACTTCCTGTTGGAAACAAAGTGCGCAGCGGAATTTTTTTAAAAAATTTTCATCAGAGTATTTTTTAAAACACAAGTTTGACATGTTACATGTATAAATTAAACAGATCTTACTAACCTCAGTGTGCCGAAAAACCTCCACGACCTGTGTAGAGAAGTAATGTTCCAGAAGAGCCTCAACCAACTGGTCTTCTTTGATATTCTCTATCCACAACCAGAGTGAGTGTGGGCTCACACGTATAGCTCTTCCACCGGTGACTCTCCTTCCAACCAACAGAGAGAGCCCAAAGCTAGTGTTCGTGATTTGTGAACAAAAGCTCTCAGGAAGTTTTCAAATGCTCACTAAAAGAGTATCACTCTTAATCTCTCAAATTGATCTGAGTAAATCATTAGACTCACTCCCTTTTTATACCTATTGGTCCTAGGGTCAGTCCATATCAGATTAGGTCTCAAAAAATCGAAACAGAATCAAGTTCGGATCAATATCTGATAAGATCCGCGTGAAAACGCGTAATCTTAACTGTCGTCGGTCGGCAAGCTGAACTTTCTGATAGGCAGGCCGAACAGGCCAGTTCGGCAGGTCGAACACGTCATCCGGCAGGCCGAACTGCCGAGAAAAAATCTCCGCGAATCTTTTATTTTTCACCCGAGATTCTAAAGGATAAAGTCTCAGTTTTGATTCAAATAGCCCAATAGAAAAGATATCTGATCAAAACAAACTTTATCAAGATAATCTCTAAGAAAATAAATAAATTCACAATAATTCTACAAGTTTATCTTGTTCTAATTGTCCAAAATTAAAATAACCGATAAACAGACAAGAATTACTCGAACGCAATAATTCAACAGGTTCATCTTGAACTAATTTTTTACATAATTAATTCAACCAATAAACAGACATGAATTATTTAATTCTTATAAATTTTAAACCAATCTGATAAATCCGGCATAAGTCACCAATTATTGAAAAAGCACGCCGTGTCGTTACAGGATTTTGTGAGCTAGCAAAGGGGACCAAAATGGACCTATAAAGTTCAAGCTCATGATAATTATGAAACCCAATATCCCAGATATACACTTCACAATTATCAACTCCAACGCTACTCCACTAAAAGCTTGGAGCTGTACTCTCAAACTTTATAGAATTACGAAGCTCGTGTAGCTAAGTCTCCATGACATATCATAGTGTATCGCATCCCCATATGATCATCCATAATCGGTTTAAGGACAAGTTCTGTCTTACCTTCCCGATTATTTTTATCTTACGTTCCATTGTCTCACCATTAGAAAACTTACCATCCAAAGATAGTATACCATTCGGTTACACCTATGTATCCAAATGGTTGAGCGCTCCAGTTTTTCAATTACAGGACAACGCATATAAGAGGATATTATTACTCCTAAAGAGGAGTTACGGATTCCATATCTATGAATAACAAGTCTACGCTATCAAGAGTCATGCCTCCAACGTACCGGCATGCATGCCACTATAGAGATGTGGGAGTCACCCATTGGTACATCAAAAGACACAAGTCGAGACAACGGGCCTATTATTCATCTCAGGATTAAGATACAATACAAATGATTGTCTAAAGTGAATCGATTTGCCAAGACAGAATTATTAATCCAAATCAATTCACTTTATGTCCCGATCCAACACATCGTCACCTTTGACAACGTGCCAATGTTTCTATTCGTGGAGTCTAACTCCGATGGTCAAGACAAACCATCTCCTAAAAGGGATATAGACAACATAACAATCTTTACATGAATAAAGCGCCCAACTTTATTCCCTCAATTGCGGATCATATGTTTTAGACCGTCACCCTAAGAATTGTGTCTTTCGCATAATCATCCCATCATATGCCCAATTCTTAAGGTTTAGACTGACAGTCTCAGACTACTGTTTGCTTATCATACATTCAACAAATATGAACATAAAGATGACAATATTTGGTATATATAAATGAATAAATTCTTTATTGATAAAAATGTCTCCAAAAACGTATTACATTTTTACTCCTTAGAGCATACATGTCCAACACTTCCAACATCAAAGCTCATGACGATGGCGCTAACGGCGGCAATGGCAGTGACAATCTTGAGATGGTAGAGGAGAATGAATAAATGGCGATGAACTATATTGGCATTATCGATCTCCCACGAAAGACCAATCTGAAAGGTTAGCGTCGACGACATTACACAAGGAGGACAGTGAGCAGAAGCTGTAAGTTGATCAGTGTCGATCTCGAATTCAACGATAGAGATTCGTTTGTAGTCAAAGAGTGGAGAGAAACCTGGTGAGGAGATCTCGTTGCCCTAAACAGATCTAACCCGATCTGGCAAGGAGACAACATGAAGATGGCACGTGACGTTGATGCAAGCTCCAATGTGGTTTGGATGAACTAGTCAAGCCACAAACTAGTCGACGTCAATTGAAGACCATGACGTTACAGTTGTGAAGCCACATTGTCAGAACAAATCGAGTAAGAGGGTGACATGTGTCCCACTATGCCATGATCAACTTAGTCCCACTATGTGATGTGGGAAGTGCATCCGACAACCCTAAGGTCTAGATGAAACCTTATAAATAAATAGGAGCAAAATGCTCTTAAAAAAGGAAAAAGGATTACACATAAACACTCTAAAACCACATTAAGCACATCCATTTTTACTCTTTATCACCAAAAACAAATCAATGTATTTTGTAATTTATTTCCCAAATAGTGAAAAATGCTCCTAAATAGTAGACATAGCTCTAAAAGTGACCACTATTAATCTCGGTCTACATATTTATTCTCTAGCACTTATTTTATGATTTAACTTACTAATGGTTAAGTTTCATTACTTCTACCATTTTCAAGCAATTAATACACAACATGTAACTCATTTTGTACATGAGTCAGCTAGTATGTTTGGCAACATTAGTTCAAACTAATGGTTCAAACTATGAATAGTGTAAAGCTCTTACATGCTACAGTATAAAAGTAAAAACGAACTATAGTGTAAAGCTCTTGCATTCTATCGTGTTTTAATTCAAACCAATGTTTGTAAATGCCCTAAGCAAATTATTCTCAAGGTTCAAATAACGATGATCAAGAGTACTAATTAACCAATACTTGATTAGATTTTTATTAAGTTTTCTCTCTTTTTTTGTTTGACCGTAGATCTAACGTCTATATATAGAAAGCAAGATTGAACCAGCAACCTCCCGTAACACTTAACCCAAGCGAAAGCCAGATGCCTTTAGACCAAAAAATCCGTTGACATGATTTTTGGATTGTATATGGCTTGAATAAAAAATATTTTCTAGGTAACAGTCAATATTATTGGTCTTCTAAAATAATTTTCAAGAAAATTTAGGCTTACCCAGTTGAAGTGATGAGGTCAAAAATCTTCTGTCGGGAACCATGTTCTCTTTATGAAACCATTATCTTTCACACCTAATCCTTGGCACCAAAAGGAAGTACATATGGGCATAGATGACACTAGGGTTTACTAAGAGATCACTCACTCATTTTTCTCCCCCACTAGCCTCAACATATAAGCAAAGTGGTACTAGGACTAAAGAACTTTTTTCTCTCTTTTTCTCTCTCTATACACCTACCTTAGGATCTCTGACAATGTTTTTGCAGTCTCTCTAAGACTCCCAATTGTACATAAAATAAATATAGGAGGCTTTTATTTAAAGAGAATGAAAGACTTAATTAATTTTATAAGCTTTCCTTATTTTTAACTTTGAAGATCACATATTTATTAAAATAAAATAGATAAGTTTCTTTTTTCCTTATCTACATATGGTGCCACACACAAAGAATCTCTTTGTGCTTATGGCGCCAATTACCTACAGGAGAGAGAAAAATACTACTTGTTAGCCAATCTGATTGGTTTCCATAATTCAAATTTTTAATTTTAAATATATTATATTTATACAAAAATAGACACTTTTAGAAATAGAAAACTTAGTGAACAAGACTTAAATTGCACAAAGGACCCTCCCTATGCTAGTATGTGCTACACACAATGGGTGAGACCCACTATGTGTCTTCCAAAATTAATCATTTATTATTAGAGACTCTCATTATTTAATAATTATATATTAATTCATAATTAATTTATTTTCAATGATATTTAATTTAAAAATTCATATTTCTACATCAATTAATTAAACCAATAATTCCACTTGTCTAAACAGTGTTTACAAGGATGGCATGGGACTAATGGTCCCATAGTTTCAAGCCTTAATAAAAATCAATATATTAATTAAACTATTTAATTAATATATTACTCTTTCATTAATTCCAATGTTACTCCACTAGTAAAAACTCAGAATTGCACTCTTAAAATTATAGATTAATTACTCATACTCTACAATCATCCATTTGATACAGTTATTGTACATAAATTGATCCTCTATAAATAATTCATAATCAAAGCTAAGTAAAATCCATTAACCTCTCTAATTACTTCTTTATACTTAAGTGTCATTGATTGTCAAATGAATAATAAATTCATAAATTGTGTGCTTATATTATTCAAGACCTGAATTAATACTCAAAAGAATTATTTATATATTTTTCATTAGAGAAAGAATGGATTCTATCTTGTAATATTAACATTTCAGCTACTTACTTCACTATGTCTCCAAGATACAAATGATATGATTAGATTCTCGAATCTGTACTGAGTAATTAAAAAAATAACTATAAATAGGAATTTGTTAATAACTCAGGATTAAAATAATCTTATATAAATTGATCTTCTATAAATAATTCATAATTAGAGTTAGGTAAAATCCGTTAACCTCTCTAATTACTTATTTATCCTTGAGTGCCATTGATTCTCTAATAAATAAATAATTCATAAACTTAATCACTAATTAAGCACTCATATTATTTAGGCTCGACTTAACATTCAAGAGAATAATTTATCTACTTCTTATTAAAGAAAGAATTGATTCCATCTTGTAATATTAACATTTCCGGTTACGTACTTTATTATGCCTCTAAGATACAAGGGATATGATTAGATTCTCAAATCTGTATTGGGTATATAAAAAAGCGTAATTCCGTAAATAGGAGTTTGCTAATAACTCAAGATTAAGACAATCTTATATATGACTGTTAGTCAATCTGATTAGACTTGCTATATGCTAACAGAAATTATTACCATTCATATCATATCGTTCGATTCTATATAATCTCATCATATATAATACACTTATTTAATGGCTCACTATATTAATAGTTCGTATAAGACCATTTTATTTTCAATAAAAATAACCTGCACTAGTAATGCTCAATTAAAGATTATATATTTTAATTGAATAATTACTTTTAACAATCAAATATATTACTGACCAGTTCAATTATGATTCTTAAATATTATTCTCTTATATATAACATTTATGTACAATATTTAAGGTCACATATATTATTATAAAATTTTAATGATATTTATAATGTATTTAAAATACATACATATAAATATAATAAAAATTTTACTTTATTTATTTATGAATACTTTTTTTTTACAAAAACATCACATGTTTTAAAGGATGTCTATCCCAACACTATGCGTACAATAAAATTCTATGGCTTTACATCAAAAACGAAATATCATATGGCTTTTTCTCTCTTTAGAAAACAACGTAGGTTTTGATAGTTTTCCACCTACCAACCATTTATTCTATGGTTCAAATTTTTGAACTGTGGTTGTTCCAATCGTACCTAACTCTTTTGACCATATACATTATTTTCTCCACGAAATTTTCTTGCAAGAGGAAGAAAGTGGAAGAAGAAAAAAAAAAAAAAAAAAAAAAGAAGAAGAAGAAATAATGCCCCTCTAAAAGAGAAGAAAGGTCGTGTACAGAATAATAATAACAATAATAACAATAATAATAATAATAATAATTAAAAAACAGATAACTCCTTGGATTTTTTTTTTTTTTTTTTTGAAGAACAAAACTGGATCAAGGTCTTTTTTTCATGTAAATATAGATCAGAGACTTCCAACTAGGATAAAAAATGTGACAAGATAATGACGTGATAAGGTAATGGGACCATAATAGACAACTCACAACTAGCAAAATGCAATGCTAACTTGAAAACTAAATAAATGAACAAATAAGATACTCTGATTGTCTGATTTCTTCTTTAAGATAAGGCAAATTTTTTTCTTGGAATAGAAAAATATAGCATCATTGGGTTTCTTCTAGCTGTTAGATTTATTAAAAAAAAAAGATAATTTTATCTAATAATTTTAAAACATGTATTATTGATAGGTTTTTCACCAAAGAAGTCCTCCTAAAATAATTGTAAATTAAGTAAGAGATTTTTGTACATGCGAATAATAACCTTTTTTTGCGCACAAGTCACATCATAATTGAATAACAAGTAAATTTGGCAAATCTCATTAAAGTCCATGGTTCTTTTTTTGATGAAACATTAAAGTCCATAATTCACAAACTAACAAACACACATAAATGTTTTTCTTTTTTGGACATAAATTATAACTGTTATATACCCCATTGCAAGTTCACTGATGAATAAGGATTTTTTTGGTCCATCATGTACTTTTTTTTGTTTGAGGGAATTATATACTTGTTGATAATATGCTGTGTAAAATTAAATTATATATAGTATTGTCTGTGAAATCAAATTATCTATGTCTATATGTTAATATTTGTGCAGTATTTAAGCAGTGTGTAAATTAAGGAAAAAAATAAAAATCATAAAGATTTAGAAACATGTATCTTAATTAATAGAACAAATTACCTTAGAGGTCCTCAACCTTTTTTATTTAATTAAGTATAACCGTTAAAAAAAAAGTGTGATTTGGTCCCTCCCGTTTAATTTTGGACGGAAAAACTTGTTGCACTTCTTTTTAGTAAAAATTACCCAACTATCTCTTCAAAATAATTGATACATTAAAAAATTAATAACAAACTAAAACAAAAATTTATTAAAAAATTGTAAAAAAACACGAAGAGAAAGAAGGATTTGGTCTCCTTTCTTCTAAAAATCTCTCAGTCGGTTACAATAATTTCTTCAGATTTGGTCTCCTTCTTCCCCCAAAAAGTTTCCTCATTTTTGTTAATTCCTTTATTTCTAATCTCAAAAATTTCTCTTTTTCTCTCTAAAATAATAGGTTTCGATCGCTTGCTTTTTGCTATTTGCCTGGAAAATGGCACATTGTTTGGGGAAAATCATGGCGGATGATCCTACGGTGATCTTCTCTCCCATCGGAAGTCACTAAACATGTCGTCAACGAACAACGACAGCCACTCCAACTCACACAGACAAAAAAAATGAAAAAAGTTGGAAGGCAAAATTGAACAAAATTAGCTTAACTACATTGAATTTCTGTTGAGGATCTTGCGGGGACGCTGAGTTCGTTGATGAAGTCGGTGGGAGCTACAGAGGAAGAGGAGGTTGTTGGAGAAACCGGAGGGAGGTTGTAGTGGTGGTGGTGAAGACCGACAGCGTTAGTGGTAGAGTTGGAAGTTGAGGAAAAGGGATCGTCATTGAAGAAGTTGAGAAGGTCGTTGGCATGGTGACGAGGCCGGGCTTGCAAGGTGGGGGCAGTGCGATGGTCGGCATGATCTGGGCTTACAAGGTAGGGGCATGGGATGGGGTTTAGGCACTCGACTTCGACCGAACCTTCCTCTCCTTCGGCATCCCTCCCGAATTCTCTCACGCTCTCCTCTAGGAACTTACCCTCCCACCCAGATTGCAAAGATGACTTTGCCAGATCACCGGATTTCTTCTTGCTTTTCTTGTTGTTTTTAATTTATTTTCTTAAGTTTCAATTTTCATTTCTTTTTTATTTTTTAAGTTTTCATTTTAATTTCTTTAAAATATATTAAATATTTTACTAAAATACCCTTACTAAAGTGGTTAAAAAATTTTTTTGTCCAAAATTAAACAATGAGAGACTAAATTGTACCTTCTCTTAACAGATAGACCTAATTAAATAAAAAAAATGTTGAGGACCAAATCACACTTTTTCAAAAAAGTTGAGGCCCTTCCGAGCAATTTACCCTAATTAATATGTTATGTTTAGTTGGTAAGCTATTATATAAATTCGAGAACAAATAAAATACAAGGAGGTTGATTAACAAAAATAAAATAAAATACACGCACATTATCTTTCGAAACCCACACCTATAATATGTTTTGGCAAACCAATCTGTATTAGAGAAATGAGTTCAAGTACTGTAACACGTGAGAGCTTTATACTGTAACTGCTTTTTGTTTTACACTCATTGATGGAGGCAAGTTTAATTAAGTTAGGGCATGTACTCTTACTCAATTTTTGATAATTGTATATATGTCCTTATTTTCTAAGAAAATTTATAACTGTGCCCTCATTGAATACATGAATAATGTTGTTGTATCCTCTGTTTCATAAGAAGGATAAGTTTTAAAATTTCCTCCGTATTGTGTCACTTGTATCAAAATGTTCACTAAACTTTAAAATGAATCTGTTTTGCCCTTGATCTATTATCCGTCTCCAACTTTCTCCTTTCCGTTAAATTCTGTCAGTTTTTAAACGAAAAAACAAACTTGTAAATTTTTTGCGCAAGTTAGGCACGATATTTTGGCTTTATTAACTGCTCTTTCCACCCAAAATGTTATTTAAGTGCTAAAACTCATCTATTTTAGTTTCTTAGAGTTAGTAAAAAGCAAGAAAGAAGAGAAAAATTAAAAAAAAAATTATTGAGAAACTTTTTGACAAGCTCATTAAGAATCCACACTTGCGTTCAAATTTACTTTGGAATAAGAAACTTATTGACAAACAAACCCAAAAAATTGTTCCACAAAAACAAAATCTGAATACAAAATTTAAGAATGAATTTATCTTTGCATTAACAAGCTTATTAAATTACATAAAAAAAAAAAAAAAAAACTCTTCCAACAAAAACCAAAAAAAAAAACCTAATATTTATACTTTAAAGCACAAAGCAAGAATTGTGGTTGGTTAGGTTTTTTTTTTTCTGCTAGATTTTTTTTGTTAAGTTAATATTTTTGTTTTTTGATGAACAATTTTTTGTTAATGAGTTTCTCAATGATTTTTTAAAAAACTTTTTTCTCTCTTTCTTCCTTCTTACCCGCTCTAAAAACTATGATAGATAAGTTTTAGTACCTAACTAATGTTTTTGGAGGAAAGAGCGTTTAATAAAACTAAAACATCATACCTAACTTGCAAAAAAAATTGACAAATCAGTTTTTTTTGTTAAAAAACTAATAGAATTTGATGGAAGAAGGAAAGGTGAAGACGGATAATAGATCAGGGGGCAAAACAAATATGTTTTGAAGTTCAGAGGGCATGTTGATACAAGTAACATAGTTTATGGGAATTTTTATAATTTTCCGTATAAGATAAAATATAACAAGTGGTGCTCATAGAATTTGCCAATCTATTCAATCCAATACAATCCGTCGGATTGGAATGGATTATAAAGAATACATATTCGTTTTAGATTAGGATTTTTTTAAATCGATGTATACAGATTGGATTATGGATTGAGTAACTCCTAATTCGTGTAATCTGTTAATTCAAACCATATATATGTATATTGTATAAATTATATGTGTATGTACATATATAGAAACACACAAATTTTAGGTCCTCAACCTTTTTTTATTTAATTAAGTCTAATTGTTTAAAAAAAGGTGTAATTTGATCCTTCACCTTTTAATTTTGGACAGAAAAAATTGTTAGACTTCTTTTTTAATTAAAATTACCAAATTACCTCTTCAAAATAATTGATACATTAAAAAAATTTAATAACAAACTAAAACAAAAAATTCTAAAAAAATTCTAAAAAAACACAAAGAGAGAAAAGGATTTGGCCTCCTTTCCTTTCAAAAATCCCACAGTCAGTTATAATAATTTCTCTAGATTTGGTCTCCTTCTTTCCCCCAAAAAATTCCTCGTTCTCATTAATTCTTTTATTTCCAATTTCAAAAATTTCTCTCTCTCTAAAACAATAGGTTTCGATCGCTTGCTTCTTGCTGTTCAACTAGAGAATGATGCATCCTTCGAGAAAATCACGGCAAATGATCCTAAGGCAATCTTCTCTCCCATCAGGACGTCACTGAACAAGTCATTGGCGAATCGTGAAGCCACTCTAGCTCCACTGTGTTGACATTTTGCTAAAAAACACACACACACACATACACACAAAAGTTGGTAGGTGAAATTGAACGGAATTAGCTTAGCTAGGTTGAATTTCTATTGAGGATCTTATAGGGATGCCGAGGTCGTTGATTTTTGTCAGTGGGAGCTATGGAGGAAGAGGAGGCCGTTGAAGGAGGCAAAGGGATGCTATAATGGTGGTGGAGATCAGCGGTGGAGTTGGAGGTTAAGGAAAAGAGATCGTCGTTGGAGAAGTTGAGAAGTTTGTTAGCACAATAAGGACGCTGCGCTCACAATGTGGGGGCAGTGTGATGGATGGTGTGATTTGAGCTTACAACGTTGGGACGTGGGACAGGGTTTGAGCAATCGACTTCGACTAGAACTTCCTTTCCTCCAACATCCCTCCTGATCTCTCTCTCCCTCTCCTCCAAAAACGTACCTTCTTACCCAAATCGCAAAGGTGACTTTGCCATATCGATATTTTTGTAACCTCTATTGATAAAGCATTGAAGTTCTCAAACCTTTTGTTTTTAATTTATTTTTTAAGTTGTAATTTTAATTTTTAATTTTTAATTTTAATTACTTTAAAATATATTAGTTATTTTACTTAAATACCCTTACTAAAGTAGTCAAAACTTTTTTCATCCAAAATTAACAAGGAGGGACTAAATTGTAACTTTTTTCAATGATTAAACCCAATTAAACAAAAAAAATTGAGGACTAAATTATACCTTTTTAAAAAGGTCGAGGACCTTCCGAGCAATTTACTTAAATTAATATGATATGTTTTGTTGGTAAGCTATTATATAAATTTGAGAACAAATAAAATACAAGGAGGCTGATTACAAAAATATAAAATAAAATAGAAGCACATTATCGTTCTAAACCCACACTTATAGTATGTTTTGTCAAACCAATCAAAATTAGAAAAATGAGTTCAAGTATTGTAACACGTTAGAGCTTTACACTATAAATTTTAAATTTTTTTGTTTTACACTCATTAACGAAGACAAGTTTTATAAAGCTGGAGCACATGCCCTCACTCAATTTTTGATAATTGTAGATTTATCCCCATTTTGTACAAAAAAAATTATAATCATACCCTCATTGTATACTTGAATGATGTTGTTGTACACCCTATTTTACAAGAAGGAATATTTTCAAAAATTTCTCATAAACTGTGTCACTTGTGTTAACATGCCCCTCCCAAACTTTAAAACGAATCTATTTTGCCCCCTGATCTATTATCCGTCTCCAACTTTCCCTATTCAGTTAAATTTTGTTAGCTTTTTAACAGAAAAAGCTGGCTTATCAATTTTTTTTTGTAGGTTAGGCATGTTATTTTGGTTTTAGTAATTGCTCTTTCCACCGAAGACATTATTTAGGTGCTAAAACTCATCTATTTTAGTTTGTTAGAGTTGGTAAAAAGCAAGAAAAAGACGAAAAATTAAATAAAAAAAAAAGCCATTGGAAAACTTATTGACAAGCTCATTAAGTATCTACACTCGGATTCAAATTTACTTTGAAATAAAAAAACTCATTGACAAACAAACCCAAAAAATTGTTCCACAAAAAAACTTTGAACACAAAATTTAAGCATGAATATCTTTGCATTAACAAGTTTATTAATTTACACAAGAAAAAAAAAACTCTTCCAACAAAAACACAAAAAATCTAATATTTACACTTTACAAACAAAAGCAAGAATTTTGGTTGAGTAGTTTTTTTTTCCTGCTAGATTTTTTTGCTTTTTTTAAGTTCATATTATTGTGTTTTTATGAACATTTTTTTTTGTTAAGGAGTCTCAATTTTTTTTTTGCTAGATTCTTTTTGCTTTGTTAAGTTAATATTTTTGTTTTTTGTTGAGCAATTTTTTTGTTAATGAGTTTTTTAATGTTTTTTAAACTTTTTTTTTCCCTCTTTCTTCTATCTTACCAGCTCTAAAAAACTAAGGTAGGTAAGTTTTAGCACCTTACAAATGTTTTGGGAGGGAAGAGCATTTAATAAAACTAAAATATTATACCAAACTTGCAAAAAAAAATGACAAATGAAAGCTGAAGACGGATAATAGATTACAGGCAAAACAGATACGTTTTGAAGTTCGGAGGGCATGTTGACACAAGTAACATAGTTCACGGGGAATTTTTATTTTATAAAAAAAAATATAACAAGAGGTGTTCATGGAATTCTTAATTCATTCAATCCAATCCAATCCGTTATTATAAAGAATACAAATTGGTTTTAGATTAGGATTTCTCTAATCCGATGTATATAGATTGGATTATGGATTGAGTATCTTTCAATCCGTCTGATATGTTAATCCGAACGATATATATGTATATTGTATAAATTATATGTGTATATATACACACATAAAATATTTTATTTAAATATATAAATCTACACTCTTATGATAGGGTGTCCAAAGTTTATATACTTAAAAAAAATAGCTTAGCCTAATTACAAAGACTAACACTATTCACTCATGATATTTACTCTTGTCTAGCATTTACTTAAATTTATTAGTTGTAATATTTTGTAATGCTATAATTTAATTTATTATTAAAGACTTGCATTTTATTAAATTGTAATGTGTTAGATTTTATTAAATTATGTTATGTTATACTATGTTATTTTTAATTGTTAGCTTTTTAATAAATTTAAAGGCTCAAATCCGTGAGTCTGCGTAGTCCAGTTAGCAAAATCTATGGTTTTCGGATTGGATTGGGAAGTTCATGGATTGATTTTAAATTGAGGAGTTTACTGATTGGTTTTGGTCGGTTTTGGAATGGACGTAAAATAATTTAGTTAAGGGGAGCTTTTGTAATTTCTGCAAAGTGTAAGGGTGTGAATGTAAAAAAAAAAAAAAAAATCTCCGGTCCGACAACAACAACCACATTATCAACATTAGGCCCTTCAAAAAAAATCCGACCGTTGACCGTGCGCAAGCCCAGATTTGATCCGCGACCGTTCCAAAACCCTCCAAAAAGAAATGAGTATACACAATAAAAAGGCCTCCTTTCCCCCAAAAACGTTTTGAGGCAAAAACCTCCGTCCTCCTTCCTTGCCTCCCTAATTTTCTCCTTTTGCTTTTTCTTCTGCAACGAGCCAAACCCAAAACCAAGCTCAAAACAAATCAGCATGTCTCCGAACCCAAAACCCCATCTGTGTAATCTCTTTTTCTTCTTCATGTTCTTCTTAATAATCTCCACAGCTACAGTTAAACGAGCGAGTTGCTCATCAGACGACAATTCAACAACGGTATACGACATCCTCCCCAAATTCGGCCTCCCAAGTGGGCTTTTACCGGACTCCGTCGTAAGCTACACTCTCTCCCCAGACGACGGCAGGTTCGTTGTCGTTTTGGAAGGCGCTTGCTACATTGAGTTTGACTATTTGGTTTACTACGACAAGACCATAACTGGGAAGCTGGGTTACGGTTCGATCACTGAGTTAAAGGGAATTGAAGTTCGGAAATTCTTGATTTGGTTTGACGTTGACGAGATCAGAGTGGATTTGCCTCCTTCGGACAGTATTTACTTTCACGTTGGATTTATTAACAAGAAGCTTGATATTGATCAGTTTAAGGTTGTTCGTTCCTGCTATTACGGAAGATGGTGCCCTCCTTGTCCTTGTTCCAAACACAAACAAGTTCTTCAGGTAGTAACGACTTTTGGTTGGTTGGTCAACGTTGAGGTTTTTTAGTTCGTCTTTAGTATTTGCGTTGAGCAATACTTGGATGTGACTAAAGCTGGTTTTTGGATTGTTGGTTCTCTTATTTTGAGAGATTTTTGAAATTCTTGCCGGGATTATAATTATGTTTGTGTGAAAAATAGGCTTAAATTTGCTTAATCTGGGATTTGTTATCAATATCTGTTGCTCATGGAATTGTCGTCTTTGTTAAGGATTTAGGAACAATATGAATTAAGAGGCATGAAAAACATTCATAATTATACATGTCAGATTTCTCCCTGGAAAAAAAAAATGAAATGAAAAAAGCTTGTGCTATTTTTTTTTTCTCCATACGTGTCAGTACTTGTTTAGATAAAACCTAAAAATTGGAGTCAGTAACTTGAGCTCAAAGTTGCTTTTAGGAGCGTTTGACTATTCAATACAACGGTTTAAAGGAATCTGGGAACTCGTATATGAATTTTAACTAGATTTTATAAACTTTGGTCTAATATTTTTGTCGCTTGTTAGAAGATTTAAATATATTTTTATTCCATTAAGATTTATAAAATATGAATTTTAATTAAATTTTACAAACTTTAGTCTAACATTTTTAAAATTGTGGTTCCAAACATTTGTCGGAGACATGGCATTTTGGGGTATCATTTTGGATGGAATCTGCTAAGTATTGATAATGGAGTTATGTACCCTTCAGTGAGGATATCAAAATGATATACTCACATGCTCATAATGATGCATAGGTGAATAAGAAATTGCCAAGTATTGATAATGGGTCAAGACAGATTTATGACTCTTCAGTTGGGAGATCGAAATGATATTTTTACATGTTCATAAGAAATTGGTATCATTCCACAATCAAGACACGCTGAAAATGGAAAGTCTCTTCTTTCTCAGATCTTCTCTCTGGTGTCTACGTTTTGTGTGATAAACTGAAGGCATATTTTGAGTTCTCTGTATTTTTGTGGTGCATATCTGCTGTTCAAAAGCAAAAACATTGCCACGCGGCCTGGAACATAATCTGATAGAATAAAATTTTCTCCACATATGTCCTTAAACATGTTGTAGCTATTTTTTGTTTTTTCCTTTTTCCCAATCATCCATGCAATTGACTAACATGTGACCTGAAATTAGTCAGTTGTCTGTTTCTTATGGTGTTTTACTTTTGCAGCTTCCTAATCCAATGCAAGAGCTTGAGATGTTAATTACGGAGTAGGCCCCCACCAATGACCAAACCAAGTAGTTTTCAATGGAAATTTATGTGAGTCAAGTGTAAAATGCTTTAAATTCAGTAGAACAATGTTGCAAAAGCTGTATTTTCAGAAGCTGTTACTTCTACTTGGAACTTTCTAATCTAAAGTATCATATTTTGGCGGGGTAGGTATTTTTGTATTTCTGATAGAAATAAAATTCTGGCATAAGTTTCTAATCAGATTTGGTTGGACTTGAATGCACAAATGAATAAATGAGATGATAAAAATTAAGAGCCTTTTGTAAAGGAGGGACTGGAGGGGGTTTTTTTTTTTTTTAAGTGATGCTAGAGGTAATAATTTGTTTAAGCTAATAACTAAAAAGTGATGTGCCAATGCAATTTTTAAAATTCTCTTCGAATACTATTCTTTGAGTTTAGGAAATTGCAGAGAGCTCGAATCCTTGGGTGTTGAAGATTTCAATGATCGTCCAAAGTTTGGATGATCATAAAATTTTGATTAGAGTTAAAAAAGAGGAGGAAAAAAAAAAGGAAAAATGTAGATTGAGGGGAAGAAAAAGAGGAAGGAAATTGCATCATAGAAGTCGAGTTGTATGGTGTTTTTCTTTAAACAATTTAGACATTCGTACAATACATTAATTGGTGTGAGAAAACTTAGAGTAAAGAAGCTTATCATGCGCCAAAATGTATTACGTTCTGTCCACTCTTCCAATAGACGTTAATTGAAGAACTAAATTTTTGGTATCATGAGGTCTCTCTAGGGTTTTCTCTAAGAGGGTAGACATCTCAAGGCGGTGAGGTTTTACGTCCAAGTTTTGGCCTTTTCTCAATTCTCTAGTTTTGAATATGAGTATTCTTGGTTCTGCAACTATGGATGATAAGGTGAATCGGTGGAAAACTCTGTCTCTCACGGCGGAGGAGGATGACGAGGTGGTATGTGTAGATACTGAGGCTATGGAGAAGAATCGGGCCAACTTGCGTTTCAGCCTTATTGTAAAGCTGTTAACCCACAAGCCCTATACTAAGAGGGCTTTATTAGGGATGCTGAAAGGCTTATGGAGTAATGGAAGGGAGATTGATACGAGTGAGATTGAACTGGGAATTTTTTTGTTCTCTTTTGAAGCGGAAGTGGAAAGAGATAGGATTCTCGTCTATGCTCATTGTGAAGGCATATGAAGCGAGGGGATTGTGTGGAGAAGGAGCTATAGTTCTTTTTGGATTCAAATTCATAGTCCTCCAATGGATGCGAGAAGTCGTGATGTAGTGGTTCACGTTGGGAATGTTATTGGCATTACCCTAAAAGTGAATATAGATTAAAAGGGGCATTGTTTGGGGAAATTCTTGCGAGTTCGGGTTTCAGAGGATGTTGATGCTCTTAAATGGATCAACACCACATCGGCTATACACGGTGGTCAGATTGCATTCTTGGCCTTTATGTGTCCTGTTCTGGTTCTACCTGCAAGAAGAGGGAACAGTTCGAAGTCAAGGAAGGCACCAATATAGTACTAACTAAGGGCTCTCTAATGCTCAAGTCAGGTGCTTGTTCGGTATAAAGAGAGGCATGGAGTAGGAAAGAAAGTTCATTTACCTTTGAAGTAGAATTAATGCTCCTATTTATAGTGTTTGACATGGATTGGTTATGAGGCGTGTTCACCCGGTGAACTGGGTGTACTGTTGTACGATGCCAGGTTGGCAGTTGCCACCTGTCAAGATCTCTTGATAAGGAGGGTGCCCAATGAAGGGCTAAGATGATGCCACATGGTGGTTTTTTGAATGAGTTACGTTCCTCTTAGAGTGTGATGCTCTCCGGCAAGGAGCCTAACTTGGTTGGCTAACCAGACCAAAACGGCTACATGAGCTGTCTTCATGGGCAAGTTGGTCAACAAACTCTATAGCACCTAATCAGCGGGGAATTTGGTTGGTATAGGCTTCGTATGTTGTTGCACAGACAAGATATCCCCTACGGATGCGGGGATGCTCAGCATATTCATCTTGATGAAGTGGCTGACGAAGCCATCCAAGAGCACCCCCAGCAATAGCCCCTAGTACACTTGGCCGGTGTTCGAGCAGGTTGCACTCCATCGAGCTATGCTTTGTCGGTTCTGGGATGGTTCCAAGGTTGTGTTCAAACTATCCTCATTGTTATCTTCTCAAGTTTGGGCCTGCTCGGGATTGGCTAGGGTGGCTCCCTTTGTCATGATGATGTTAGCACGCCACGTGGCAACCATCGATTGGTTGTTTCCCTGATGAGGCGTTATAATTACACCCCTCGATTCTTGTGCCTAGGCTTGCTTATAAATAGGGACCCATCTATTCATTTTCTATCTGAGTTTGAGCGTTCGAGTTGTTGTTGAGGAGTCATTGTTCAGATGCTTGTCCACGCAGATCGTCCGATAACCTCGTCTTTAAGGCCGAGAGGGTAATATTCCGAGCACATAACGAGTGATCTTTCCAACTCTTAGAATGCTTCATCTACTAGTCTCATGGTCCTCGAGCACTAGCGGGTCAGGCTCTGCCGTGCGCTCAAGTTTAAGGTGAAGGAGGTGGCGTTTGAGGAGCCCCAACCCTCCCCCCCTCCCGGCGGAGGAAGGCCTCTTGTATGATTCTTAGCCTCGAAGGTTGCTAATCGGCTAGCCCAAATTCTCAGTTGGGGTCAAGGGAAGTTCCCCGAATAGGAGTTATGAAATCTTTTGGAGGGGATTCCTCTGACCCATCCTTGCCAGGGAGTGAACCCCTACATCAAAGCAGCCACCCCAAGCACTATCGACCAACTGACAGAATCGGAAAGAGCCTTTGGTGGACAAGGGACCTCCAGTTGAGATGATACCAAGGTGGTGGACATTGTGGGTATGAGGTCAGCCAGGAAGATAGTGGAGAAGTAGCTGAGGAGAGAGAAGCCTGGGCGGGGGCCAAGAAAGGGGAGCATGTTTCGCCTTCGGTCTGGACGAGGGTTCAAGGACACGATGTGCCAATGTAATTTTCAAAATTCTCTTTGAATAATATGCAGAGAACTCGAATCCTTGAGTGTTGAAGATTCAATGGTTTTCCGAAGTTTGGACTGATCAGAAAATTTTGATTCTGTTGTAGAAAAAGAGGAGGATTGAAAAAAAGGAGGAAGGAAATTGCATCAAGTGAAGTCGAGTTGTATGGTGTTTTTCTATAAACAATTTAGACGTTCATACCATACGTTAATTGTTATGAGCAAAATTATAATAAAGCAGCCTATCATGCGCCAAAGCGGTATTCCTTTCTGTCCACTCTTTTAATAGACGTTAAGAGGATAACTAGATTTTTTATCTTTATTGGGGAAGTTAGTATTATATATTTTTATCTTTATTAGTAATTTAGATTATTTTTATCCATTATCAAATTAAGTAATCTACCGATCTCATATTCTTGGATAACTTGCCTAGTCATGCATTTGTAATTTACCAAAATTTGGATAGTGCTACTTGATGGTGAATTCTTTTTTTTTTTTTCCTTCTTTAACAGTGTAGTTTCAATGGTTATATTTTTAATGGATACTGTTATTATTAACCGTTTGATATAAATTTAAAGATTTTAATTAAATGGATATTTGACAAAAAAATTTTACGGTGATTAATAATATTAAATTCTTATCAGGCAATATCAACAGTTGTTATTAAAACATATATTTATTTAAAAAATAACTATTAAAAATATAACTATTATAAACCCGTGTGTGTATATATATTGCCTAACTGCTTTAAAGCATCGCTCCCTCTTCACTTTTTTATTCTATTTTCCACGTATGATTCTCATTTGGTTTCAAGAACCTTGAAATGAATAATAATAATAATAATAATGATAATAATAATATCCTAGTTCAACAGTTCAAGTAGTGTTATTTAGAAGACTGAATATACCATGTCACTTTGTTGACATGGTACACCTATTTAATAAAAAGCTAACATTTAGATGTTTTGTTTACATGAGCAGTATGTAATTATATTTAATTTTTCTAATTTTTTTTGAAAAGGAGAAGATATTCCATTAATTTGAAAACATAAGTACAAATAACCCCGAATTACATGAGATAATACCTTCAACCTCAATCCGTTCCATCAGTAAAATTTAGTGAAGATCAAAGAGAAAGACTTATACTGAGACTTGATGATGAGAAACTTTCTCAGTACACTAATAATAGAGCACATATAAGACTTCTTTGGACAAGATCTCTACAATTGATGGAGACGTTTGCTTGATTGAGAGTGCATAACTTGTAGAACAAAGGCCACCAAACACTCTACATGGACTTATGTCCAGCAGTAAAATTTAGTGAAGATCAAGGAGAAAGACTTATACTGAGACTTGATGATGAGAAACTTTCTCAGTACACTAACAAAGGCCACCTTCAACCTCAATCCGTTCCATCAGTAAAATTTAGTGAAGATCAAGGAGAAAGACTTATACTGAGACTTGATGATGAGAAACTTTCTCAGTACACTAATAATAGAGCACATATAAGACTTCTTTGGACAAAATCTCTACAATTGATGGAGACGTTTGCTTGATTGAGAGTGCATAACTTATAGAACAAAGGCCACCAAACACTATACATAGACTTATGTCTAGCAAAAAATAACTAAAATTGAAAGATAAGGGGACTACTTTTATTATTACAACCAAAAACGCCAATGAAAAAATCATCGGTCTTGTTTCACAAACATAGACATAAAGCAAACAAAATAAATCCCAACAAAAGACTGAAAACTTGGTGTCGTGTCAATGGCCGTCGATCGAAACTTGCCCGTTGCTGTGACCGACACCTCCCTCCTCCACCTGGGCTGACCGGCGCGTCTCCCCTCTGCTAAAAGCCCTATGCAACCCCCCGCCCCCCCTAGATCCGAGCCAACCCACCTTCTTCCCGCACACCATGGAAAATCCACGGGATTCACAGATCCCTACCTTCCCCCCTCCTCCCTTGTCCCAAGCACCATGGCCGTCAAACTTTCCGATCTCGGCATGGTTGGCCAAGCCTCGCCGACGTATATCCCCCCCTTCCCTCCCCACTTCTACCTCCAACCGACACCAACCACCAAATCGTCATCATTTCCCCCCATTTCAAACGGAACCAAAAAACAGCACACCCCTTATCTTAAAGCCAAAGATCGGTGGCCACCTAACGGTAGCACTGAGCATCAGCCCTCAGGAGGAGAGGGGGGCGGCAGCACTAGACTTTAAAGACAAAAACCCTAGGAGACCAAGAGAAAATATTGTCAACTGTGCCTTGAAAATTATATAGTTGGTTTTACCTTTATTATTTAGTCAAAACCACTACAAGCATCTTGCCTAATTTTTTTCGTATTAACTTATTAATTACCAAAAATATTATATCAATTTTTACAAAAGTTGGAGATTAGAAATTAACGCTCATGTTCTTATTGGTTGAAACTTTGCCTTTAATCAATTATTGTCATCGTCCCACTCACACGAAGATAACACAAGCATGATGTTTTGAAGAAAATGATTTTAAGAGGGCAGGCCATGAGTTTGGCCCTTTACTCCTTTAGAGGAAGCCTTGGTTGATGATTTTAGGTTTCTAATCGTGAAACAATTTGGCTTCGTCATTAAAACAAGTGAGAATATTATTAGCAGATGAAAGAAGAGCAACAAGATATTAAATGCCAGAGAAAACCCGTTGCTCAAAAGCAATTTTTGAAAGAGAAAAAGATTTCAGAATAAGATTTATTCGGGAAACATGGGGGTGTTTCTTGGTAGCAGAAAACTGATTGGTGGAGGAGAAGGTAGAGTCCAATGAAGATGTCACAATACTTCGTGTCTTGGCTGGGAAAGTTGCGGTAATTTAAAGATTAATAAATAAATAAGTAAAGAAATAAATAGATAAAAATAGGTGGGACATTTATAATAATTTGAATAAATAATTAATGTAGAATTTATTAGGAACGAAAAATAAAATTTTATAAAGCTGACATAGACAACAACATCCAAGTGTTATCTTTGAGTGGTTCTATTTATACCCTTGAAAATAAATTTTTATACAACAGAAAGGTCAATTATAATTGACTTAATTACATGATTAAATTTATTTTTAATAATTAAAAACTATTGATACATCTTTTTTCGTTTCACACACCTATATGTCATTGTCACAACCCGTCTTTTTACGGGCTGTGCTTTAACACTTTCCTTACTTACGTATCTATGAAAATCCTGAGAATACTTTTTTTCTTTTTTTTTATATTTCAATAAGTATATTACACATAAATATTGTAACCTTTTTTTTAATTATATGTATAACTACATAAACAAACTTTTTTTTTAGAACATCATATACTTAGCATGTCTAAAATAGGTTTTGTCTCACTTAACCATACTATATCTTTTATACCTCAAGATCCAAAATAATTTAAAATACATAACAACAGAAACATATCTGTGGTAGTATCTACACCTTAGTCTGCACATTGCTCATGTTCCCCCGCCAGCTCAATAGTACGTTCATTTTGACCTTTTAGTGGAAATTTTTACAGCATAAAATAACTAGGTGAGCTTATGCTCAATAAGTCCAAACATAACCCACATGAATCTTATACTAATATGCATGATCCATTTATGTTTTCTTATGAAGATTTCTTATTCTTGTCATATCTTTTCTTTAATTAGGGCTCAAGTGCTCGTACCATATGTGCACATAAGTCTTCGTAACACCGAGACCAGAACAAAACTTTAACTTTAAACTCCCTTTTCCTTAAGGAGCTAGTACGATACTTTTCTTATCTCTGGTGATCCATTTACCAGTCTAGTTATTTTGATTATCATATCATGCATGTCAAGATACGTACATAATAAGTGCAAACATTTACACTTTTCAATTGTGTAGCACGCAAGCACATTCACATAAGTACCATACTCTTAAGCCTACTTTTCCATACTGTAGGTAGGTTAGGAACTTACTATTTTCATGGATAAAAATACCGTATTTGAGTTTCCTTTGTTACTCGTCTAAGGACTTGTTTAGCCAATTATATCATTATTAGCCAAATCATCACTATTTAGCTACATGTCAATAAGAAATACTTTTCAATTACTTAAAGTTCAACTGTCTCCTCATTTCATTCTGATCTTATAACTTCTAAAAAAAGTCCTTAGTAAGGTCGTTTTTCTCTATCTTATATATTTCAAGGTCCGTACTGCCTATTTCATAAAAAATGACATTTTTACCCTTGATGGGCCGCTTTGAATTCATAGGCCAGACTTGACTAATTTAGCATGAAACATCGCTTATTAGCTTGAAAACAAGTGTTCAGGGCATTGGATTACTAGCTTGCAATAAAAGCCCAAGTTAAACAAAACTTTGTAATTTTTATTCCTCATTTGAAAATTTTTGACGATTTTGCCCCTAGGACCAAAAATAATCTTTTAAACCATTAGTCCTCATTTTTCAAGAGGATCAAATTTTCTCAAAGTACCATACCCTGATTCCTTTTGTAAAAGACATTTTTGCCCCTAAATTTTTTTTTTCCAATTTTAACAAATTTTGTAAAATTCATATCTCACAACCAAAGCTGATTTTCGATGAACCGTCCATGATTATTAATAGTTTCATCGAGATCTATGACTTTCATATTTTAACTTTTTCAAAATTCTCATTGAATAGGGGAGTTTGTGGCCCTTTTTTAATTTTATTGAGAATATGAATTTTTTTGCAATTTAGTCCCTAGGATAATTTTTACAAAAATTCATTCAAGACAGCATTCTAGCTACTGTTCATACAATTTCAAGACCCTCTAAAACAATTTTCATAAACCATAAACTATGGAATTAAGAAAATCAAACTACAACTTACATAAAGGATCACATGCCTTTTTGAAATAACAAACCAAAACAAAATAAACAAAATAAACTTTAAACTTGAAAATTGGAACTTACCAAAAGAAAAATTTGTGATCTTAAACCTTCCAGGGGCTTCCTTGCAATTTCCTAAGCATGTTTCTGTGACACTCATTATTTTCTTAACAAGTAATATGGTAATTAAATTAATTATTAGTGTGCTAACTAAAACTTATTTTATCTAAAATCTATTTCATCTTATTTATTTATACCTATTTCAAAATTTTATAAAATTTTTCTATATCTATTTAGTAAATTTATCGAAACGCTCTTGGGACATCAAATTAATTACTAAAATGCCATTTGGCATTATATGAACTAAAGTATCTGAATAAAACATAATGCACTTAATGCTTCACCTACTTGTCTCCCACTTTCCATTATTTTTCTTCAATCGGGCCCTCCAACAAAGAAAACCATACATTCATTTTCTTTTCTCCGTGCAACACTTAACTTTCCCTTCCTCCTTGAAATGTCTTCCTCTGATTCTCTTCTTCTTCTTCCTTCTTCTGCTCTCTAAGCCTGAGAAACCCAGCTCCATGTCGTTCAAAAGTCCCAATGCTAAAGTTGAACTTGAGCTTTAATCTCTTAAATTGATGACTTAAAGTTTTCAATGAGATTTTAAGGTAAGATTTTAGAACATTAATCTAGTCTTATCTACCATCTTTACTTTGAAATTGCTCATTTATTTTGCTGCATAATTTAGATTTTATGGTTTTGAATGAGAAAGTTTGACATAAGTATGTTTTCACCCTTATTTGTAAAAAGGCTAGAGATATGGTTTGATAATGATTTTGATATAAAACTCATGAAAATATATTTATTGTGATTATATAATGCAAGCTGCATATTTTGGAATAGTTTTAAGATTTTGAACAAGGATAATATGTTTTGGGTTAAAGAAAAATTTGACATTCCATAAACTTTGTAATACCTCTATGGGCAGTGGCTATTTCTTAAAATTCTGGGATTAAATTAAAATGAATTTTATAAATTGGTTTGCATATTTAAAAAGTAGACATCCTAAGCTTTCTAACGAGCTATCATAAACCTAAATTGGAGTTGCATTTTATTTTCTATGAATTTTCAATTTTTGGATTGGAAACTAGTAAACTTACCAGTTTGTCATAGTATACCAGCTGCTAACCTGAACCAAGAACCCATCTTTGCTCACCACCTAATTCCTTAATGTTTTGCAACCTTTTCAATATTATCCCAAGTGATTGATGAATCTTATTAGGGACTAAAACATATAGATTACTTGTTTAATCTTATATTGTGTTAAGACAAAAATTGTTTACTATGGTATTCAAAAAAAATTTACATAAAGGCTTTAATGGCACACTAATAAGATAGATTTACACATGATTTATTTATGAATGTGGTTGTATGTTGTGCTTTAGTTTTAATTGTCCTTATGCACGTCTTAGGATCAAGGGAGTGTGGAGCTAACGTTAATTGATTCTAGGATTTAAAGATTGTTGATAAGCTTGGAAGGTAGGGGCATCTTTTGTGAGGTTTTTATGGAATTAAAATTGATTGTTTTACCGCAAGATATATATATATATCTATGTTGAACTGCTATTATATGAGTATCACATATGAAACTATGACATGGACTCATCTTGTATTGTACGGCGAGGAACATAATGAATTGACACATGTTATAAATTGAGAAGCATGGTTAGGAAAACTGACTCTATTAATAATGATTAAATATAGAGAAATGGGAAGACGTGAAGAGGGTGGCGGTTACGTCCTTGGGCATGAATACCCTAAAAGGTAAAATAGGGGAAAGGTGATGACGCTTCCTTGGGTTGAAAGTCCCAGAACACACTGTACAAGAATCGACTTGGTGAGGACTTGAGGCTTGATGTCCTCTCACCGGAACACCCTTGGAATGTTTAGAGGGCGATCAAGCACGCCCATTTAAGTTTCGATGAGTTGAGTGATGCTCTATTGAACGTGGGTACTTAGGAATAATGATAAACTGTAATATTTGTATATATGTATATGTATGAAACTCGGTAATAATTAACTATGGTATCCATGAAATATGATTATAATAAATCTCATAATCTGGATAATGATAAATATTAACTAACCATGCAGGTTTTAATGTGGTAATGATAAAAACCTAAATGTGAGTAATGGTTTTCTCTCCTGAGCATATTGTCGCTCATTCCCTTATATTTTTATCTTTTTAGGACTCACTAAGTGTGAGGTGGCTACGAGAAAAATAGTTAAGGAATCTATGTAGCTATATTACGTTGAGACTGCTTCAATTGCTAAGAATGTTCTTCATGATAATGTAAGCATTAATTGTTACTTTCTATGACTGCATTAAAATACGTTGAGGGTTGAAATAATGATGACGATAGTTTTATATTATTAAATTTTAGGTGCTACATTAAACTATGGTTTAATCGCCGTTTATATTTTTATTTTTGATTTGAGAGTTTTCATTTAAGTCCCAGGCAACTTTATTTTTAAGGTTTTACCTGTATTTTTTATTTTTATTTTATTTCATTAAAAACTGTTAATCCCCGTATAGAGGCGTTACAGTTTCACATAAAAAAAACTTGGGTAAAATTCCCCCCTTAAACTAAGCAAAAACCCTAGGAAAACTTAAGAAAAAGTTTAGATTTTTACCTTTAAAAGTTGATGAAATCTTGGGCTTGGTCTTGGAACTCACTTGAAAAGTGTTATGCAAGAAGGTTATTTTGAGAAGATTTTGAGAGGAAGGCTAGAGGAGGCTGCCAAATATTGAAAGAAGGAGAAATGAAAATTTTTTGATGTTTTAAGCTTTAATTAAAGACTTATCTCTATATTTTTTTTAAAAAAAAAAGTTAGTCATCTCCTTCATAATTATGGGCAATGGGTGGCTTTAGGTGATTGGGCCACCTTTCATGATGTGGTGGCCTAATAAAAACTCATGGGATGTCCACTTGATGGGCCCCTAAAATCTCACACAGTGTAATTTTTCACCACGTAGTATTTTTCTTATATTGTTGGAGTAAATCTATTGAAAAACATATTCTTGTACTATATAAAATATCATACCTATTCTTGAGTTCACTGTTAGAGTTCAAACACAGCATTTCCCATATCTGTTTTTTTACTTTAGTGGTATACTTACACTACGTTATACCCTTTTTACACTATTTTAGGGTTTTGGTATATTTTTCTACTTTATTTTGATCTTAATCACTTTTAAATTTATACCACAATATTATGATTACTTGTGATATAAAATTCGTTTCATGGATATTATTTACAAATTTTTGAGCTTTTAAGCTCACAAAATATGTACTTAGTAATATCTAACATCGTATCAAACTTACAGTAAAATTTCCTATTAACATTGTTTATCAGATATTATCGTAATTTTTACAAAAATATGATATTTAAGGGTAAATGTATTAATTAAATCTAATTAAATATTAGATTTTACTAATGTATTTCTCTTAGTCATTATAGTCATCTCCTTAAATGAGCAAACTTCTAATGCATATATTCTTTTGTGACAAAACTCTAATTTTCATCATTGAGTAACTACTCCAAAAAAATCACATGAAGGTACGTTAAATTTTTTTTGTTATTTATCATAATTATTCATTTACCTTTTTTTGGTGATTGTTAAAAGAAATACGAAAATAGATCAAAATAGGCTATGTTGAAAGCAACAAGTTTGCATAATTGTTGAATTAATCCAGTATCATCATATAGTTTACATGATTGTTTTTTAATTTGTTCTTTTTGTTAAATTAGTAGACGCAATAATAAATAAATAATATTTTTCTAGAAAATATAATTAGTAGATATAATATTTTTAAAAAAAATTGTAATGAATATATAATTTTTAGTTTAAAATTTCCTTTATGTATGAAAATGCTTCTTGCCTGATGCTTGAAACAAAAAAAAAAGACATAGAGAGATAAAGATAGAGAAATAAGAATATTAAAATAATGAAAAATAAAATAGTGGATGTGAAAAAAAAAAGAAGGTGAAAACAAGGATAATCTTGAGGGAAGTCTTGAAACTATAGGGGTGCAATTAGTAAATTGAGCTATTTTAAAATTATAAGAAGTGCGTAACTGTGACGCCCTGAGATGGGGGTTAGGGAGTTTTAAGTAAATAAGATGAAACAAACGAGGTAAATAAATATATGTAAGAAGTAAACAAATATCATCAGAAATAAATAATATCATCGGTGATCACCGTTATGTGAATACCACAAAGGTGGGGCCGAGATCTTATTCTCATTCACCATCACGCGAATGCTTACCTCGAAGGTGGGCTGGTAAATAAAATACAATACGACGGATAATAATACAAAAATACTGAAAATCATCGTCTCTAAGATAAATTAAAAATATACAATTAACAGAAACGAAAATGACATCAACACTGGGACAAGTTGTACAGTACATGCATCATACCACAATTCTAAAGAAAATACCATTTCAATCCAAAGAGCCCGGTTTCGATCTTGGGTCCATCCTTCCTCTCCAAACCTGGAAGGAGAATTTTAAAAACAGGAAAACGTGAGCGAAAAGCTCAATAGGATAATCATTTAAAAACAAGTTACGTTTTAAATATAGTGATCAAGAACAGAGAATTATTCACAATTCGTTCTAATTAATATAAATCTCAAAGTCTTAACAAATCAATAAAAACACTTACTTGAAAGCAACTTGATAAAACATCACCATACGAGTTTTAGAAATATGAAAAGAATATCAAATACAATTCTTTAAAATCAAACACAGAAATCATTCTTAAAGGAAACATTTAAGAAATAAACTTTGGCCAAGACAATTTAAAAAGGGCTACCAAAAGAAGGGGTGAAAATATACGTATATCTTACCTCATTTGAAATCTAATACCATAAGCTCTAAATAAAATCCAACGTATGCTCCATATACGTTCAAAACCTTAAAAACTGCATTTAAAATCAGAAATCATATTTAACAGATATTATTATGTTAATTTAATTATTAGTGTGCCTTTTTGACTCAAAATAATCATAACCCAGAATCATAATCCTTTTTGAAACATTTCAAAATCATCAAACATTGAAAACTGAAGTAAAAACATAATTTTTCAAGTCCACAGTCGGCCTACCGAACTACACAGTTTGGCCTGCCGACTAACCAGGACCGGCCTGTCGAACTTTCCTAAGTTCGGCATGCCGACCTGATGAATCCGGTCAGCCGAACCTATGAATCTGGCTTGCCGAACTGGCAAAATCTAGGGACCTGAGACTTCGAGCTTCGGCATCCCCGAACTCAAAATTAAATTTTAAAACTTATTTTTCAATTCCCAGATCATGAAAATCACATAGAAAGCATAGAAAATCATATTATAACAAGTTTAAACCGTTTTTCTCAAATTTAAACTCAATTTCACCTTTGATTTGAAAATCAAAGAAAAATGTCAAAACTTGTTTAAATCAATTTTTGTTCAAATAAAGCTTAGATTCATTGTAAAACAAGTTCTATAAGCTTAGATCAAACATTATCTGAGCTCAACGTAGTTTGGATTGCAAAATACATCAAAGATTGAAAACAAAAATCAAAAGTTTTAGAGAAAAAAGACTAACCTTTAATCATCGTTTTTGGATGAAAAACTTGATGATTGAACTTCAATCCTTGCTCAAATCTATGAGAATGAAGCTTGAAATCAAAATTTTTGAGAGAGAAAGAGAGAGAGGGGGTTGAGCGTGAGAGAAAGAAAGAGAGATAGAGAGAGCGTGAAAAATGAAAAGAAAAGGGAAAAGAAAAAAAGAAAATAAAGGCCCAATGGCATTTTCGTAAATATGAGAAAATGTGGGGTAAGAATGTCATTTGGTATTTTAACACTGAAAATCAAATTTTAAATATGACAAATGCAATAAAATTTTAGATAACTGAAAATTAACATAAAAGATTACACTGACACACTTAATAATTAAACTTAACATAACTAACGTTACTTTAAAATTCAGGGGTTTTACAGTAACTAAAAGGGGATGTGAAGAGTTAAAAAAGAGTGTAAATAGAACCGCCCATTACCTTTTTATTAAACGAATGTATTATATAAACAAAATGACGTAGTGTATTCGATCCACTAAATAATTCTTTATTATTGATAAGAAATTCTAAAGCGTGATCCCCTCTCTATGGATCCTAAGTGCCATTGATCACACCCATACGATTCGTATGAGGCGGGTGGGTTCATATCAAAGCATTTTATTAGGTTGCAGTAGAATTTGTTGCAGGAAAGTAAAAGAATTTGTTGCACGTTTTTCTAATTTATTTTGCCTCGACTTGGTAGCTGGATTGAACAATGAAGGTTCGTTTCGTCTCTTCATTTTTTCTAGGAGGCCCTTTTCGTCTTTAAGCAAAAATCAACTTCTGTTGGCTTCGATGGAAAATAATTCAATAGTACAAACAGGCACATTGTATTTCAAGTAAAAAACAAAACAAGTAGTTGTATCCATGTGGGTTATTAGACAGTATTTTTCTTTGTTGGCACATATATATATATATATATATATATATATATATATATATATATCTGTATCAATGATCATCACTTATCTAGTCTTAAATATTTTTCTCCAACTATCTTGTTTTAAGTTAGTTGTTGTAAGTTACTTCCTTCTATTTCCTCCTTTTATTTGTTCAAATGTCTATATAAAGAAAATGAAACCTGTTAAGAGTATTTCTGGTATATCACTTATTAAAATTTTGTTATATGCTATAATTTTTATTAGCATAAACAAATTATGTTATTTACTGCATTTTTTTTTATAGAAATAAGAAAATGGAAAGTCAATCTTTGCATACTCTTGAGCTTGTAAATGAATGTTGAATTTACTTGCATACCTTTGATAAGTTTTCATGTTATGAGCCAATGATTGTTTCATTACATAAAATGACATCTTTATAATTATATTAAATTATTGGGCATATTTACTTTTTTTCTAAACAATAACGTATTTTATCAAACAATAAAGAAATGTAATAGTTTTGGCGTAAATGAAGAATTGCGATAGAAAAGATAATGTAATTGGAAAGAAAAGTAAATAAAAGATTAAGATTTATAGATTCTTTTTTTTAGTATTTACTTGATACATCCAGATTATTCTTAATAATTCTTTGCAAAAATAATATGATTGTTAAACAATAATGTTTGAAAGAATTGAAATTGTAAGCGATACCACGTAAAAGTTATACATTATAAAAAACTTTTGTTTTGCACTATTTTAGTTGACATTGTCACAGTCGAAACATCTTCTCCCTAATAATTTATCTCATTTTCCCTTATGATAATTGTAGTGCTATATTATTTTTAAGAAAAATATCCCGGCTCACAATTTGGAAAAAAAAAAAAAAAAAAAGTTTAGGGTGCTGCTCTCAGGAGGCTGGAAAATCGAGATGTTTTATCATTTTTTTTTTTGGAAAACTTTTTTTATTTTCTAGCTGAAACGTTTTTTCTTTTCACTACGTGAAACGTTTTTTTCTTTCCAAAAATGTTTTATTTTTTACTTTTTATTTTTTTTTATTTTTTATTGTTGTTATTTTGTTAACATGTTTAATACATTCGCGTAAGACGCGTGTTTTTCAACAAATTATTTAAAAAAAAGGAAAAAAAAAGAAAAAAAGAAAAAGTAACCCCTTCCTTTAGCCCTTTTAGTCATATAATAATAATAATTATAAAACTTGCTTATAAATGAATCAAAACTCTTTCTTCCCAAACCCAGAATTGAAGAAGTGAACGACTCTTATTAGTTATTTCAGTCATCCTCAAAATTCAACAATGGCGTCCCTTCCAATCTCTCTCTACCTCACCCTTTTCACCTTCATCATCTTCTCATTCTCAGCAACCCATTTCTGCTTGCCCGACTCCAATCTGAACCGTCCTTATAAATATAATAATCCCACAAGTACAGACGTCCACGATCTCCTCCCCGATTACGGACTCCCCAAAGGCCTCCTTCCCGACAACGTCAAGTCGTACAGTCTCTCGAACGACGGAAATTTCGAGGTTGAACTGGACAACACTTGCTATGTTAAATTCGACCGCATCGTTTACTACGAAAAGACCATATAAGGGAAACTTAGTTACGGGAAGGTTTCTGATGTTTCTGGAATTCAGGCCAAGCAACTATTCATTTGGGTTGCAATTTCTGGGATTGTTGTTCATTCTGACAGGAATACTATCGCATTCAAGGTTGGCTTCTTGAGCGAAGAGCTCCCTGCCAAACAGTTCGAGGAAGTTCGCTCTTGTTACAAAAACTCCCTGCCACTTAATACTCATCTTCAGTCAATTTTAGCTAAGGTATATATATTTAATTATAATCTTTCTTTCTTTTTCGATGAATTCTTTTCTAGATTGTGTTTTGATGACATGGGCTTGTTGGGTTTGAGAATTTTGGAGCTTGAAATTTGGGTTTCGTTTCATGAAATTGGAAATGGAACGCTATTGAACAATGATTGGGGTTGTTTGGTTACTGAATCTGTTATATTCTAGATTTGAAGGCTTGACAACTATCTAACTTACCAACTAAGGCTGATGAGTCAATTCATTGTTGTTCTTTTTTAATTGTGTTTTTATGATTAGATTGATGAGAGGGGAAGATATGGGCATCTTTTTTAAAATATATATATTTACCTTCATCAAATCAAACAATTTGTCTTTGTTGGGTTTGAGATTTGTGGGATTTTACTGTAAAGAATGAAATCTGGCTCTGGCTTTATTGCTTTGCTTGTATGGTATACGCGTTTTGGTTCCTGAGTTTGAATGTTATTAGTCAATTATTCTTTGTTTTGTTGGCCCTTAAACTATGACAACAAAGATTCTCATTTTGGTCTCTGTAACTTAAAATCAATAATCAAGAGCAATTGTATCTAAACTGGGTAAAAAGGTTTCCCATTTCGAAGTCATTTCAAACAAGGATTAACTTAATGCCATTCTTGGTCTTAAATTTTAACAAACATGATGTAGAATCAGTTTAGGAAGGAAGAGAGTGGAGGGATAAAGAGAAGAGGAAAGCAAATTCAAAATTTAGAGACAAGAGTGATATCTGTATTCAATTAATGATCAACTCTTAAAATATTATGCTTAGAGAGGCTTATTTATAGATGGGTATATCCTAAATCAATTTTAATTCAAAATTCTAAAGAAAATCTAGTTCTTAATAATAATCAAACTCAAATAAAGCCTAATAGATAACTATGAAAAAAAAAAAACTCAAAAGTTACTCGAATCCTTAAATAATTCTCAACTCCTAAAGGAACTCTACTTGTGATCTCCATCAACAAGTTTCCTTTTAATTCCTTTGGTGTTACTAGTTTTAAGGGAAAATGTTAAGAGTGTAGGGACTGATACGAGAGTTCTGAACCATAGTCCTTTGGTGATTGACTTTGTCTGTTTGTCCTGAATGCATTTGGATTATGTTGTTCCGGTCTATGTAGCCCCCTCACTGCAAATGATGTATGGATCTCAAGCGGTGAAAAGCTCAATTATTTGATGTTTCATACGAGGGGGGAAAAATAAATTGTTGCATGGCTATTGAAGATGAATCACTAGAAATTTATTGTGCTGAAGCTGTTTTAAAGAGGAAAGAAAAGAACTTGGAGTTTTAAAGGATCATTTGAGTGGGAACATCATGAATCGGTGACATTGTTGGTGCAAAAAATGAAATGATAAATTACAGGATTTGAGTTTGATATCTTCCACTGCACGAGGTTACGGCTTCTCAAAAGAAAACATGAATCATTTGCTTTGTTTGAATGATTTCCTTCCCACCTCATCTTAAGAGTCACTTTGGCCTTTACCCTTTACTTGAATTTGCTTTCATGATCCTAAATTCCTAATTAGTAGCCAATAGTGGACTTACTTGTTTTTGGGATGACTTATGATGTGCTTTATCTCTATTGCAGGAAACTGAAGTACAAAAGAAATCATATATTTGAATCCTGTTATGAATTGGTGGATGAGTACTTAATGAGCGGTTTTAATTTCACAAACCATATATGTTAATCTCTATTAATGTCTTGTTATTTCAAGTGCTGTAATTTCACTCTCATGTCAATGAAATTTTAGTGTACCGTTTCACACTTCTATTTTATCTCCTAATAATTTCTTAGTAAAGAGATGGGATATGCATAAAGGCCAACAGAAATGAGATGCGGTAAGGGCTGCTGTTTATAGAGTAGAAATGAATACAAAGAAAGCCATATGATATGGGAATCTACAGAAACTTTGAAAAACGCAAACTGAAGAGTAGTTTTCTAGCTTATCGATCTTTAGAGAGAAGTTGCAATGCCTTGGGTTGTCTGTGTTATTGGAAAAAGGTTCAATTTTAAAAATCTCCTTCCTATTTATAGCCTTCTTCACAAATAACCTTTTACTCATAAATAGGCTTGTCCCTGAGAAAAGGGAGCTAGAGAATCAGTCAAGTATAATTGCTGCATTATAAGTTCAAGACTTATTGCTTGCCATCATATTATCTACCTAATAGGCAATTAAGCATCACTCCCTTAGCAATATGTACACATTCCCATATATTATATGGCTTTCTTTGTATCATATCATCTACCTAATAAGCAATTAAGCATCACTCTCTTAGTAATACATATGCATATACATATATATATGTGTGTGTGTGTCTATACTTGTATATATAAGCACAACATATTGAAGGTCAAAGATTAGGAACATTGTCGATGCCCTTAAATTGATGTATTGTAAAGGACATATTTATAAATAAACATAGTGAAATTTTCATTAAATTTGTGTGTATATATTTTGAATACTTTATAAATATCATTAAAATTCCATATTATCTGTTACCTTAAATATTATATATAAGTGTTATAGAATATATACAAGAGGATAATTTTCAAGGATGATAATTTAAATGGTAAGTAACATATAATTAATTATTCAAAGAATAGAATTGTGACACCTGTTGTTCTCCTAACGGGTATTAAGGTAATTAAATTAATTTTTAGTGTGCCAATCAAAAATTTGTTTCATTTAAAATCCATTTCACAATATCTATTTTTACCTATTTTTAAATTTTTTAAAATTCTCTTATATTTATTTAGTATGTTTATTGAAAAGCCTTGGAACTTCTAATAAATTTCGAAAATGTCATTTTGGAATTATGGGGACTAAAGTCTCCAGAGGAGACATGAGAATATCTTTTCCAACTACTCTTGACCCTCATTTTCTTTATTTCCTCCGTGACATGCTCTAAAATGTCTCCTCCATAATTGTTTTTATCACTTCTCTTTAAAGACTTCATCTTTTTTTCCTTTTTCTTCCATGGTTCTCATTCTTCTTCTCATTTCTTTACTAAAGCAAAATACTTAGAGAACTTCTTCAAGGTAGCCATAAAAATCAACCACCATTACCTCCATTCGAGTAAGAATTTCAGTCATACCGAAGTCAAGGAACCTGTTTTGAAGCCATTTCAAGTTTCCAACTAGCCATAATATGAGGTTAGAATCTTATGAACAAATTTAGTCTTTCATTTATAAATTTTTTTTATATACTCAAGGATTATTCAAATTTACGTTCTTAAATCTGAGTATATGTTTTGTTGCTATTTTGGAGCATATGTATAAAGTCTAAGTGTAGATGCCGTAGACAGAAAATTTATATTGTTAAACTTTGTAATATGTCTATGAACAGCGGCTCTTTCTTGAAAATTCTGAGATTAAATGAAAATAAATATTGTACATTGGTTTGAATATTTAAAAAGTATACATCCTAAGCTTTCTAACGAGCTATCATAAGCCTAAATCGGAGTTGTATTTTATTTTTCATGAATTTTTCAATTTTTGGATTGAAAACTAGTAAACCTGCCAGTGGCAATATACCGCCCGTATACATTAAGTAAATCACCTGTTAACCCATGTGATGATTGTAGATAGTGAACCTATCCTTTTTGCAAAAGTATACTGCCAGTTTGCCATAGGATACCAGCTGCTAATATGAACCAAGAACCCATCTTTGCTCACCACCTAATTCCTTAATGTCTTGCAACCTTTTCAATATTATCCTAAGTGATTGATGAATCTTATTAGGGACTAAAACATATGAATTACTTGTATGCATTTTATATTGTGTTAAGACAAAAATTGTTTACTGTGGTATTCAAAAGAGATTTACATAAAAATTTTAATGGCACACTAGTAAGATGGATTTACACATGATTTATTTTTTATTGTGATTGTATGTTGTGTTTTAGTTTTAATTGTCCTTATGCACGCCTTAGGATCAAGAGAGTATGGAGCTAATGTTAATTAATTTCGGGATTAAAAGATTGTTGATAAGCTTGGAAGGTAGGGATTTTATTACTCATCTTTTATGAGGTTTTGGTAAATTAAAATTTGGTTGTTTTATGCTGCAAGATATATATATGATATTTTGAATGTATATGATTATGTCTATAACATGACGATGTGGAACTCGTCCTGTATTGTACAGCGAGGAACATAATGATTTGACACATGTTGTTGTAAATTGAGAAGCATAGTTAGGAAAACTGACCCTATAAATAACAATTGAATATAGAAAAATGGTGAGACGTGAAGAGGGCGGCGGTTACGTCATTGGGCATGAATATCCTAAAAGGTAAAATAGAAGGGAGGTGATGACACTCCCTTGTGTCGAAAGTCCCAGAACACACTGTACAAGAATCGGCTTGGTGAGGACTCGGGCTTGATGTCCTCTCACCGGAACACCCTTAGAATGTTTGGAGGGTTGCCAAGTGTGCCTATTTGGGTTTCGATGAGTTAAGTGATACTCTATTGAATGTGGATACCTAGGAATAATGTTGAACTGTAATATTTGTGTATATGTATATGTATGAAACTCGGTAATGATTAACTATGGTATCCACGAAATATAATTATAATAAATCTCATAATCCGGATAATGATGAGTATTAACTAACCATGCAAGTTTTAATGTGGTAATGATAAAGACCTAAAGGTGAGTAATGGTTTTTCTTACTGAGTATATTGTCACTCATTCCCTTATATTTTTATCTTTTCAGGACTCACTAAGTGTTAAGTGACTACGAGAAAAATAGTTGAGGAAGCTATCTAGCTATATTACATTAGGACTGCTTCAATTGTTAAGCATGTTCTTCATGATAATGTATACATCAATTGTTACTTTCTGTGACTGTATAAAATTACGCTGAGGGTTAAAATAATGATGACGACAGTTTATATTATTAAATTGAAGATGCTACATTAAGCTGTAGTTTAATTGTTGTTTATATTTTTATTTTTGATTTGAGAGTTTTCATTTAAGCCCCGGGCAACTTTATTTTTGAGGTTTTACTTTTATTTTTTATTTTTATTTAAATTCATTAAAAACTGTTAACCCCCATATAAGGGCATTACATGAATCGTTAATTGAGCATTTTAGTTTAGGTCATATCTATTAAGAATGAAATGGTTTTATCCGGACTGTTAATTTAGTGAATCATTAAATGAGTGTATTTTCAAGACAATGTGATGTAAACAACCAAATAATTTCCATTAAAATATAACAATTTCTAATCAAATCGACTTATGGTCATATATAAGATGATTTTAATCCTAACTTATTAGAAAATACCTATTTATGATATCTTTTGACCTACTCAGTATGGATTCGAGAATCTAAATCTATCCCTTGTATGTTGGAGTTATAATGAAGTAAGTAGTCGTTAATGCTAGTATCATGATATGGAATCCATTTTTTCTTTAACAAGAAATAGATAAATAATTCTCCTAAGAATTGATTCGAGTCTTAAATAATATGAGCGTCCAATTCATGAATTTATTATTCATTAAGCAATCAATGGTACTCAAGGATAAAGAACTAATTATAGAGGTTAATGACTTTTACCTAGCTTGGATTATGAATTATTTGTGGAGGATCAATTTATATACAATAACTATACCAAATGGACGAGTCTAAAGTATGAGTAGTTATATTTATAATTTCAAGAGTGCAATTTCAAGTTTTTAGTGGAGTAACCTTGAAATTAATAAAAAGTAATATATTAATTAAGAGTTTAATTAATATGTTGATTTTATTGGTGCTTGAAATTTTAGGTCTAATTATTGGTTTAATTAAGTCAAAAGCTTGTTCACTAAGTTTTCATATTCATAATTTTCTAATTTTAGGTAAATGTGATTTAATTCAAATTTGAAAATTTAAATTTGGAAAAAGATCAAATTGTGTAACAAGCAGTATTCTCTCTTCTACTAGTTGGTGATTGGCACCACAAGAAAAATAATCTATGTATGTGTGGCCCCACATGCAAAGTAAGGAAAGGAAAATTTATCTCTTCTATTTTAATTAAATATGTGATATTTAAAAGTAAAATAAAGGAAGTTTGCAGAATTAATTGGGTTTTTCATTCTCTAAAAATATAGGCTTCCGTTATTCATTTCACATACAATTAAGAGACTTGGTTAGACTACAAAACTTTTGCTAAAAAGTCTAGCAGTGGCGTGTAGAGAGAAAAAAGAAAGAGAAGAAGTGTTTTTTCATTCTCAATCCTACTTTGCTCACGTGTTGAGATTAGTAGGAGAGAAAAATGAGCGAGTAATCATTAGAAACTCAAATTCCTTCTATGCCTACACATATGTTCATTCGGCACCAAGGACTAGGGAAGGACAATAGTAGTTTTGTTTAGAGATCCTTCTTCCTAAAAAGAGTTCTATGCTTTCTTCTCTTTAACAAGGTCAGCACAAATTATATATATATTTATTAAGCGTTAAATTAATACTCTATATCATGTTTTACAAAAATATGAAAAAAAAATTTCCATACGTTCTATACCCTTATCATATTTCTACATATTTTATCTAAAATCATTTTAGAAAATCAACATGTAAGATATATCATTAGAAAATATCTCATATCAATGTATGAGAAGTGCTAAGAAATAATATGATTCTAATTCTAATTTTTTGTAACAATTTATGTGACGTTAAGTTGTTGTATTTTTGCTCAAATATGCAATTTTAGTAAAAAATAAATAAATGATGTGACAATCTTTAAATAATTAACAATAAAAGAAAGACAAACTTACATGTTAAAGCTTTACATGTAGATTATTTTGTTTTTACACTATAGCACATAAAAATTTTATACTATTTATATTATATTACGGGTTTCAACATCCACAAGGTGGAATCAAAGCATTTTTAAACTGAAACACTAAGCGACAAATACCTTCCAAGGAACAACACCATTAACAATCACTTAATCTAATTCAAGTTGGTAATATAATAAATAATGTACATGTTATTCTCATTCCTGCTTTTTTTACCTATTAAAGACCACATATAACTTTTATTATTTTTAAAAACATTTTTCCTTTTTAGCTTTTCTTCGATTGATGGATTCTATTCTTCTATAAGTTGTGTTCCCTTGCAAATATCCATGGCACCAAGTGATTTTTGGCATATGCCCCACCGACTTGCTCAAACCAACAGTAATACTCAATATCATCAATGGTGGACTACATTTATTAAGGATTATACTAAATTAGATTTAGTATTATATAAACGTACTATCAATTTTATCCTATAAAACAAAAAATGTTATCAACATGGTCTGTTCGGATGCCAAGCTGGACATATTCCTAACTTGTTAAACCATCTTCAATTCAAATACTAATGTCGACGTTATATTTACAATCAAAAAGTATAAAAATAATATATTTAATTTGATATTTTATTTTGTGCTTAAAGGAATAATGCTATTTGAAATGTATTATTTGACTTTTGTCATAACTATTAAACCTAAAACTTGTAAAAATAAACTTTTAATATTAAAATGATTAAAAGTTAGCAAAAAAGTCAATCTATCAATCCAAAGGATTCAAATGCTAAATTTGGTGGCAAAATTGTTTAGCATATAGCAAATTTAACATTACAAATAACATTACATTGGAGAGTTTTTACACTCAAATGCCAAATTTGTCACTAGCACATCAATTTAAGACCATCTCTAATGTAAATGCTAATACCAATATTGTATTTACCATTAAAAAGTGTAAAAATAGCATAGATATGTTATTTTGTTTTGTGCTCTAATATATAATGTTATTTGAAATGTTATATTTGCTTTTCTTCATAATTATTAAAACTTAAAACTTATAAGGACAAACTTTTAATATTACAATAATTAAAAGTAAAAATGTTGTAATTATTAAACTAAAAAAATCAATCTATCAACCCATAGAATCAAATGTAAATTTAGTAAGAAATTTGCTATCAAGTTTAGCATATAATAAATTTATAATTAAAAAGAGTATTGATTGGAGAGTGTTTTTTTATACTTAAATATTAAATTTGCTATTGACATAACAATTTAACATTATATCGGAGATGATCTAACGTTGTATTGAGCACTCACCATATTAACACTTTCATTCAATTAGAATATGCTACCATGAGCAGGGCGATGCATTAATTATCATTTAAAATTAGCTTATCAAATTGTACCGTCTTAATAATAGTTTAATTTCCCATTTAATTATCTTATACTTCACTAGGATTGGTGTGGAATTTTGTAAGAAACAAGAAAGTCAAAGTGAAAGAATTTAAGGCTTTTTGGTTACAACCCCAAAGTCCCAAATAAGATGATGCCTAAGAGAGCACGAGAACATTAAGAAACACAACATAATTAAAATATTGCAAGACAACAATGATGTGATGACACGTGAAAACAATGTTTAACATTAGTCAATTTCGGCTCCAATTGAACCTTATGTTAAAATTATCTCCATAACGCGTATCTTCCAACTTATTATAAATATATATACACTAAGCATCATTATCTCATGAATGTATTAAAATATTAGCACTTTTGTGTGCATATATCTCAATATTAGATCCTCTAAATGTAACTGTTACATTAGGCATTTCAAAGGTTTCAACATTGAAACCAATTTATTCTTTGTAACAATTATGCATTAGTGGTCTCATTCATTTCTCATTAAAATTAATCTAGTAACTGATTTTTCTTGGGTGCTATTTATTTCCTTGATGGGAGGAAATGAGAGCAGTAGAGAAAACCAGAAAAGTTTTTCACGTTTAGATTTTTGTGAAACAAAAACTTGGGTCCCTAAGTCCGAAAATTCTCTAAAGTACCAACACCATCAATTGAGCTTTTTGGAGGACTTGGAAGCTCTCAAGTGCAGGCAGTCACGGTACACCGTTGGAATTCTCAAGTGCAATGGCCGGAGGTAACAAAATATTTTCACGCTTCCATTTTAACTCGATTTTAATATGTATATAGTTTTGCATGTTAGAATCAGTTTATGTTTACATTTGGCATCAGAGCCGTAAACTACCTCTGCCTTGCGTGCGAACTGTAGAGTTTGTTTTAAAAAAAAAAAAAAAATTCCGTGTTTTGAACGCACGGGTTAAAATTTTTTTTTTGATTTTTGGGTTTTGTTTTTTAACGTTTCTTAATTGAAACTAAGATTAGAAATCATTTAGATATTAGATTTCTATGAATACTGCAATTTGAAACGTTAAAATTGGTGTCCGGAGGGTGAAAAACGAGCCGGGTCTGAAACGGGTCAAAATCGGGTTGAAACCGGGTCGTTCGGGTGAAGAAGACCCGGATTCAAGGTTGAAGACGAGAAAAATGACATGTCGTTTGGCTTGGGTCAGTCAAAAATGACATGTCGTTTCAGGCGTTGAGGGGCTCGTTTCAGCGTTAAAAAACGACGTCATTTTGGACATTAATGACCAAAACGACATGTCGTTTGGTATGTTGACAGGTTGGGGGGGCTCTCCAAACGACGCCATTTTTAAATATGCAGAAAATAAAAAAAAAATTGATTTTTTCTAGATTTCATAAAATGATATTTTTGGGGAAATTTTCATAAAATTTTCAGTTTTTATAATTTTTATGAAATTTTCATTATATCCACAATTTTGATATTTTTATGAAATTTTTCATATTATGGAATAATTTATGAAAAATTCATAATTTTGGTATTTGTTATGAATATTATACAGTAATTGTGTGGATATAATTTTGTAAATTTATGTGCATATAGTGTTCATTATGTATAATTTGTGATTTAAAATTATACATGTAATATTAAGTTAAATAATTTAGTACATTTAATTTTGTGCAACAATGTGCTAAATTACATTTTTGAATGTATAATTTTAATATATACATAATGAAAATTAGTACATAAATTATGGTTCTTTGTTCATATTTATTTATTGCTTAAGGTAAATGCAATTTATTTTATGAGCAAAAATTTAAGAATAAATGTCTTGTGATATATGTATTTAATTTTTGAATAATTAAAGAGTAGCCACAGCATCTTTAATTACGCAAAAAATTATGTTAGATGTTTAAATCACATATGGTAAAAAGACATTAAATTGTGATTAATCATATGTAATATGATAAACTTTATCCCACAGGAATTTTTATTGTATTTAATATGATTAGTTAGGATGATGTATCAAATTATCTTTCTTAATTTACCCACAGGAATTAAGAAAAGGGCATGTAATTTGATAGCGTCATCATAAAGATATATGAATCTGTTTAAGTTAAAAATTTAGCCCACTGGCAATTTTTATGTCATTTGATTCATATTTTAATGCATGATTTACATTGGTAAACATGTCATAAAGTATTGTAGCCTCAATTTAGTAACATAAGCATATATGTTTTATTATGCAGCTATGCAAACTGTGAGTTACTCTGATTTCTAGTGTGACATTCCCGAACTTAAGGGAGACAACTATAAGGTGTGGAAGGAGAGAATTCTTCTTCATTTAGGTGTCATGGACATTGACTTGGCTATCCGTAAGGATGAACCACCTGCCATTACGGAGACCAGCCAGCCAGATGACGTTGATCGTTATAAAAAGTGGGAGCGATCTAATCGCCTCTGCGTAATGTTCATAAAGACGAAGATCTCGGCTGGCATACGTGGTTCATTGGAACAATATGATAAAGTGCGAGCTCTGATGAAGGCAATTGATGAGCAGTTTGCTACATCAGACAAAGCCTTGGCTAGCACCTTGATATTGAAATTTTCATCCATGAAGCCTACTGAAATTCATGGTGTACGTGAGCACATCATGCAAATGAGGGATATAGTGGCTCAACTGAAGACACTTGAGGTTGAGATGTCTGAAACCTTCCTTGTGCACTACATCCTCAACACTCTTCCACATCAATATGGACCTTTCAAGATATCCTACAACACACATAAGGATAAGTGGTCCATCAATGAATTGATGACCATGTGTGTCCAGGAAGAAGGAAGGCTTATTATGGAAGCGGGAGAGAGTGTGCATCTGGCAACTCAAAGGAAGAATAAGGGCCAAGCCAACAATAAGGGAAAAGGCAAACTACCCGCTCAAGCTGATATCAAGAAGGAATCCAAGTGCTTCTTTTGCAAAAAGAAGGGGCACATAAAAAAGGATTGTCCTAAATATCAAAGATGGCTTGACAAAAAAGGTACTCAATTCTCACTTGTCTGTTATGAGTCTAATATGGTTGATGTTGAACATAACACATGGTGGATTGATTCTGGTTCTTCAATCCATGTCACTAATTCCTTGCAGGGATTGCAAGGCCTAAGGAAGCTAGTGGAAAGTGAGCAGTGCATCTATTCAGGCAACAAGATGCGCTCACATGTAGAGGCTGTCGGAACATGCAATTTAGTTTTATCTAGTGGTTATGTTTTAAAGTTAGAAAAGACTTCTAGGAATTTAATTTCAGTTTCAAGGCTTGTACCATTGGGATTTTCCTTTAATTTTTTAGACACTATATTTAGTTTGTTTTATAGATCTGAACTTATTGGAAATGGTATATTGTCAAATGGTCTTTTCAAAATTAATTTACAAGATAAAACTTCTTATACTTCTATGCATGTTCAAGACAATGCTGGCATTAAGAGATGTGTTATGAATGAAGATTCCTCTATGTTGTGGCATTGTAGATTATGTCATATCTCTATTGAGAGAATAAAGAGACTAGTGAATGATGGGGTACTTAGTACTCTAGATTTTACTGACTTTGACACTTGTGTGGACTGCATAAAGGGAAAGCAGACCAATATGTCAAAGAAAGGTGCCAAGAGGAGTTCAGACATATTAGAGATCATACATACAGATATTTGTAGTCCAGACATAGACGTGTATGGTCAAAAGTATTTCATTACTTTTATTGATGATTACTCACAATATATGTATCTCTACTTGCTTCATAACAAAAATGAAGCTATAGATGCCTTTAAGGTGTTTAAGGCAGAAGTAGAGAAACAATGTTGTAAGCAAATAAAGATAGTGAGATCTGATAGAGGTGGTGAATACTATGGTAGATACACCGAAGATGGACAAGCGCCTGGTCTATTTGTGAAGTTTCTTCAAGAACATGGGATAGTTGCCCAATATACTATGCCCGGTTCTCCAGATCAAAATGGTGTGGCAGAAAGAAGAAACCGAACATTGTTGGATATAGTGCGGAGCATGCTTAGCAGCTCCAAGCTTCCTAGGTCTTTGTGGACTGAAGCTCTCAAGACGGCTGTGTATATATTAAACCGAGTTCCAACCAAGGCTGTCTCAAAGACACCGTTCGAGTTATGGAAAGGTTGGAAACCGAGTTTGCGACATATACGCGTTTGGGGATGTTTGTCTAAAGTGAGAGTCTATAATCCACAAGAAAAGAAGCTAGACCCAAGGACCATAAGTGGGTATTTCGTTGGATATGCTGAACGGTCTAAGGGATACAGATTTTATTATCCATCACATACCACTAGGTTTGTGGAATCAAGAAATGCCAAATTTCTTGAGAATGACTTGATCAATGGGAGTGATCGATCTTGGAACACCGTTCCAGAGAAAGATCATACAGATGCTCAAGCTTCCACTTCATATGATAGAGTGATTGTTATACGCGACACGCCTACAGTTCAAACGCGTGTTGAACAATAGCCAGTCATTCAAGTTCCACAGATTGCTGATCAAGAAGTAGTAGATCCAGTTGAACAGCCAACTGATCAACATGCTCCTCAAGAGAATGTTGAACCAGCATTAAGGAGATCTACTAGAGTAAGGCGATCAGCTATTCCTAGTGACTATATTGTGTATCTACAAGAGTCTGACTACAACATTGGAGCCGAAAATGATCCAGAAACGTTTTCACAAGCCATGAGTTGTAAGGAATCTAACTTGTAGTATGATGCCATGAAAGATGAGATGAACTCTATGTCATCTAATGGAGTCTAGGATCTTGTCAAGTTGCCTGATGGTGTAAAAGTCATTGGATGCAAATGGGTCTTCAAGACAAAAAAAGACTCATTAGGCAACATTGAGAGACATAAGGCAAGACTCGTTGCTAAAGGATTCACTCAAAGGGAAGGTATAGATTACACTGAGACTTTTTCTCCTGTATCTAAAAAGGACTCCCTTCGTGTGATCATGGCATTAGTAGCTCATTTTGATTTTGAGTTACATCAGATGGATGTGAAAACGACATTCCTCAATGGTGATCTAGAGGAAGAGGTTTATATGAAACAACTTGAAGGATTCTCCTCTAGTGATGGTGAGCAATTGGTATGCAAACTCAAGAAATCCATATATGGTTTGAAACAGGCTTCCCGTCAATGGTATTTGAAATTCCATGATGTCATCACTTCATTTGGTTTTGAAGAGAACATCATGGATCAATGTATATACCAGAAGGTCAGTGGGAGCAAGATTTGTTTCCTTGTTTTATATGTGGATAATATCCTTCTTGCAACCAATGACAAGGGGTTTCTATATGAGGTGAAACAATTCCTTTCTAAGAACTTTGATATGAAGGATATGGGTGAGGCATCTTATGTTATTGGCATAAAGATCCATAGGGATAGATCTCGATGCATTTTGGGACTATCGCAGGAAACCTATATCAATAAAGTCTTAGACAGATTTCGGATGAAAGATTGTTCACCAAGTGTAGCACCCATTGTGAAGGGTGATAAGTTCAATTTGAACCAATGTCCAAGGAATGATTTCGAGAAAGTTCAAATGAGCAACATTCCTTATGCTTCAGCTGTTGGAAGCCTTATGTATGCTCAGGTCTGCACAAGACCTGACATTGCATTTGCTGTGGGAATGTTGGGAAGATATCAGAGTAACCCAGGCATTGACCACTGGAGGGCTGCAAAGAAGGTGATGAGGTACCTTCAAGGTACAAAGGATTACATGCTTATGTATAGACGAACTGACATTCTAGAGGTGATTGGCTACTCCGATTCAGACTTTGCTGGCTGTGTTGATTCGAGAAAATCAACTTCAGGTTATATTTTCATGCTAGTCGGAGGAGCTGTATCTTGGAGGAGTGGAAAGCAAACGTTGGTTGCTACTTCCACAATGGAGGCAGAGTTCGTTTCTTGTTTTGAGGCTACTTCGCATGGTGTATGGTTGAAGAGTTTCATGTCAGGCCTTAGAATTGTAGATTCTGTGTCTAGGCCATTAAGGATATATTGTGACAATTCAGCTGCTGTCTTTATGGCTAAGAATAATAAGAGTGGCAGTCGAAGTAAACATATCGACATTAAGTACTTAGCCATAAGGGAATGCATTAAGGAAAATAAAGTGGTCATTGAGCATATATGCACTGAATTGATGATCGCAGATCCTCTGACAAAAGGAATGCCACCGAAGTCATTTCAGGATCATGTTGTACAGATGGGACTTGGTTCCATAATGTAAATTTGTTTGTACATACAATTTACAGTCTTAATAAAACTCTTATTCAGTTGTGATGTTTTCTCATATTTGTTTTGCGCATAAAGTTATTAGAGAAAAATTCACATTTAGTAGGACCAAGAATAAACATTGGGTTTATTCATAAAGTTAAGTTACCATATAAGGAATAAAGTCTGAGAAATAATACATTGTAATACATGGAAGATAATACTCACAATTTAGAGAAACTATCGCCATGATTCATGTATTTGTTTCCTGAAAGTTTGGGTTTAATAGATATAAAGATAAATATGGAGACCAAGTGGGAGAATGCAACTGTTACATTAGGCATTTCAAAGGTTTCAACATTGAAACCAATTTATTCTTTATAACAATTATGCATTAGTGGTCTCATTCATTTCTCATTAAAATTAATTTGGTAACTGATTTTTCTTGGGTGCTATTTATTTCCTTGATGGGAGGAAATGAGAGCAGTAGAGAAAACCAGAAAAGTTTTTTACGTTCAGATTTTTGTGAAACAAAAACTTGGGTCCCCAAGTCCGAAAATTCTCTAAAGTACCAACACCATCAATTGAGCTTTTTGGAGAAGCTCTCAAGTGCAGGCAGTCACGGTACACCGTCGAAATTCTCAAGTGCAATGGCCGGAGGTAACAAAATATTTTCACGCTTCCGTTTTAACTCGATTGAGCTTTTTGGAGGACTTGGAAGCTCTCAAGTGCAGGCAGTCACGGTACATCGTCGAAATTCTCAAGTGCAATGGCCGGAGGTAACAAAATATTTTCACGCTTCCGTTTTAACTCGATTTTAATATGTATATAGTTTTGCATGTTAGAATCAGTTTATGTTTACACTAAAATCTATAAATGATAATTTTATAACCTTAAAGGTATTAGGGGCATAACTTAAAGATATTTAGAGGCAATAAGCATCATCAGGGAACATCATTTATAATTAATACTTGATCATAAAAGTCACCGAATATGCATAATAATAATATTAATTAAGTTAACAATGATTCGATTGTCACCACCAATGTTTAACCACAAGGAAGAATTTAAGCATTTATTTGAAACAACGGTTGAAACTGTTTTTTTTATAGTTTGAATAATTTTTCTTTCAAATTTTATGAAAGAAAACGTTATAATAAAAATAATTAAAATTAAAAAAAAACAATTAAAACCGCTTTTGACAAACAAACTTTAAATATATAAGTGAAACACAAAGCAACAGAAGCCTTGCAAGAAAAAAAAAACATAATAATAACAATAGCAATCATTCCCACCACAAGACCAAGTAGGCAATAGAATAGATTTACCCTAGTTAGCGTTTCTCTTTTGTCCCGACGAGCCCATTTGATGCCCTTTTTTTTTTTTCAACTTTCTTTGCTCTGTCCTTTTTTGCTTTTTCCGTACTTCGAAGTTGTAACTTGAGAATTTAGCTATAAATACAAGGTGTTTTGTGAACATCAAAAAGCAACTCCAAGCCTCTCCTTTCTTTCTAAATTCCTTTCTCAATCCGACATCAACGGAAGTATTTCGGCTGAGTTGTCATGGATGAAAGCAGAGAAGTTTTCATTTCTGGTGGCCACAGGTTGAACGACAGAGAGAAGGAAAGTAGAAGAAAGAAAGAGTTAAGCAAGCGGTCGAGTGCCATGGATGATGATATTAATGATCAAGCGGAAGCTTTCATCAAGAACTTCCGCAACCAGCTCAAGATTCAGCCTGAAGAGTCGCCAAAACGCTACCACCGGATGATAGCTCGAGGGTCTTAGCAAGAAAGATGGCTCATGTCTATCTTAAAACTCGATAACCATAATTCTTTCCTCATTGAGGAGTTTGCACCAAAATCATGTATGGAAAGCCTATTTCGATTCAAGTATGAGCCTAATAATTCAATGGACAAAAGATTGATTACCTACAGCTACTTTAACAATTCCTTAAAGTACTAAAAGTACAACGACAGATTTAAGATTAAAAAAAACATGCAACATAAATCAGATTCAGCGGCAGAGATTAAATTTCATGTGTATATATATATATATATATTGAATGTTCTCTACTGACCATGTATATTCACAAAGCATCTCTAATCTCAGGATTGCATACTACCAACACAAAATCATCCCACAATGAACGAAAGACCAACCGACCTAATTCCCCGGTAACAAGATTGACAGCTATCTACTCATTTTTCTTTTTTATAAATGTAAAGAAATGACCCCATAGTTCTGCTGCTGAAGCGAAGAAACAACTCCTTTTTCTGCCGCTCGCCAAAGCCAATGACAAAATCACGCTCGCTTGTAAACGAATGAAAGCATCAATAGATACAACATGAAATCTCTTACGAGAAATGAGTTCGGAGATGTTTAACGGTTTCATGCTTCATCCTGAACTTCCAAACACCGCCGACACAGATGCTATTGATAATTCTCATTTTCAGTCTCGCCTTTTGCGAGCATAATAAGCAGGTGCAGATTTCAACCCCCCCATCAAGCTTGCAGCACTTGACAGTGCAGAATGTGACTCTTCAAACCACTTCGGCCTGCTATACTAGACCACAAATTAGTGACCAGAGTCCTAAAATGGCCCCTCCCAGCAATATTTTCCCACAGCTGAGGGTTGCTTTCAACATGTTTATCCGGGCTAGAAATATCAACTAAACTAATACTCATGTTATTCCGGATGATGCAGAGCTTCCCATTGAGAGGAACAAGAGCAGCAGCCTCTAATGCACGCGAGCTGCCTAGATGAAGCTTGCTGTCTATAAATTTGTTCCATGAGTCTGTGGATCTATCATAAACCCTAAGCTTGCAGCCGTCCCGGCAGTCCAAGGCGTATAGTTGGCCGTTCATAGAGATACACGGGTTGCGCCAACCAGCAACCATCCCGTCACTAATTGTGGTCCAAGTGTTAGTTTCAGGAGAGTAGGCTTCACTCATCACCTCACGATGGGAACCAAGACCCTTGAGAAACCAGATTCCATTATGAACAACCCCGATAAAGGGCACCATAGCTGTGCTCATATCTGAAATAAAGCTCCATCGGTTTCTGTTGGGGTCATAAACTTCAGCAGAACGGAGAGTCCTTTGGATTCCTTCACACTCCCCACCAGCCACATATAGGCAGTTGTTGATGACACAAGAACCAAAGAAATGGCGTTTCCGAAGCATGTCCGGTGCCCTATGCCATTTGTTCGTCCGGGCACTATAAAAAATAACCCGCCTCATAGAACCCCTCAGTGGATCTTTTCCTCCAAATAAGTAAAGATGGCAACCACTAAGGACAGCACAGCCAAAACCTAGTGCTTCGGAATACTCTCCAGGAACAGGAGGAAGTGGCTGCCAGATATGATAAGTGGGATCGTAGGCATGCCATGAGATCCTCCCATCGCGCTCTCTTTTGATGACATAAACCCACTCTTCCGCCATTCCAAGACTTTTCCTAAGAGAATAAAAGAAGTTTCCAGCCAGGAGACGGTACCATCTCTTGCAAACGAGACGGAGTTTTCTATGTTCAACACGAGGAACTCTGATAAGGCAGGCAATGGCCAGGTCATCTGGTAGGCCCGGCAGGAGGGGCGGCTGAACGCGGGTCCTCTCTCGTCGGGAGTTTTTGCCCTTGTGTGCGTGGGGATTGATGTCGGGTTGAATGCAAAGTTTTGATCCTGGTACAAACTTTCTTGCCCCTGCAACCGTCTTTAGGCCCGCATCTACTTTGCAGTAACATGACACAGAATCAACCTACAAAACTTTCCAGGTAAGAAACTCCAAGAAATATCAAGATCCACAGACAAAATTTCGTATTTTTCTTCTAAAAATAATCTACTGTTATAAACTAATTTGAGAACAAGTTAAACAAGAAGTGATTATACGAAGCTGATGCCAATGTAAATGAAAAAGTTTTATTTTTGGCTCTCGTTTAATAAGAACAATAGAACAAGACAAAACAGGACTTGTAGTGTAAAGAATTAAACCTCATCAAACATCATAGCCTTTTAAATCTTCTATTACCAAATGATGGATTATTTATTTGGGTCAAAGAGAGCGTGGCAGTAAATGGAATTGGAAAACAATGGCTCTCTCCACTCCTTCAACAATATGAAGTTGGCATTGATCAGAACACTTTAACATGTTTGTTTGCTGGCATATTTAAAGCTTAAACTAAAAACAAAGGTGCTTAGGAACGGGATATAGATTATTAGGATTTCAAAATTTATACTTTATCTATTAAAATAATTTAGGGTCAGTTAAGTTTGTCTCGTTAATACGCTGAGATTAGCATGTTATTATGTCTATTTTTCTACAAATACACCTAGTGGTTGTATTTTCATCTCCCAACCTTCATTTTTAACATTAATAATTCAAATTTCATCTCAATTGTTCTTCTTTTCTCTCCAGATCCTTAATTTCTCTTACTATTCACGCTTTCTTTTTCTCTTATCCCTACACCCAGTGTCAAAAGGTGATAATTGTCATTTCGCCCCCATCCACTGTAATTTTAGAAGTCTCGAGGTCTAACGATAGCAAAAAAGACCTGAACTAATTCTACTCCAAGAATGCGCCTAGTTTTCTCTCCTAGCGCAACTCCAACCACCACAAGTCCAATGCCACACAGTCCATTGGTGGTACAAGATCGCAAGCAATGGTAAACAGATTTGGAGTAAAACATTGACAGACGTCCTAACAACCGCGGACTCTATCAGCGGTAGCATTTCATAATGTTGACCAGAGTAAATGAACACCACATTACTAAGCAACAAAAATTCATGTTAACGAAACAAAATCACCCCTCCTACCTTTCCAAATTTATACTTTAAGCGTACCCGTTAACAGGGATTGGGTTAACAAAATGACTATGGCTGCTCCTTTACGAAACCCCAACCCTAAGAACCAATATGGCAAAATGCAGTTATTCAAGCCAAAAAAAGACACCAAATTGAGAGTGCTCCATAATTCCTCCTCAAAAGGCAGGGCCAGAACTTAAAATCCATCTGGGTCACTCCATAAGCTCATGGAAACAAGTATCCAGAAAGCAAAAAAAAAAAAAAAAAAAATGCTTGGCACTGGGAACAAACAAAGAAATTAAACCTTCCCAAAATAAAAAATAAACTATGAGCTGATCAAACAAACAAACACACTTTCCATATCTTCCAAAATTAAGCACAATTCAACAAAAATTCCATCTGGGTATCTCTATAAATTCATGAATTTGAGAAAAAAATTGCTTAAAAAAAGAAAAAGATAGAGGATCAGAGAGAGATCGGTAGGACTAACCAATGGAGCTTGGACTCGGAAACCTCTTTGAAGATTAGAAGTAGAAGATGAGCGTTCACCACTTTGCTCCATAATAATAAGCTCAACTCATATATAAAAAAAGAAAAGAAAAGAAAGGAATAATCAATCAGATCGAGAGCTTTTTATTTTAATTCCACTCACTCTGATCCTTCAAAGTTCAAACGGAAAAAATGAAATAAATTTTGTCCTTTTTTTCCTTTTTAAAAAGCCATGTAATGCAAGGAAAGAACAAGAGAAAAGGTAAGGCTTTTCGTTGTTAAAATAATAAGAGAAGCAAACAACAAACAACATTACACGAACAACAACCGAAAAGGGAAGCGAGAGAAAATCACTCTCTCTCCCCCTCTCTCTCTCTTCAAAGTGGTCTTCCTTTCTCTCCCTACCTTCACAAGAGTGCAGCTGGACCACGGGGTTCACCAACTAAAATTAAAATGGATTTGGATTGAAAAACTGCAACAGTAAAAAAAATAAATAAATTATACGTATGCATTTGATAAATAAATATTTATTTAAAATAAGCCCATATATTTTTGGGCAAAGGCCAAAGGCCTTCACAAAAATTTTTCAATAATAATAGAAATAAATTATTATCTATTACAAGTTAGAGTTCTCCAAAAACATTATTAAAAAAATACCCTCTATTTTGTCTTTTTGTGTTTTTGTCCTTTTTTTTCCTCAAATAACTGATTTTTTTTTCTTTCTTTCAATAATATTATAACTTGTTTGCTTCTGAAGGGTGGTTTGTTTTCTTTACTATACTATATCACGTATACAATATATTGTCTCATTTCTTTTAATAAAAGTTATATATTTTATGCACGTGATTCAACAAAATAAATGTTTTTCTTTAATATTTTTCTCTCTAAATGGTTTTTTAATATATTTTTATGACCTTTTGGAACACCATCAATGAAGAAAGAATAAGAAAGAGTCCGTGTCTGAAATTGAAACCCCTTTTCAGCATGACTTGCTTAATGACGACCCATTCAACTCTATTAAAAGCCCTTGACATGTCTAATTTGAGACAGAGGCAACATCATCCCTTCCTTTTCGTTTATTCTTGATGTTATGGATCATCTCAAACGAAATTAAGACATTGTCAGTAATTAGACGTTTGATTTTCTACAGTAACTTCATGGAGGACTTTTTCTAATCGAAGAACCATCACTTTGGTAACAAGCTTGTAAATGACATTGCATCCACTGATTGGAGGAAAATCACTCCCCATCGACGGATGTTTGATTTTTGGAATAAGAGTGATAAGAGTAGAATTAACCAGATGCTTGTTCAAGAGGTGTAGGACAACAGTTGTTTCTCGTTTACCAACTATATTCCAAGTTTTTTTTTTTTTTTAAAAAAAAAAAAAGCAGAAAAGCCATATGGTCCTGAGCTTTTGGCTGGTCCCATAGTTTTTATTGCTTCAAAAACTTCTGAGCTTGTGAAAGGCTTCGATAAAATCACATCGCTTTCTTCAAAATGGTGTTTGTTATTGTAGATGTCACACAATCCAGAGCCGCTTGTGGGGGATTTGAAGAAGTGAAAAGCTCTTGGGACTAATCAGATATAATGCTCGATAAGTTTTTAGTACCCTTGATACATCTTTCCAGGATGATATTCTGTTTGGTTTTACACAACCATTGGCTTTAGAGCGGAAAAACTTTGTGTTGAGGTCGCTTGCTTTTAGCCATGATGTTCGAGAACGTTGATGCTAGTATAATCGTCTACTATTTTTCATGCATTGTGAGACTTTGATAATGCTCCCTTGAAGTGTCATTAGAGTTGTGCAATTTATGAAGACTAGATTCTGCATTCCTGAGTCATTTATGATGATTGCCAAGATGAAAGAGACGTCAAACCGGAATTTAAAGTTGTGCAACAGATTTTGAGCCGGGTTAGTACTGTTAAGCAGCTCCAATGTTGTTTGATAATTTCTATGTATGTTTCATCCTCTAGCCAAAGAGCTTCAATTTTGGTTATTCAAAACTTGATTGTGGATCAATGAAGGATAATTTGAAGGGTCTATGGTCAGACATGTAGAAATCAAGATGATGAACAAGAATGTTGGGAAAGAGGTTCTTCCAAAAAGAATTAGCCACAACCCAATCAATATACTCTTTAACATTGTCAACACCAGGACTTTTATCATCCCAAGTGACAAAAAATCTCCAGTGTGGTCCAATGGTGCAAGTGAGCAATCTTCGAGGCAATTTCGAATGTTATCCATTTGTCTTTGAGGTCTGAGCGCACCCCCTTGCTTATCTTCCAATGGTAGAATTTCATTAAAATCACTCATAATTGGAGTCCATGAGAGAGAGCGGTTCGGGGAGACAGGCACCCCATGAAAACCAGTGAAGTGAAAATTTACCAAAAAAATCATACACTAAGAAATAGTCAATATGATTGACAGAATAAAATAATACCAGACACTTGTACAGACTTTTCCAAAAGTAACATAAGACCTCCACCCAATCCCACCCTAAGGACTTCAATACCACACTCAAAATGTAAACTAGACTTATTAAATTTTGAAACATGACCTTGAAATGATCTTCTTTCCATAATAAATAAAACATGGGGTTTTCGTTGTGGAATGTACTTGGGTTCCCCAAACCCCGTGCATTCCAATTAACCATATTCATGGCTGGTGGTGGGGTTGCTTAAACATCACCCGCCACCAGTTTAGCCCTTTGTACATCAGACAAATTTGAGAGATTAGAGAGTTTCATGCGACGTTTGTGATCATCAGATGAGAGAGATTCATTCTCATTTTCAGCAAAAGGATGTTTGTTGTTGCCACTGGAGCCAGGAAGAGCTGTTGAAACCGTTTGCTGAAAACACGGAGCTACAGTGCTCCATGTTTTAAGGGACGTAATTTATGCTAAATTGTGGTCCGTTGTTCAACTTTTGCTGCCTATATATTTGAGCAAAACTCAACGTTTGCTCTTTGACGGTAGAGCAAAAATGTGGGTTTTGCAGAGAGTGAAAATTATTATTATTTTTTTTTTTTTGTTTTTGAAGAGGCAAGTTTGGGTCCCTTAACCCAATTTTCTCTCTTCCGTTATTTTACACCATCTAGTTAGAGAATCTAAGGGCTAGGAAGCTCCCAAGCAGAGGAACAACCAGTCACAACCGGAGGACGATGGCTCGCTACTCCGATTGCTCTGCATCAATGGCCGGAGGTACGTCGATTTACCTTTCAGTTGCGTTTTTATATGCCCTAAATTTTCGCATATAATATTTAGTGCTTACAATTGGCATCAGAGCCGACTATGCCTTTGCCCTAAAGCTTAGAACAGTATATAGTTTATGAAAAAACATACCCGTTAAAAATTTTATGATTATTGGGTTTTTTAATTTAAAGTTTTTAGTGAAAAACAAGGTTAAAAATTATTAAGATATTCAATTTTTAAATTTTTTACGATTTGAAACGTCAAAAACAGTGTCTAAAAGGCTAAGAAAACGTCGGGTTTCAAACCGAGTCTGAACCAGGTCACAACCAAGTCAAGAAGACCAGGCTCGATGTTGAAGACTACTCAAAATGACATGTCGTTTTGTATTTTTGGGGCTGGCTCAAATAAAAAACAACATGTTGTTTTTGCAGTTTAACTACAAAATGATGACAAGACGTTTACTATGGAGAATGGTGCGTTTTTGGCCGTCAAAACGACAATTCGTTTTTGAGCTACAATCCCAAAACAACGAGTTGTTTATTGAGGATTAAAATTGCAAAAAAAAAAAACTGAAAATAAAAAAAAAATATTGGATATTTTTTCTAGAACCCTTATTTCAATAATTTGGGAAAGTTTTTCATAAAATTTACAGATTGATATATTTTATGAAATATTATGAAATTTTCATAATATCCACAATTTTGATATTTTTATGAAATTTTCATATTATGGAATAAATTATGAAAAAATTATAATTCTAAAAATCCATAATTTTTAGCTTTTGTTATGAATCTTATGCAATTTTTGTGTGGATATAATTTTAGAAATTTATTTACATATATTCTTCATAATGTGTAATTTATGATTTTAATTATGTATACAATATTAAGTTGTATAATTTAGTATATTAAAATTTTGTACAATAATGTGCTAGATTATGCTTTTGATTGTATAATTTTAATTTATGCATAATGAATATTGGTACATAAATTATTGGTTCTTTGTTCATATTTATTAATATTGTTTTTAAATTAATGCAATATATTATGAACAAAATTTTTAAAATAAAAATGTCTAGTGATCCATATAATTTTAATTAATTAAAGTTTAGCCACAACAGCTTTATTATGTAAAATTGTATATTAAGAAGTTTAGGATCACATATAGAAAAAAGACATCTTTTCTAATTTATCATAATTGATATAATAAATTTTATCCCATAGGAATTTTTATTATATTTCTATGGTTAATTAGGATAAAATATCAAATTATATTTCTTAATTTACCCACATGGATTAAGAAAAATGAACATAATTTGATAGTTTTGTTATAAAGTCAAATGAATATAATTAAATTAAAACTTTAGTTCACAAGCAAGTTTTATGTCACTAGAATTATAATTCTAAAGGAAGATAATTTGATAATTTTATCATAAAGTTAAATAAATCTGATTGAATTAGAACTTTAGCCTACAGGCAAGCCCTATATCACTAGATTCATAAACATTAAATCATGATTTAGATTGGTAAAACATGATGTAAGTTTATTAGTCTCAAAAATTATGAAATGTAAGCATGAAATTATTATTGCAGCCTTGTGACCTATGAATTACTCAACACTAAATGTAAAATTCCTAAACTTAGAGGGGACAATTACAAGACATGGAAGGAGATAATACTTCTTCAAATTAGGTGGTTAGACATAGATTATGCTATAAGGAAAAACGAACATGTTATTGCTAACACTAGCAATACGAATAAAATGAGCTCTTGAAGAATATTAGGACCGATGTAATCGTTTTGATACGATATTTATGAAGACCAATATTTATGCTAGTATTAGAGATTCCATCAATTAGCATTAAGAATATCAAGGCATTACTGAAAAGCCATTGATGAGCACTTCATATCATCAGATAAAGTGCTTGCTAGTACCCTAATAATAAAATTTACATCCTCGAAACTCACCGCTATTAAATGTCTACAAAAACACATCCTGTGAACGAGGAACACTATGGATCAATTAAAGACACTTGAGATTAATATAACTAAATCTTTCCTTATGCACTATAAATTAATCACTCTTTCACAGCATTATGAATTCGTCTTCAATAGTTTACAATACACATAAGGACTAAACGGTCAATTAATAAACTTATGACTATGTGTATTCAAGAAGATGAATCGCCAACAATGGAAATGAGTGAAAGTGCGTCATTGGCAATAATAATTCAATCTCTTTTTTTTGTTATGAACGTAATATGACTATATTAATCATAACACATGGTGTATTAATCCTGATTATACAATCCACATTTCAAATACCTTACAAGGTATACGAAACCTAAGGATACCAGTAGAATGTGAACAAAGCATCTATTCGGGAAACAAGATCCGTTCACATGTGAAGACAATTGGAACATGCACTTAAAAATTTAAGTTGTGTTTTTATTTTTGAATTTATAAAAGATCTTTAAATTCCTATTTTCTCTAGGAATTTAATTTAAGTTTAAAGACTTGTACCTTTGGGATATTTATCAGTTTTCAAAGATGTCCTTTAGTTTGTAAAACTCATTTCATTGGGATTGATACATTGTCTAATGGTCTTTTCTATATTAATTTGCAAATAATACCACTTGAATTATGCATATTCACACTGGTATAAAACGTTGTGTTATGAATGAAGATTTCTCTATAGAGTGGCACCAAAAATTGAGGCAAATCTCCCTAGAGAAAATAAAGGATTAGTAAATGATGGAGTACTTGGCACTTTAGATTTTACTAATTATAACACTTGTATAGACTGTATTAAGATAAAGCAGACCAACAAGTCCAAGAAAAGTACAAAGAGGAATACAGACATATTAGAAATCATACATTTAGATATGAAGTCATATAATCCAAATCACATCAGCTTTTTCATGAATGATTACTCATGATATATGTGTCTCTACTTGCTTCATAACAAGAACAAAACATTAAATGTTTTTGAAATTTTTAAAACTAAATAGAGAGACAATGCAGAAAGTTACTTAAGATCGTGATAACATAAGAGGTGCAAAATATTATAGTAAGTAAACTGATAATGGACAAGCACCCGGTCTATTTGCAAAGTTTCTTTAAGAACATGGGATAATTGCCCAATATACCATTCTTGATTCTCCAGAACAAAATGATGTGACAAAAGGAAGAAACCGAACTTTAATAGACATGGTGATAAGTATGTGTTATCACTTCAAGCTAACTAAATCCTTGTGGATTGAAACTCATAAACTAGCTGTATATATTTAAACCAATTTCCAACTAAGATTGTCCCAAGGACACCATTTGAATATTGAAAGTTTAGAAACCGAATTTGCAACATATACACATTTGAGATGTCTGTCTAAAGTAAGAGTTTATAACTAACAAGGAAAGAAATTAGATCCAAGGACCATTAGTGGGTATTTTATTGGAAATGTTGAAAGGCTTATAGGATACGGATTCTATTGTCCATCTTGCAGAACTAACATTGTAGAATCATGAAATGCAAAATTTCTTAAGAATTACTTGATGAATGGGAGTGATCTATCATAAAACATTGTTTCTGAGAAAGATCATGTTGATGCTTAATCGTTCTGCTCAAGTGATTGATTAGTTGTTATTCACAACACTCCTTAAGCTCAACAAGTGTCTAATCGATCATTGAAGTTCCATAAACTATTGATAATAATCAACTAGATCAAATTGTTTGGCAATATCTGAAATGTTTGAACAACCAGTTGAACAACATATTGCTTTAGGAAAATGTTAATACAACATTAAGAAGATCTACTAAAATTAAGAAATCAGCAATCCTAAAAATTATATTGTGTATCTACAAGTGTCAAACTATAATATTAGAGCCAAAAGTGAACCTGAAAACATTCCATGAGCTATAAAGAATCAAATTTTTGATTTAACGCCATAAAAGAAGAGATGAATTCTATGGTATCTAATGGAGTATGAGATCTTATCAAGTTACATAGGTTGTAAATGGGTCCTTAAGGCAAAGAAAGATTGATTACGCAACATTGAAAGATATAAAGTAAGACTCAACGCTAAAGGATTCAATAAAGAAGAAAAGCATCGATTACAAGGATACTTTTTCTCCTTTATCTAAGAAAGATTCTTTTCGTGTTATTATGGTGTTGTTACATATATTGACTTAGAGTTGCAACAAATGACTATGAAAACAGCTTTTCTTAATGAAGATCTAGAGGAAGATGTTTACATGAAATAACCAGAAGGACCTTTTCTCTAGTTATGGTGAGCATCTGGCATGTAAACTTAAGAAATTTATATATGGATAAAAACAAGCATCGCGTCGATAGTATTTCATAATGTTATCTCTTCATTTGTAGAGAACATTATAAATCAATGTATATATTAGAAGGTCAGTGGGAGCATAATTTTTTTTCTTATTCTATATATGGATGATATTTTAGTTGCAACCAATATAAGGGTTTGCTATATAAGGTGAAACAATTTGTCTCTAAAAATTTTAATATATAGGATATAAGTGATGTATCTTATGACATTGGCATAAAGATCTATAGAGACAGATATAAAGGTTTTAGAGAGGATACAGATGAAAGATTGTTCACCAAGTATAGCTCCTATTTTATGAAGGATGATAAATTTAATTTGATCAGTGCACCCAAAATCAATTATGTAAGGGAATAAATAATTGAATGACAACCCATATGCTTCTGTTATTAGAAGCTTATGTATGTTTAGGTCTACACAAAGACCTGACATTGCATTTGATATGGGTGCCTTATCAAAAAGAATTTGATATATGTAGCTTGTTTATTTAAAGATTCCTATGCAATTTCTTTTAATAATAAAGTGGTGATTTGTAAAAACAAATCTTTTATCTATGATGAATGGATGCAAAACAATCTATATTTTATCAAACCTAAGATGAACTCATTACTGAACACTGAGGTAAATGATAATAACTCTAAAAGACTTAAGACTTCTCACTCTAATGAGACTTATTTTTGGCATTTACGATTAGGTCATATTAGCCTGAATAGGATTCAAAGGTAGGTAAGAGATGGACTTTTAGGTCACTTAAAAGTGGAATCTATACCACAATGTGAATCTTGTTAGGAAGGTAAAATGGCCAAAAGACCATTCGGGTCTAAGGGAAATAAGGCCGAAAGGGGTTTTAGAACTTGTGCATAGTGATGTTTGCGGACTAATGAACATCCACGCACGAGGAAGGTATGAGTACTTCGTCACTTTCATTGATGATTACTCAAAGTATGGGTATGTGTACCTAATACACCACAAAAGCGAAACTTTTGATAAGTTCAGGGAGTTTCGAGCTGAAGTGGAAAAGCAATTGGATGACTCATAAAGGCACTTCTATCTGATCGAGGTGGAGAATACCTTTCTGATGAGTTCTTAGGACACTTATTAGAGAATGAGATTCTATCTTAGTTGATAATCGTGAGCTTGAACTATAAAGTCCATCAGGTCCCTTATGCTAGCTCATAAAAATCCTGTAATGATACGGTATGCTTTTTCAATAATTGGTGACTTATGTCAGATTTATCAGATTGGCTGAAATTCGCTAAAATAAGATAATTCATGTTTGTTTATCGGTTGAATTAATTTTGTGAGAAAATTTATTCAAGATAAACTTGTTGAATTATTGGTATTGTATAATTTTTGTCTGTTTATCAGTTGATTTAATTTTGTATAAATTAAATCAAGATAAACTTGTAGAATTATTAGGAATTTATTTATTTTCCTAGAGATTATCTAGATAAAGTTGTTTTAATTAGATAATTTTTCTATTGGGTTATTTGAATTAAAACTGAGACTTTATTCTATAGAATCTCGGGTGGAGAATAAAAGATTCGTAGGGATTTTTATCCCAGGTTCAACATGCCGATCCTTAGGTTTGGCCTACCGATGGGGTAAGTTTGACATGCTAGTTAGACAAATCAACATGCCAACCGTGCAATGTAAAGATCACGCGTTTAGACGTAGATTTTATTAGATATCGATTCTGATTTGAATCTAATTCAAATTTTTGAGGCATTATCTGATAAGGACTGACTCTTGGGCCTAACCTCTCTAAAATGAGAGTGAGTCTCATCATTATTTAGATCAGTTGAGGGATTAAGAGTGAGACTCTGCCAGTGAGACTCTATAAACTCCCTGAGAGCTATTGTTCACAAATCACAAATTTTAGCTTTAGGTTCTCTCAATTGGTTGGAAGGAGAGTTACCTAGTAGAAAAACTGAATGACGTGAGCCCACACTCACTCTGATCGTGGATAGAGAATAACAAAGAAGACTAGTTGGTTGAAGCTCTTCTGAAACGTTACTTCTTTTCACAAATTGTGGGAGTTCTTTGGCATTCAAAGGTTAGTAAGATCTAGTTAATTTATGCATATAGCGTGTCAAACTTGTATTTTGAAAAATACTCTGATATTAAAAATTTTTAAATTCCGTTGTGTACTATTTTTTCAACAAGAGTTTTATTTGTGGGCTTCAAATTATGGATTCCATTTCTAAGTTGTTGAGAATATATTATGATAATTCAGATATGGCTTTATGGTTAAAAATAAATGGTGGTCAAATCAAGCATATTTACATTAAGTGTTTAGTTATAAAGAAAACGTTTTAAAAGATAAAATAATGGTCATTAAATACGTTAATACTGAATTGATAAAAGCTGATCCTTAACTAAAGGCAAGTTGACATTCAAATCTAAGGATCATGCATATAGTATGAGACTTGGTTCTTTTTTGTAATTTTTCCTTGTAAGAACGAATTTATGAAACTTTGATCTCAATAGTGATATTTTCTCATATTTAATTTATATACATTCATTTGTTTAATTGAGAAATATCATTAAGTTTGGACCTAGAATAAACATAGGGGTTTATTCATTAAGTTATATGGGCTAGTGCTTAAGAGGTATGATGCAATGTGATACATGGTAGATAATACTCTTTCTTAAGAGAACCTATAGTTATGATTCATATATTTTATCTCTTACTATGATAAATGATGGAATATATGGACTAAGTAAGAGAATATAAAAACCATTCCTTGAAAACACGGAGCTACAATGCTCTATGTTTTAAGGAATGTATTTTATGCCAAGTTGTGGTCCATTATTCAACTTTTACTACCTATACATTTAAGCAAAACACAACATTTGCTCTTTGATGGTAGAGCAAAAATGTGAGTTTTGCAGAGAGTGTAAATTGTTGTTGTTGTTTTTTTTTTCTTTTTTTGCAGAGGCATGTTTGGGTCCCTTAACCTAATTTTCTCTCTTCAGCTATTTTACACCATTTTGTTAGAGAATCTAAAGGTTAGGAAGCTCCCAAGCAGAGGAACAACTAGTCACAATAGAAGGATGACGACGAGCTTCTCGGACTGCTCGGCAACAATGGCAGGAGATACGCCAATTTACGTTTACCGCTGCATGTTATGTGCCTTAAGTGTTCGCATATAATTTTAGTGTTTACAAGAGCAACTTCAGCATTGGGTTGGTTCTCCAATTTCCTCAATCGCTTGAAAACCTTCCATAAAAAGATAGTTGATTCATCACACTGGCATTTTAGAAGAGAAGTAACTTCAGATATGAGGGTTTGGGATTTGGGAAGAGCAATAATATCTAACTTGGCATTTTTTGGATCTTTGGTCTCCACAGTAGAGAATGTCAAATTTTTCTCCTTCACGGAAACTGCCTTAACTTCATTTTTGATAACCGCTTAATCTATTTATTTCTGAAACTACCATGATGGAGACATCAAAACTATTTGTAACTACCTTTGTAATTGCTTGAGATAATTCATGTGAAACTCCTTAGCCAGTTTCTTATTTTGTTCAATAAAAACACACAAGTTTTCCTTCAAATGGGTGCGGTAGCTTCTAAATTGCTCCTTCGCATCATTAGAAATATTCGAAAAAGGCAGAGAGGCCTTAGATGGGAAGAGAGGGATAGGACATGGAGTGGCCTGAGACAATCTTGTTAAAGAATTTCCAATGATTGAGTGAACTAGACGAGTGAAAGAAGGCCATCCTTTAGCTCTTAAGAATTCTGTTTGATTTCTTGCACAAAGTTGACGCATAATTTCTTAAGACGCCCAAAGCCCTGCTCTTCTAACTCACAAAAAGTGTTGCACTTTGTGTAAAGATGATCTGACATTCCATGGTCAAGTCTTGAATTTGTACATAATGTTTTGTATATCATCTCAGTATTTAATTTAGTATATTATAGTATGTGGTATTATTTGAATAATTGCGTAAAATAACAAGTATTTAGCTTCAATGTGTACAATATTTTAAACTTATTTGGAGATAAGCTTAAATGCAAATAATTGTTGCACCGTTGCTCATAATTAAGATAGCTGTTAAAATCATCTATTGTCAAACAGCATCTAAAAAGATTAAAAATAAAACACTTTTAGATGCCGTCATTGTCTGATGACCGTTGGGATCTTTTTTTTTTTTGTTTTTTTAATAGAAGCCACTATTATTATCAAAAAGTGCGTCGTACAATAGCAGTTTTTATAAAAGAAAGATTCTCCCAATCAAGCAATTCTTCTAAATTAAATAGGTCACCCTCTTTATTGAGAGCATAAATAGCCATGTAGCGATTGCCTAAAAGGTGACCGTTGGTTCATAAAAGTATTGCGGAAGCAGTGGAATTCTGATTTTGTGGAACTACAGGCCCCTCTTTTTTAGGGAAATAGACTTTCCCTTTTCCCAAACGTGAGAAACCAAACACCCCTTAACAAAAAATTAAAAAAATACCAGAAAAAAGGAAGAGAAATAAAAGCCATCGGGTTGTTCACCGCCTCTGGTTTCTCTCTCTTGTTTCTCTCTAAGAGAAGAAAGAAGACGACGACGACGAAGGTGTATCTAGGGTTTTGGGGGGAGGAGGAGGCCCAAACGAAGGGATCTCGATCTCTAAAAGGCTGCTTTTTGAGAAGAAGAAGAAGAAAACATGGAATCGATCCCTTCGAACTCTCATGGAAATCTCGATCAAGAGATTGCTCAGCTTATGCAGTGCAAGCCCTTGTCGGAACAAGAGGTTTTCACATTTCTTTCTTTTCTTTTATTTTTTCATCTTTTTTTTTCTTCCAACAAGATTAAGATCTAGGTGAATTCGTGAATTTTGCTTTGTATTTTTGTTTCTCGCGAGTTAGATCGAGAAATTTCATGCTTTGTGATTGTGATCTGCCATTTTAGCTTAACTGTTTATTACTGTATTTGAGGCGACCAATCTCACATTCTTGTTTAAATCCAAAGAGAATGCTTCTGTGGGATTGCCTTTATTCGCATATCAGATCCCTTCAAAACATGGTTGTTTCCCTCTCAGTTTTGTTGTCTTTCTGACTTGACATCATTGGAATACTACTTTTCCAGATGCCATTTCATTTGAACTAATTTCTTCTTCTTCTTTTTTAATCAATTATACATGCAACCCTGCAAATGTAAGCCTACTTATTGCTTCAAAAACCTCCATTAAATGATAAAAATACGTTTTTTTCATTAACGAATGAAAATGATTGGCATATTGGGTTTCTAAACCGATGCAACAAATTTTAAGAGCTGGGGTCTATCCTCTACAACTAGTAATGTTATGAAATCCAGTCGAAGATTTCTTCCCCTGTTGGACCAATGTCTTACCTTGGCACAAATCAAGCAAATTCAATCACATCTCACTGTTTCAGGCACCCTTTTTGATCCATATGCTGCAGCCAAGATTATCACCTTGCACGACATGTGATTCGAGTGATGTTGTCATGCTTGTTGTCGCTTTCATTGTATGCCTTTCCAGACCACCTATATTTGGAATACCATGATTAGAGCCTTTGATAAGAGAGATAAGGCCATAAGAGCCTTGTCTCTTTGCAAGAATATGCAAGATAATGGATTCCTACCAAACAACTACACTTTCTCTTTCCTCCTTAGGGCTTGTACTCAGCTTTCTGACCTTTCTTTAGGTTTTATGATCCATGGTCAAGCCATCGTATTGGGTTGGGAATCATATGACTTTGTGCAGAATGGATTAATCCATTTGTATGCTACTTGTTTCTGCATGGACCCAGCTCACAAGTTGTATGATATGAGTCTACATAGAGGTGTTATAACATGGACCTCTTTAATTAATGGCTATTCCAAATCAGATCAGGTTTTGATTGCACGTTGAATTGTTTGATAAAATGCCAGAAAAGAATACCATTTCTTGGAGTGCTATGATTAACGGCTATTGCCAAGTTGGATTGTTCAAAGAGGCCCTAGAACTTTTCAGTGACATGCAGGCTTCTGGTTTTGCACCTAACCATGCTGCTACAGTAGGTGCACTAATTGCTTGTGTTTTGTTGGTGCACTAGACCAAGGGAGGTGGATACACGCGTATGTGGATAGAAAAGGAATGCAAATAAATAGAGTGGGGGGCACTGCTCTTATTGACATGTATGCTAAGTGCGGCTGTATACAAACTGCTTGCGTTGTATTTGATGAGATGTCAGAAAGGGATGTGTTTGCTTTTACTTCTTTAATTTCAGGCCCAGCTAGCCATGGTCGGAGCATCAGAGCGATTGAGTTATTTATGAGGATGCAGAAAGAAGGAGTTCAACCAAATGAAGTTACATTTATCAGTGTCTTGAGTGCTTGTAGCCGAATGGGATTGGTTAATGAAGAGTCGAGCATCTTCGAAAGCACGAGTAGTGTTTACGGGATTGAGCTGAGGGTCCAGCACTATGGATGTTTGGTGGATCTCTTGCGGAGAGTTGGGATGATAGAAGAGCCGAAGAATGTGCTAGGAGAGATGCCAATAGAACCAGACTCATATGTGTGGTGCATTGCTTAATGCATGTAGAGTTCATGGTGATGTTGAGTTGGGTCAAGAGATGGTTGAGTGCTTGGCTGAGCAAGGATTAGACCATAGTGGGGTTCATGTTCTTCTTTCAAACATGTATGCGTCTGCTGACCAATGGGATTTTGTCACAAAAGTGAGAAAGAAAATGGAAGTGAAGAAGGTGGCAAAAGTGCCAGGTTGTAGTTCAATTGAAGTTGAAGGTTTGGTTTATGAGTTTGTTGCTGGAGACAAGTCTCATGTGCTCATAGAGGATATTGTATCGTCATTGCTTTCAGCTGACAAACATTTATAGTCTATGGCTTGATGATACTGATAATGAGAAGATTACGGATTTTATTGCATAGATTTTTCAAACTAGCCATCATGGATGGCACAAATTTTTTACTGTTTACATGTTGTATCAGTTATTTGATTTTTCTTAATACATTAAAGCATTTTCAAGCGTTCTTGTATCATTCTACATTAGAGGATTTTATTTTTGTTTATTTTATTTTTGGATGGGATTTTCTTTTGCCATTGGCCGTGTTGGGTTTCATTTCTTTTGATTTTAACTTTTCAGCATTCGTCAACTTTTATAGGACAAATAACGCTATGTTTGGTCAGATTAAGCTTTCGCAAATCTACTAGGGTGGTGAGTTTTCTTAGTAGTATCAATTACCATGAAAAAAAGAGGGAGAGGGAAAAGGGCAAGAGAAATTTAAAGGACAAAAAGGCTTATCGATTTCTTCCTCTTTTTTTTTTTTGCTTTTTTGTTTTAATTTTTTTTTCCTATGGTCATTTGGGGTTTTACACATTTGCTGTAAGTAAGGTGTGGCTTTTCCACTGTAGCAACAATTTTCAGCTAATTATAGAAAAAAAGGTAACAATTCTCAGCTAATTATAGAAAAACGGTAACAATTTTTCAGCTAAAGAAGAACTAGTGGTTCTACTTATCAGATGTTGCGTCATTTAATAGTCTACAAATTCAATGGTTAATTATAACTGCTTCTTTAGTCATTGCGGAGGTGAAGTTTCTTATTTCATTTTTTTCAATATTCAGAAAATATCTTATCGTCCTCGCCTGAAAGCATGTATTTCAGCCTTGATTTTCTCTCGTGTTTCAATGGCTGAATTATTGTTCATTCTTCTTCACTTTTGACCGTAGGTAAAGATGCTGTGTGAGAAGGCTAAGGAGATATTAATGGAAGAAAGCAATGTTCAGGTGCTGCTGACTTTTACCGTTTCAGTTTCTATGATAGGGGAGTGGTTTTCAGTTTGTAGTAATTTTTAAAGATGTCAACGTTTGACATCATTTTATGCAGCCTGTGAAGAGCCCTGTTACAATCTGTGGTGATATCCATGGGCAATTTCATGATCTTGCTGAGCTTTTTCGCATTGGAGGGAAGGTATTTATTATTTTTTGAGGCATTTTACTGAATTCACATTTCCCTTTGAAATGCTTCATGACATGAAAAGGCGCCTTGAATTGAATTTAACGTACAAGAGAAATGCTCTAGTGAATTTTTTTTATTCTGGATAATAGACATGTTATTGTAACATGAGAAGATGCCTTGAAATGATCTGAACTTTTTCCAAGCTTTTGGCCTTTTACATGAACTATATGGATCTTTCTTAAAGAATGATTTCCGCAACATTGTTCAACAGCTCACCGGTTCTCTGTCGCAAGAGCCTTTGCCTAGACCTCCACAGAACCCACCTAAACCGCAGAATATGCGGCTGCAAAAGATTCGGCGTCCACCTTTAACGCCCATCAATCGACCACCCCTTGCAAAATGTCACTTGAATATAGTAACTTTGCAGTTTTTTTGCGTGAAAATTTATGAATGAGTTGAGAAAATGTAGTAGCTTAGTTTCATGGTGCAATAATTTGTTGAACTCCCTTGTTTTATTTTAATAGTAGTGGATGAATTAAAACTCTAGTTCACTGGGTTTCGCACATTTAAATGTTAATGGTATATACACTTGGATTGATACTTGAATTTATTTCTTATACGTGTTTAAAACTTGAACTTGTGTGGGAATCGTGTTTCTTTCTGAGATTTTTAATGGAAATCATTTTTTGTCAAACTGCATTATTTTCCTGTACTTTTCTTTTCTGTCTTTTCCTAATATTTCTCAACTTTATCTGAAGTAAAGATAAGTATAGTGTTCATTGCTGTACTTTGTTCTTAAACTCTGTCATTGTTAAGTGACCTTTTCTTTATTTATTCATTTAATTTATTTATATGCATGTGCGGAAAAGCTTACTCACAAGTGCAATATTGATCTTTGGTTGCAATTTTGTTGTAGTGTCCAGATACAAATTATTTGTTCATGGGAGATTATGTTGATCGTGGCTATTATTCCATTGAAACTGTAACGGTACGCGTAAACTTATTTATTCTTTTAAATAATTTTTAACTTATGAAACTTTTTCTTCTTTTCACAATTTTTATTTTTGTATTTTTCATGGTTTAGGCATGGAGCACCAAGATTAAAAAAATGAAAAAAAAAATTCAGAGTCTAGAGCATTGTTTTAGTTGTATTTATTGGGGATTGGCGTTGAAAACTAGGTGTAGCTGTGATTGCTTTTAGTACGCAAATTTTTTAACTTGAGATGGGAGAAATAATGTGAACTCGTTTCATGTTGCCTTTTAGCTTTGATATATATTATTTGATTTTTTATACGTACTTATTTTTTAAACAAATTATTTTGGGATTTTCATGGGAGTTCTAACTTCAATATTGAATTACTTATGAAGTGCTAACTCATCTATTCAGCTCCTTGTTGCTTTGAAAGTGCGATATCCTCAGCGAATTACTATTCTAAGAGGAAATCATGAAAGCCGGCAGGTATAACATTGTTTAAGCCGTATGAATTTGCTTCTTATAGTTGATTTTATTGGTTTCTTTCTTCGTTTTGGTATTTAATTAAATAAAAATCAGTGTGGAAATACAGTGGAACACTTGAATCAAGTGCCCAAAACCTATTCTTATTCATTTTCATTCCAATTTCTTTCCTTTCTCAGTGATTTTATTCCATTATGTATTAGTAAATGTTGCGTTTGTCCTTTCTTTTGTTTTCGCTTTTCTTTCTCTCTCTTTCTCAGGGTGTTATGGTTTTTAAATTCCAGGATTTTATTCCATTGATGTGTCGATTTGTTTCCCCATTGCAGATTACTCAAGTTTATGGTTTTTATGATGAGTGCCTGCGGAAGTGAGTTTCTTAGCACCTTCATCAGAGAGCTTCTATTTTGCAAAATATAGACGTTACATTGTTCAAGACCCTAGATTAAAAGTGTATACTATAACTTTACTAAACAGTATCAATAGTTGCTTCTTTTTTTTTTATTATTATTTTTCTTTTGTGATTTTAGATTGAGTTTGAAGTTTCTCTCATTTTGGCTTTAAAGTCAGTAATAAAAATTACAAAGACAAATGACTATTTTGTGATTGCAATGTCTAGCTATCAAGGGTTTTGTTGTTAAATCTTGAATAACAGTGAGAACATGACATCTAATTGGCAGTCTTGAAATGAAAATTCTCTGAGAGCATATTAGTAGGCGATCTGTGCGTATCATTATCCACTTATGCATGTTTTGTTCCCTATACTGGCAGACCTATTGCCCGTAAATGCAACCCTTCATTCTTTCACCATCAATTATTGCACCAATTTGATCCCATATCGGTATATATAGTATGTGATAATTGCAGAGGATGCCCATTCGTGCTTTGTAATCCTTGAATCTGTTCATTGTGTCTCTCATTGGTTTTGCCTTTTGTTTTCTTGTTCAGTAATGTTGATCAAGTCTTTTCTGGTAGGAGTGAGAGAATGTCTGTGGCATGTCAATTTTTTTTTATGCAAGAAGCTAGTGTAAACAATTAAAGTCAAGAGTTAAAACCTGAATTCAGTTCTTGGACTGTAGTAGATGCAAATATTTAGATGTATATTGCTCTAAAAAATGATTGTATTTTTGCTCATTAGACTATTTACCTCGTGATCTAGGCATCTTTAGGAGATACAATAATTACTTGTTTGTCCATATCGAAATCTTCAAATCGTTTAAATTGTTTGTATTTGATGTCATTCTTAACGAATCTGAAAAGATAATATATCCTTTTTGCCTTCGCAGGTATGGTAATGCCAATGTTTGGAAGATCTTTACAGATTTGTTTGACTATTTTCCGCTTACAGCTTTGGTTAGTATAATAAATTAGATATTACAAATCTATAAAGCTTAAAATATCAACGTTGAAGCCATTGTTTCCTTTGCTGCTGCTTGCACAAAACAATATAGTCATCAGTTTGATTACCTTTGCTTACTGAGGCCGCTTTATGAAATCATTTTTGAGGAAAAAGAATTGGGGGTGATAGACATTTACAAAAGGCTAACTTCTTAGCCTCGCCATGGGCTTTGACTAATAAGGCGTTAGAGGAGAGAGATCCCATTTTATTTGTGTTGAATTTCCCTCAAAGTTACCATATTTAGAATTTATTTATGATAATTTAGGTGAGGAAATTAGGGGTCAGAGAATCCGGATTTTCCTATTTGGATTCCTTGAGTTTAGGATGGTAGTTTGTTACCTTTTTTAGTCCTGGAAATTATGTATATTAAGGTGTAATATTCAACTAATAAAAATAAGGAGATAAGACTTTTTTTCTCACAATCTTCATGGTATCAGAGCCGGTTTTTTCTAATAAAAACCTAACGACCATTCTCAACTGTCCTCCATGGTCAAGCATGGCATGGCAACCGAAACAACCAGCTCCACCTCTGAAGTCTCTTCTCATTCTAATCAAACATCTGCCCTTCCAAACCCTGGAAATTCTAGAATTTCTAAAAATATCTCTCCTCATCACTAGCCACAAGCTTAATGGGCAAAACTTTCTTCAGTGGTCTCAATCCAGTGGTCTCAATCCGTTCGGATGTTCATTTGTGGCAGAGGCAAAGAAGATTATTTAACAAGGGAAATTCCAATCCCTAAGAAGGATGATCCAGGTTACAAAAGATGGAAGGCCGAAAATCATCAGATTATGTCATGGCTCATCAATTCAATGAATGTTGATATTGGTGAGATTGTTCTGTATCGCAGAATAGTAGAGCGGAAGAGGACATTTAAGTTCCTACTAGGATTAAACAAGAATCTAGATGATGTTAGAGGCAGAGTGATGGGAACTAAGCCTCTTCCAAGTCTTCGAGAAGCCTTTTCTGAAGTTCGTCGTGAGGAAAGTAGGAAAAAGGTCATGATGGGCGGCCAAAATTTATCTCCAACAATGGAAGGATGTGCACTTGCTGCCCGTGGCTCATGTCCACCAAACCAGCAAGATACTCGTCAACAGAGGAAAGGAAGACCATGGTGTGATCATTGTTCTAAACCTGGTCACACCAAGGACATGTTGGAAGATACACGGCAAACCAGCTGATTTGAAATCATCTAGGTCAAGTTCTGACAGAGACAGCTGTGCAAACTCAGCCAATACAGTCGAGGAACAGCCAGCCACTGCTGAGTCAAGTCCTTTCACCAAGGAACAACTTGAAGTGCTCCAAAAGCTTCTAAGCAGCGCACTTTCTCAACAATCTGCTCCTGCCCCATCCGCTAGCATGCACGCACAAGCAGGTAATTCATGTTCTACATTTTCAGTGTGGGCTAACCGCTCAAAACATTGGATTACTGACTCAGGGGCGTCAGACCATATGACGGGAGATGAGTCTCTTCTTCATGATTATCAATTGTGTCATACCAACCTTACAGTGCGCATTGCTGATGGTTCTCTGTCCAAGGTGGCCAGGACTGGATTAGCTCAACTTCCACCTGGAATCACTTTAAAATTTGTGCTTCATGTCCCTAAACTTGATTGCAATTTAATATCCATCAGCAAGCTGACTCGTGACAATCACTGCTTCACTAAATTTTTCTCAAATGTATGTTTTTTAGGAATTGGATTCGAGGAAAAGGATTGGTAGTGTTGAAATGTGTTCAAGACTTTATCTTTTCAAGACATCTCAGCCTAGAAAAGCCACTTTATCTTTTCAAGACATCTCAACCTAGAAAAGCCTTAGTTGAGAGCAGTGGTTCTTCTAAGAGTCAATCATCTCATAATTTCAGTCCTAAGTCTGTTTTTAATTCAAGTGTCAATAAGGATAGTGAAGTCATGTTATGGCACTATCGGTTGGGTCATCCGAACTTTATGTATCTTGAAAGGTTATTTCCCCATTTATTCATCAATAGAAATTCAAAATTTTTTAATTGTGAGATTTGTCAACTTGCGAAACACACTCGTTCTATCTACCCAAGTATGCCCTATTGTCCATCAAAACCATTTGCAATAATTCATAGTGATGTTTGGGGACCCTCTCGAATAAAAAATATTAATGGGGCACGATGGTTTGTGACTTTTGTGGATGATCATACGCGACTCACTTAGGTTTTCCTTATGAAAGAAAAGTCAGAAATTGATAAAATATTCCAAACATTCAATTCGATGGTCCAAACACAATTTAATACCAAAATCCAAATTCTGAAATTTGACAATGCTAGGGAGTATTTCCATTCAGTTCTAAGTGAATACTTGTCAAGACAGGGAATTGTCCAAGTAAGTTCATGTGTCAATACTCCCCAACAGAATGGAGTGGCTGAAAGGAAAAACCGTCATTTGTTAGAAGTAGCCCGCCCGATCTCTTATGTTTTCTACTAGTGTTCCAAAATATCTGTGGGGGGAAGCCATTCTTACTTCTGCATATCTCATCAATAGGTCACCATCCCGTGTTCTAAAATTGGAAACACCACGTCAAGCCCTCATTAAAATATTTCCTCATGCTCGTGTTCTTTCCTCTGATCTTCCTTTCAAAATTTTTGGATGTTCTGCATTTGTTCATGTGTACCCTCAAAATCGGAGTAAACTTGATCCAAGATCCATAAAATATGTCTTCATCGGTTATTCCACCAATAAAAAAGGTTACAAGTGTTTTTGCCCCAACACACGACGGGTATTTGACACCATGGATGTGACATTCTTTGAACAAAATCCTTATTTTTCCAAACCTGAAATTCAGGGGGAGAATAAGAGAGAACTTCAGCTTTGGAGTTGGGTTCTGTGCTAGAACAGCCACAAACTCCTGAGTCTAGATCTGTGTCCAACTCGAGTGTGTTACCCACTAATTTCCCAAGTCAGTCAGAAAAATTGCCACTAAGTCCAGCCCGTGTACCTGATTTTGATTCTCACCAGTCCCAGCCTAATATTCCTCCTTTGAGTCTGTCCACTCCTCAGTCAGAAACTAGAGAACTTCAGGTGTACACCAGAAGGGAAAGGCAACCTCAGGGGGTGATTGAGACCTTGACACATCTCACACCTGTCCAAGAATCTGAACCGGACCCAATGACTGCAGAAACTAGCACAGGAGGTGAAAATGAACGAGAACAAAAAGGGTCAGAGGAGATTCATAACATAGATGATTTGGAGCTTCCTATTGCCTTGAGGAAAGGTACTCGAACTTGTACTGAACATCCGATCAGGAACTTTATATCATATTCAAATTTCTCTCAGTCCTATCGAGATTTTACCTCAAGGCTAGATAATGTTCAAATTCCAATAGACATTCAAGAAGCTCTGAGTCACCCGGGTTGGAAACAGGCTGTTCAAGAGGAAATTATGGCCTTGGAAAAGAATGGTACATGGATTATTGCAGAACTCCCACCAAGAAAGAAAGCAGTGAGTTGTAAGTGGATCTTTACTGTTAAACATAAGGCAGATGGGAGCGTTGAAAGACTTAAGGCTCGGTTAGTAGCAAGGGGCTTTACTCATTCCTATGGTGTTGATTACCAGGAAACCTTTGCTCCAGTTGCAAAGTTTAACACCATTCAAATACTCCTCATTAGCAGCAAACTTGGACTGGCCACTTCATCAGCTTGATATAAAGAACGCCTTTCTTAATGGAGATCTCAAAGAGGAAGTCTACATGGAAATTCCTATGGGTCTACAAATAAGTAACGGAAAAAATAAGGTGTGCAAGTTATTGAAGTCTCTGTATGGACTTAAAAAATCTCCAAGAGCATGGTTTGGGAGGTTCTCACGGTCAGTAAAAGAACATGGATTTATTCAGTGTTAGGCAGATCATACACTCTTTGTGGAGCGCTCTCCTAAGAATCAATTAACCATCCTCATTGTGTATGTTGATGACATCATTCTAACCAGAGATTATGAGGAAGAGTTACTGACGATTAAACGATCCTTGGCAGAAGAATTTGAAGTAAAAGATCTTGGTCCTCTACGCTATTTTTTAGGCATGGAAGTGGCTCGATCAAAGAGGGGAATATTTGTCTCTCAACGCAAATATACCCTGGATTTACTTAAAGAGACTAGCATGCTAAGATGTAAACCTGCAAGCACCCCTATGGACTCTAAAAAGAAGTTAGGGAGTTAAGAGGAAGGAATTCCAGTAGATAAAGGAAGATATCAACGTCTAGTAGGGAGACTCATTTATCTCTCCCATACTCGACCTGACATTGGTTTTGCAGTAAGCGTTGCAAGTCAATTTATGAATTACCCAACGGAAGAACACATGGAAGCCGTGTACCGAATTCTCAGGTATCTAAAGATGACTCCTGGAAAAGGGTTATTGTTCAAGAAGAATGGGTGTAGAGATATAGTTCTATACTCCGATGCAGACTGGACAGGAAGCTAGACAGATAAGAGGTCAACCACAGGGTATTGCTCATTTGTCTGGGGAAATCTTGTAACATGGAGAAGTAAGAAAAAGTCTGTAGTTTCCAGAAGTAGTGCTGAGGCTGAACTAAGAGCCTTAGCAGCAGCAATTTGTGAAGGAATATGGATCAGGCGAGTTATGACTGAGTTGGGAATGGAATTTGAGAAGTCAATGAAGCTTAAGTGCGACAATCAAGCCACTATTAGCATCGCAAAGGATCTAGTTCATCACGACAGAACTAAACATGTGGAGATTGATCGGCATTTCATAGCAGAAAAGATTAAGAACTTAGAGGTGTAGCTGATCTACACTCCTACTCGAGAGCAACTTGCAGACATCTTGACAAAGGCTTTGCTAGGACCTAACTTTGAGGAATTATGTAACAAGTTGGGCATGTACAATATGTACAACCCAACTTGAGGGGGAGTGTTGAATTTCCCTCAAAGTTACCATATTTAGAATTTATTTATGATAATTTACGTGAGGAAATTAGGGGTCAGAGAATCCAGATTTTCCTATTTGGATTCCTTGAGTTTAGGATGGTAGTTTGTTACCTTTTTTAGTCCTGGAAATTATGTATATTAAGGTGTAATATTCAGCTAATAAAAATAAGGAGATAGGACTATTCTTTCTCACAATCTTCAATTTGATTATAATAAATTGGAAGGATGTAGAATGTAGATGTAATAGGAAGCTAATTTTGTCAAGATGCTTAGGGTGTTATGGTTCATTTTCATTTTGGGCCGTTTTATGTTCCTCTCTTTTGTCGCTTTGAGAATCTCTCATCTTCTTTTTCTTGTAATTGCTTAAATGAAAGCATTATGCTTACGATATTGAACAAATTGTTATATTATGTCTTAAAGGATAAACTGACAGCCTATATATACAGATTACAAGAATAGTCTACCTAGGAGCTATTTATGGTAACAAAATATATAGCACCAATTACACAAATTAAGGCCTAATTACAAGATTTTTCCAGCTTGCATATTTGTCCAGCTTGCATTGACTCGGAAAATTAGGGAACAAATTCCCTTAAAATCCGAGTCACAAATCATGCAGATTTGTCAACACCCCTCCTCAAGCTGGTGAGTGGATGTTTTTCATTCCTAACTTGCTGGTGATGCTTTGAAATGCGGTGATAGATAGACCCTTGGTTAGGATGTCTGCCAGTTGCCTGTTTGTAGGAACATAGGGAGTGCAAATTAGACCACTTTTGAGTTTTTCCTTGATGAAATGTCGATCGATTTCCACATGCTTAGTTCGGTCATACTGGACCGGATTATGTGCAATGCTGATGGCAGACTTGTCACAATACAGCTTCATTGGTCCTTCCCACTTGATCCCCAAATCACTAAGGACAATTTATATCCAAAGTAATTCACATATGCCTTGAGCCATTGCACGGAATTCAGACTCTGCACTTGATCTGGAGACAACTGTTTGCTTCTTGCTTCTCCAAGTTATCAAGTTTCCTCCTAGGAAAGTGCAGTAGCCTGTGGTAGATCTTCTGTCAATGATTGATCCTGCCTAATTTGCATTTGTGTATGCTTCTAAGTCAAGTCTGTTATTTCTCTTGAATAGGATTCCTTTTCCTAGAGTGGCCTTCAAGTACTGGAGAGTCTTGTATGCAGCTTCTTGGTGGGTTTCACGTGGAGCATGCATGAACTGACTTAGAACACTCACAGCATAAGCAATGTCTGGCCTGGTATGTGACAGATAGATGAGTTTACCAATTAGTCTTTGGTATCTTCCTCTGTCCACTTTTGGACTATCAATGGCTTCTCCCAACTTGTGAGTGTAGTCAATGGGAACTTTAGATGGCTTGCATCCGAGCATGCCAGTTTCTTTGAGTAGATCCATAATATATTTTTGCTGAGAGATGAAAATCCCAAGCTTCGAGTGAACGACTTCCATTCCTAGGAAACACTTTTGCTTTCCTAGGTCTTTTACTTCAAACTCCCTTGAGAGATGAGTCTTCAGCTTCTCAATTTCTCCTGTGTCATCACCTGTCACAATTATGTCATCGACGTATACAATTAGAGCTGTGACTTTCCTAGCTGTTGATCTTTTGACAAAGAGAGTGTGATCTCCTTGAGATTGTTTATAATTCATTTTCTCCATGGCCTTTGCAAATCTTCCAAACCATGCTCTTGGGGACTGCTTTAAGTCATATAAAGCCTTTTTTAACCTGCAAACATGATTAGTTCCAAAGTTTTGATTGAATCCAGGTGGGGCCTCCATGTAGGCTTCCTCCTCCAGGTCCCCATGTAGAAAAGCATTCTTTACATCAAATTGTTGCAAAGTCTAGTTTAGGTTAGCTGCCAGTGATAGCAAGATTCGAATGGTGTTTATTTTGGCTACAGGGGCAAATGTCTCCATGTAATCTACCCCATATGTTTGAGTGTAACCCTTGGCAACGAGCCTGGCCTTATATCTCTCAAGAGTCCCATCCGCATTATATTTCATTATGAATACCCACTTACACCCAATCACTTTCTTTCCTTTAGGCAACTCCACAATTTCCCAAGTATTATTTTTCTCAAGTGCTCTCATTTCCTCAATCATGGCCTTTTTCCACTCCCCATTCCCAAGTGCTTCTTGAATAGTTTTTGGAATCTCAATGGTGTTTAATTTGGTGAGAAAGGTTCTATGGGACGGGGAGAGATGGTCTTATGAAATGAAGTTGGCTATTGGGTGTTGGGTACATTTCCGTGTTCCTTTCCTTAAAGCAATAGGAATATAAAGATCATGAATCTCAGGCAGTGAAGATGAGTTAGATTTATTACCTGGATTTGATTCAGATGATTGGTTTTGCACGGGTTCAAGATTTGGCCTTCTCCTTGAGTACACTTGCAGTGGAACAGTGGACTGTGGACGAATTTCACTGGGCTCACAGGTAGGACTCGATTGATTTAGAAAAGACTCTTGAACAGGACTAGTTTCACAGACAGGACTAGGCGGGGTTGTTTCTCCTTGACTGGGTGGACTTACTGAATGCTCATGATCAAGACTAAATTGGTTTGGTGTTGTAAGAACCGAACTGGATAGATCAAAATTAAGGAAATCAAGGTTGACTTCAGTCCTCATGTTCCCCGGAGGACAACTTGGATCATAAAAACTTTGGTTTTCGGCAAAAGTGACACCTTTAGATACAAAATTTTTTTTTGAAGCCGGGTGATAAACTGTAGAATTTCTATTTTTGAATAACGAAGGTAAAAGTTTTTCCAAATACAAGAAATTGGGATGACCTAGGCGATAGTGATTTAACATGATCTCACCATCGTTATTGGAACTAAGGCTTGACAAAGCACTATTTTGACATTGAATCTCTGACACAACTTGTCAAACTTGTCTTTCTGGAGGCTCTTTATTTTTGAGGAGATAGAGTCCCGAGCACTCTCTAGCACTGCCAATCGTCTTCCCCGAATCCAAGTCCTGAAATTCACAAAGGTTATGAACAAATTTAGCCACACAATTTTCATCACGGGTGAGTTTAGTAACCGATAAGAGATTACAATCAAGAGTTGGAACAAGAAGAACAGAGTTAAGAATAAGAGACTGAAATTTTGGCTGAACCGATCCCTATTACTTTGGATACAGACCCATCGGCAATTCTAATAGTGTGTCCTTGTTGGCAGGTTTTAAGGTTCATAAGAAGAGATGCATCACCCGTCATGTGGTCTGAGGCACCTGAATCGACAATCCATGGTCTCTTAATCTGCTTCACATTAAGAGCATTGAGAATGTTACCTGATTAAGCCAATGTTGCAGACGAAGTTGGAGTTGGAAAGGACTGTCTGAACATCTTCTAGAGAAGTTCAATCTGCTCTTTGCCAAACAGATTGGTTTCGGTTGTGTCATTAGTTATGGAGGTAGCATTTCCATGACTCTCTTTGTTGTTTTGTCTTGGTTTCCAATCCGCCGGCTTGCCATGGATCTTCCAACAGTTGTCTTTAGTGTGTCCGAGTTTACGACAATGATCACACCAAGGTCTTCCCTTCCGGGGCCGATTGCCATCAGTTTGAGATTGTTAGAGTCCTTGAACAGCAAGTGCAGACCCTTCTCCGGTTGCTAGAGTGGCAGATGGTGAGCCCATCATGACTTTCTTACGGCTCTCCTCTCGACGGACTTTAGAGAAGGCTTCGCGGATGCTTGGCAGAGGTTTTGTCCCCAAAATTCTTCCTCGCACTTCGTCGAGTTCTTTGTTGAGTCCCAACAAAAATTTGTAGATTCGCTTCTTTTCAACGATCTGTTTGTACAATGCTTCATCTCTAGTACACTTCCACTCAAATGTTTCAAAAAGATATAACTGTTGCCAATATCATGTGAGAGAATTAAAGTATTGAGTGACTGAGGATTCACCTTGTCGAAGGTCATGAAGGATGCTTTCTGCCTCAAATAGTTTTGATGTATTTTCAAAGCTGGAATAGGTTTCTTTGGCAGCGTCCCATATCTCCTTGGCAATTCCGTAGAGAAGAAAGTTCTCTCCAATCTCGTTCACCATTGAATTTATCAGCCAAGACATCACCATGTTGTTTTCAGATTTCCATGCTCTGAATTTAGGATCATCTTTGTTCGGGGCTGCAGCTACACCAGTAAGGTAATCATCCTTTCCTTTTCCACATACGAACATCATGACGGATTGTGACCACTGCAGGTAATTGTGCCCATTTAATTTGTGACCAGTAATGGGCAGATTGTTGCTCTCGGTTTCTCCTTTTGAGCCTGTCATGGCTGTTTCAGAATTGGAGGTGATTTCCGATGAGGAGCTAGTGGCCATTCCGTATTTTGTCCTGAGAGGAGATTGATCTTAGAACATCTCTGATACCATGAAGATTTGAGAGGAATTGAAGAATATTTTGAATTTGAGAGGAATTGAAGAATATTTTGAGAGAGATTGAAGAATATTTTCTTCTTATTCATCCAAACGTTTGTACAACAGTATATATAGGATTGAAATCAGAAAAAATTAGTCACTAATTTAGGGATACAGCTAAGGTACAGCTAACAAATCTCCTACAAATCTGAAACCTAGGAAATCAAATAACCAGCTATCCAAATCCCTGATTTGCAGCCTATACAACTCAACAAATCACAAGAAACTTATTCCCTAATTTTTGAGAATCAAATCTTAGAAATTCTACATAACTTCCATATAAAGAATCACATTCCTTCTCATTAATTCACTCTGATATTTGGGGACCTTCTCGAATCAAAAACATAACAGGAACACGTTGGTTCATTTCATTTGTGGATGATCATACTCGAATCACTTGGTTATTTCTCATGAAAGAAAAATTTGAAGCAGGCCAGATATTTAAAAATTTTGAATGCCATGATCCAAATCCAATTTCAAACAAAAATCCAAGTGTTGAAAACTGACAATGCTAGGGAATATTTTGCTTCAATTCTTAGTGATTATCTATCAAGTCACGGGATTGTTCACCTAAGCTCTTGTGTTGACACACCTTAACAAAACGGGGTAGCTGAAAGGAAAAATAGGCATCTTCTCGAGGAAGCTAGATCTATCATGTTCACAACTCATGTTCCTAAACAGTTCTAGGGGGAAGCTGTACTTACAGCTTCCTATCTTATTAATAGGATGCCTTCTCGTGTTCTAAATTTCAAAACACCTATCAGTACCCTCCTTGAGTTATAACCACATTCAAGAATTGTGTCTACCATTCCCTTAAAAGTGTTTGGATGTTCTGCTTATATTCATGAGCACCATAGAGGAAAGCTTGATCCTAAAGCCATCAAATGCATATTCTTAGGGTATTCACCAAACCAAAAAGGATACAAATGTTTCTCTCCCATCACAGGACGGTTCTACAATACGATGGATGTCACCTTCCTTGAACAACATCCATACTATCCCAAACCTGCCATTCAGGAGGAGGACATAGTCTATGAATACCAGCTTTTGGAATAGCATTTCCACTCAATCACCCACTTCATCTGAACCTTCAGTAATTCCCACAAATTCTGTCAGACCATATCCCTCAATTTCCCGAGAGTGAGTCTGTGTCTCAAAGTGAACCTCAAAATGCTGCTAATGATCCCATTGAACCCTCAACACCTCTACCAATAGAAACTCACAATTCTCATGTCCCAAACAGTGATTTTCGTGTTTATTCCAGGAGGAGAAGAACTCGAGGGAACAGAGAACCGAGCATATCTTGAGTCAGTGTATGAGTCCTACCTGAGTACAGGCCATCCTGACAGTTCCCAAGGTAAAATCTCTGAACCACATATTACTGAGCCGGTTTTCAATGATCTGAATTAGCCAATTGCTCTAAGAAAAGGTGTAAGATCTTGTACAAACCACCCAATCTACAACTTTGTTTACTATAAAAATCTCTCACCAAGTTATAAGGCCTTTATCAGTAATCTTGATTAAGTACAAGTTCCCAATTCCGTTCATGAAGCTATTCAGATACCTGAATCGAAGGCTGCTATCCTTGAAGAAATCAGTGCATTAGAGAAAAACAAGACCTGGGAGCCCTCAGAATTGCCATCAGGAAAACGAGCTGTTGGGTGTAAATGGATTTTTACAATCAAACACAAAGCAGATGGAAGTGTGGAAAGATTCAAGGCTCGCCTCGTGGCTAAGGGATTCACTCAAGCGTATGGGATTGACTACCATGAAACGTTTGCACCTGTAGCAAAACTCAACACCGTTCGTGTTCTCCTCTCTTTGGCATCTAACTTGGATTGTACTCTTTATCAATTAGATGTCAAGAATGCATTTCTCAACGGTGATCTTGAAGAAGAAGTCTATATGGGCATCCCTCCTGGGATTGAATCTCCTGCTACAGCCAACAGAGTCTGCAAACTTAAGAAGTCCTTGTATGGACTTAAACAGTCTCCACGTGCTTGGTTCGACAGGTTTTCCAAAGTCTTTGGCATCTAACTTGGATTGGCCTCTTTATCAATTAGATGTCAAGAATGCATTTCTCAAGGGTGATCTTGAAGAAGAAGTCTATATGAGCATCCCTCCTGGGATTGAATCTCCTGCTACAGCCAACAGAGTCTGCAAACTTAAGAAGTCCTTGTATGGACTTAAACAGTCTCCACGTGCCTGGTTCGACAGGTTTTCCAAAGTCTTGAAGAGTTATGGGTATAATCAATGCCAAACAGACCACACGCTCTTCATCAAGCATTTTCCTGCTGGAAAAATAGTTGTTCTAATTGTGTACGTAGACGATATTGTTTTGACAGGCAATTCTACAACAGAAATAAATAAACTCAAGGAACTGCTTGCCAGGAAATTTGAGATCAAAGACCTAGGAAATCTCAAATATTTCCTAGGAATGGAAGTCGCCCGGACAAGGAAAGGAATGTCCGTCTCTCAGAGGAAATATGTACACGATCTTCTCAAGGAAATTGGAATGATGGGATGTAAGCCAGCTGAAACTCTCATGGACTCAACAGTGAAGCTTGGAATAAAAGAAGACTGCACTTGTAGACAAAGGCCGCTATCAAAGAATGGTAGGAAAACTCATCTACCTATCCCACACTAGACCGGATATTAGTTTCTCCGTGAGTGTCGTAAGTCAATTCATGAACCGACCCACTGAAGAACACATGGAGGCAGTCTATAGAATACTTAGGTATCTCAAGATGACACCAGGAAAAGGACTGTACTTTAGTAAGAATCCCGATACGAAAATTGAAGTCTTTACAGATGCTGACTGGGCAGGCTCTACAGTTGATCACAGGTCTACCACTGGATACTGTACATTTGTGTGGGGGAACCTTGTACCATGGCGAAGTAAGAAACAGTCAGTAGTTGCTCGAAGCAGTGCAGAAGCTGAATTTAGAGCAATGGCTCATGGGATTTGTGAAGGAATGTGGTTAAGAAGACTACTCAATGAATTGGGAATCACAACCGCTGAACCTATCAACATGTATTGCGACAATCAAGCTGCTATAAGGATTGCCAGAAACCCAGTTCATCATGATCGAACCAAACATGTGGAAATTGATCGACATTTCATCAAAGAGAAGTTAGATGGGAAAATTGTGGACCTTCTGTGTACACCAACTCGTCATCAAATTGCAGATGTGCTCACCAAGGCATTACCTTGAATCACCTTTGAAGAGCTTAATTCCAAGCTGGGAATGATTAATATCTATCACCCAGCTTGAGGGGGAGTGTAGAATTTCTAAGATTTGATTCTCGGAAATTAGGGAATAAGTTTCTTGTGATTTGCTGAGTTGTATAGGCTGCAAATCAGGGATTTGGATAGCTGGTTATTTGATTTACTAGGTTTCAGATTTGTAGGAGATTTGTTAGCTGTACCTTAGCTGTATCCCTAGATTAGTGACTAATTTTTTCTGATTTCAGTCGTATATATACTGCTGTACATACGTTTGGATGAATAAGAAGAAAATATTCTTCAATCTCTCTCAAAATATTCTTCAATTCCTCTCAAATTCAAAATATTCTTCAATTCCTCCCAAATCTTCAATAACATTTATACCCCTTTTGTGTTGATGAGTATCCTAGGAAGATGCACTTGAGAGCTCTTGGATCGAGTTTGCTATTTTGGTTTTTTTGCGAGATACGGACATATGTTGTGCAACCAAAGGTTTTTAATGGAAGTTGGGCTCTCTTAACTTCTGGAAAGTGAGTGGAGAGAACATCTATAGGTGACCTGTTTCCTAACACTCTACTAGGCAAACGATTAATCAAATATGTGGCTGTTAGAACGGCTTCTCCCCAATAGAATTTAGGCACATTTTTTTCGAATAACAAGGCACGAGTGATATCAAGAAGGTGACAATTTTTTCTCTCCACAATCCCATTTTGTTGGGGGTGTCAACACAAGAGGACTCATGGATTATTCCTTTTTCTTGGAGGAATGGTGACATGACTTGATTGAAATACTCTCGCATTATCAGACCGAATATGTTTAAATACAAACACCAAATTGAGTGAGAACCATTTTATGAAACATAGGAAAAATCATACTCACATCAGATTTGTTTTTCATCAAAAACAACCAAGTAGTCCTTGAAAAATCATCTATGAATGAAACAAACCAACAAGCCTCATTAATGTTTGAAATTCTAGAGGGTCCCCACACATCAGTATGAATTAAAGAGAAAGGTAAAGATGTTATTGAATTGCTTAAAGGATACGAAACTCTATGGTGTTTAGCCATTTGACACACCTCACAGTTGAAATCTTTAACATCAATCTTATGGTATAACAAAGGAAAGATAGTTTTTAACAAAGAAAAAGATGGATGAACCATTCTAATGTGATGTAGCCAAATTTGAGCCTTTCGAGCAGACTGGTTTCTGACACATATGACTGCGGGATGTAACTGATTTCACCATTGCCACCACTAGTGTCCAAGTGGTAAAGCCCTTCCTGTTCCTTAGCACGCCCAATCATCTTCCCCGTATCCTGGTCCTGAATTTCACAATACATGGGATAAAAAATCACTTTACAATTCAGGTCAGAGGTAAGTTTTTGAATTGATAATAAATTGATGGACAAATTGGGAACGTGAAGAACGGATTTTAAGGAAAGAGAAGGCATGAGATTTATGGTTTCTTTTCTAGCAATGGTAGCTAACGTTCCATCGGTGACTTTTATTTTTTGACTGCCAGAACACGGTGTATAAGATGAAAAAATATTGGAAGAATTAGTCATATGGTCAGTGGCTCCTGAGTCAACTACCCAGATTCCAAGAAAACTGTTCTTCGAATTACTTGAGGAATGAGTTGAGGAAAACTTACCTGACTGGGCGACAGAACATGAACCTACTGGTTTTTCAATTGCAGTAAGGAAGCTTTGGAGTTTTTCAATCTCTTCCTTGTTTAGTCCATTCACTTCGGCAGTAGTGGCGTTTTCTTCAGTGCAGGCGACGGCGACTCGGTTACGCGTCAGAGACTGCTGCTGCTGGTTGTTTTGCTGCTGTTGGTTGTTTTTTCTCTGAAGTTTCCAGCAAATATCTTTAAAATGGCCTGTTTTCTTGCAATAGTTGCAAAACAGATTCTCTCTACTGCTATTTGAAGGTCTGGTCATGTTCTTTGGGGCCCTTGGAGTCTCGGTTTTGATGGAATCTCCAGTAGTTATTGCTGACGCCATGGTGTTTAGCGCTACTACTTCATTCAGTGGTGCCTCAAGCATGACTCCCCTCAAGCATGACTCCCCTCCTTCCTTCTTCACTTCGAATGGTGGAAAAGACTTCACTCAGGCTCGGTAGAGACTCTTTCCCAAGTATTTGGACACGTACTTGGTCGAATTCGACATTTAGTCCGGCTAGAAACTCGTAGACTCTTTCTCCTTCAACAAATCTTAGCATCATGGCTGCGTCCTTACTGCACTTCATCTTAATATTTTGATAGTAATCGAGTTCTAACCAAAGGCCTTTCATTTTGTTATAGTAATCAGTGACGGAGGAGAGACTACCTTGTTGGTTGAGTGAATCTTTGTTTTGATTTCAAAAATAAGGGCTGCAACATGAACCTTTGAATAAGTTTGTTTCACCGTATCCCATATGTCCTTCGCGGTTGTGAGAAACATGCACGTCCCACTGATTTCCAGCACCATTGAGTTCCAAAGCCATGACATGATCGATGAGTCTTCTATGTTCCAAGCAGCAAATTTTGGATCACTCTCTTCCGGAATTGGACCCGTCAAATGACTCAGTTTTCCCTTACCCTTTAGAAAAGTCCTCACGATTTGTGACCATACGAGATAATTACGGCCATTGTGCCTAAACAAGGACTGTAAAATCTGGTATTCACCAGAGGATTGTTGAGAGGAATGGTTTAAAATGGGCTTAGTGCTGGGAGTGCTAATGTTGGAAGTTTCGGACATTTTTTTTATCAGAAAAAAAAAAGAGGCAAGAAGAAAATAGATATTGGGGGGAGTTTTTAGCAGAAAGGGGCAAGAAGAATAAGCCCACAAACACTCTGATACCATGAACAAATTGTTATATTATGTCTTAAAGGATAAACTGTACAACCTATATATATAGATTACAAGAATAGTCTACCTAGGAGCTATTTATGGTAACAAAATATATAGCACCAATTACACAAATTAAGGCCTAATTATAAGATTTTTCCAGCTTCCATATTTGTCCAGCTTGCATTGACTCGAAAAATTAGGGAACAAATTCCCTTAAAATCCGAGTCACAAATCATGCAGATTTGTCAACAACCAAATTTGAGATTGATGGAATTTATCGTTAACTTGCTTGTATTATTGTTATATTTAAAAATTATTCCACTATTAGTTTTCACAAATTGCTTATGTTATTTAGTATCATTGGCATCTCATCCGGATTTTGATTTGTGAAGTAGCATTGGAAGTGGTTGTTTTATGTGCCTTAATGACTTTTAATTCTTGTTATGCTCTTGCAATAATAATGAAACATCAATAATTCGAGCTTTTAATTTGGATACTGCAATGATATGATAAACCTTTCTTTTATTTGAAGGTTGAATCTGAGATATTTTGTCTGCATGGTGGATTGTCTCCGTCAATTGAAACACTTGATAACATACGCAATTTTGATCGTGTTCAAGAGGTTCCTCATGAGGGTCCTATGTGTGATCTTTTATGGTCCGATCCAGATGATCGATGTGGGTGGGGTATCTCTCCAAGAGGTGCTGGATATACGTTTGGTCAGGTATTTTGCTTTTTAACCACGCTTTTACTTATTCCTTCTGGTGCAAGAGTTTACAAGTATATTCATGATTTTTTGGGAGCTCCATTTACTTTTTATTTTTTATTTATATATATGCTGTTGCAGGACATATCTGAGCAGTTCAATCACACCAATAACTTAAAGCTTATTGCTAGAGCACACCAGCTGGTTATGGAGGGATATAACTGGGGTCATGTATGTATTTTTACCCTGTATTTCCTGGCTCTATTTAAAATTTATCTTCAGCAAATGTCTGATCTACTTTACTTGTTACAGGAACAAAAAGTGGTCACCATTTTCAGTGCACCAAATTATTGCTATCGCTGCGGAAACATGGCATCCATTATGGAGGTTGATGATTGCAAAGGTCACACATTCATCCAGGTTTTTTTTTTTCAGCCCTTTCGTCCCCTGTGAAACAAAAAGCGGATTGTGTACCGTATGCAGTTATCAGTTTTATATTATTTGACAAATCCTATTTTGGGTTAGTCATATCATATGCTAAAGGTTACTTGGTGCTCATGCACAAAATACACGGCAAGAGTTTGATTCTGTATTCTTCGTTTCAGTTTGAGCCGGCTCCAAGGAGAGGGGAGCCTGATGTAACGCGGAGAACACCTGATTATTTCCTATGATGGTACAGTAAATTAGTTGCTGAAATTTCCAGCGGCTAACGCCTGCTAGCTGGTTTGCACGTTGTGGGAGCTGCTTTTATATTAAATATAATATTATCATCTTGCTACGACGGCGGTCGGGTGGCGAAAAGCATGTAAAATGGGCATGTGAGGTGAAGGCTTCCTCTGATTCGTTATGCTCAAGTCTCTGCAAAGGTTGCAGCACAGCTGGCGACGCTTGCATAGCGTATGTACCATTTCCTGCAGACAATATGGCCTCTTTTGTTTATTTGGTTATCCTTTTCCTGCTTCCATTCCCCATTTTTTTTTTCGTATTAGGATGGTTTTTTGGTGGGGTCTGTAGAGGGATGACGTCTTATTTATTATGGGTGCTTTTTATATATATAAATAAATATATATATATATATATTGCCCCTAATATGAACCAAATGTTCTTTTCAATAGGTTGATTTAATTTTTAACTGTTACTTGTAATTAGTCTGAATTCACTGTTTTCTTGCTCCTATGAATTATCTTTTTCGCCTTTTTTGAATTGGTTGCTATCTTTTCTAGCCCAATATTTTTCTTATTTAAATTGTGGGATCTAATGATGGCCAGGGCATGATATTTGGCCCTATTTGTTTTTGTTTTTAAAATTTTTGAAAATGTTTTTACATGTTTTTCGAGACAAAAATTTTAAAAACTCAATACAATTTTTAAAAAATTCTTATTTTTTAAAATAAAAATATTTTCACTTCACTTATTTTGAAAATAATACCAAATGTTTCTTTGTGAACACATGTATGAATTCTTAACCGGATTGAATTTGTTACATAATTGGGAATTGGAATGAGAGTGAAGTTGATGCAACTACCATAATGGGCGTCAGAAACTATTATGACCCTTAACTGAGATATTGACATGGTTGTTTGACATTAGTTGGTTTTAACTAACTTTTCAGTTAAAAACAGTGTAAAACTTTCATATGTTACAGTAAAAGCAAAAAAATTGATATAGTATAAAGTTCTCATATGTTACAGTGTTTACAGTTTTAACCATTGTACCTAACACCTGGTTTAAGAAAATTATGAGAGTGGAGGCTTAGTTTAGGAAAATTATGAGAGTTTAAGAAACAATTTAAATTAATAAACTTTTAAAATTTTCAATAGAAAAGTGGAGCGAAAAAACTTCAATAACACCATCAATTATTTTCTCAAACCAAGCTTAAATAAAGGTGAATATGAAGAGGGATTCCATAATTAGATTGTTTATTAAAAAAGATCATTTTTCTCTTAAATTATAGAATTCTAATTCTAAGTGTATTCATTTTAGAATTTCTAAAACCTTTGCCAAGTGATTAGGTCTTGAAAGAAAATAAATTTATAAGGAAACTTCAAACATAACAATTTAAATAAAATGCCTTTGGTGTTCGTTAAGGATTTATGTTAAAATCCTAGCTTCTAGGCATACAACAGAAAATAAGGCAATCATGATATAAATGACATCAATCACGGTCCAAAATAAGGTCCATGAGAAAGGAATAACAAAAGTTTAGGTTCTATGTATCTTGGCTAAAATAAAAGAAATTAAACTACAAATAAATAAATCTTCGCATGAGGTCCAACTCCGCATCAAAAATTGTAACGCACATGGTCTACTTGGTAGCATCCTTAGCATCGTTTGGAAGGGGTTAATTTAAAACACGAAAGAATGAGTGAAAGGTTTAGTAGGACATCATTTAATAAAATTTTAGAATTTTTAGAATAATCAAGTAAACAGACAAGTAAATAAAAAAATAATAAAAACATGAACATATAAATTACCAGTTCACAAATCATTAATATATCTCATACCAAATATACTTACAGTGCTTCAACTAGTTGCCCACACTATGGAGCACCCCGATCGACGTTTAGAGACCTGCCTTTAAGGTTATACTCTACATAGCAAAACCAACCACCGGGAGCTATACACATCCTCGATGGTGTTTGAAAATTATTTGTACTCAGGATATCTCATTCCGAGTCTAAAACACATTTTTAAATTCCTTTGCTACAATATGGAAACTTTCATATATATATATATATATATATATATACACACACACACACACACTTTTCCTCAAAACACATCAATATGAGCAAAACACATTTCATAAACATTTCACATAAAGCATGCTCATTTCAACATTTATAAAATAGGCCATATTACACAATTCAAAACATGGCTATCAAGAAATGAGATTAGAAATTTTATCTCTTTCGCAATGTCATCCATGAAAACTCTTAATTCTCACGACTCAAACCCGCGGTCATGTAAGCTCCTAGCGCTGCTTGAATCTTAACAATGAATAGCAATAAAGTTAGTAGACAATCAATTAAAAATGAACTGAAACATAAGTTTGCATTATGTATAAATTAATCTTTAGTCCTTTTATGCCAAAAATAATTGTAGTATGTAAATTGGTTTTCTAAGATCTTTTAAATACAAAAATAGAGGTTTTCAGGGTGCTTTAATCGCGGGACATGAAAGACCGATCGGAGCAAGCCGAAAGACCCAAAGAGCTTGGGTGATGGTGGCAGCAACCAAGTACGCCACCCCCAGTTGACCGGCCTACAAAGGAGTGGTCGACCTCCTTGCTTAGCACTGGGTTTTGCCCAGTTCTCTTCCTTTGTGACCTTCTTTGAACCATACTGAAATATTTCACCTTAAACCAAGTTATAATGCTTTTTAGCTCAAAACACTTAGATAATCATCTATGAACACAAAGAAATATTTTATGTCAAACATTGTGGTCAAATCACAATCTAAATCATCCAAACTCACAATCTTAAAAAACTAAGTCAAAAACGTGCTTAAATTAAATTTTAAGCTTTAAATTATAAAAACATTGAACATGCAACCAAGGAATCTGATTTTAGACAACTAAAACTTATTCTAACAATATTATTGAATCAAAATGATAATTTATTCTCTATTTGCAACAATATAAACTCATGTTTGTTCTTCAACATTTTAAGCATATGCATGTTTCAAAAACCAGAATTTTGAAGAGAGATGATGAATGAAAATCAAATGCTAAATTCGAAGTAAATGCATACTAAAGGAATCACCTTCGTGCCAGTGCATTAAGCACGTTCACAAAAAAATAAAAATAATAATAAAAAATTTTTTTAGAGAAAAAAATATTTCGGCAGTTAAATGAAAAAAAGCATTTCAAAAAACAGGAAACACGTTTTGGCTGGAAAATTAAAAAAAAACATTTTGCAACAAGAAACGACAAAATGTTTTGAGCTTTGAACGTTCTGAGAAAACCATGTGAAACTTATTCTCACTTTAAATATATGTTAAAGATTATTATTATTATAGAGGCAAATGACTTTTTAAAAGGTCTTTTTAAAATAAATGACTATATTTTTTTTAAATTAAAGAAATAACTCCTCCTTATCAATTATAAAGTCAAAATAATAAAAATAACCTTTATTAATTATTAAACAACTATAGTATATTAGTGATAAACCTGGGTACATCAGTGATAAACTCGAGTACATCAATAATAAATCATGTTATATTAGTGATAACAAGTAATATATCAATGTTAAAAAACCTAGTTTATCAATGATAAACCTTACTACATTACAGATAAACCTGTAAATAACAAACCCTAACAAACAAAAAAAAATCCCAAACCTAACTTTCTCTCTCTTCTCTCTCTCCCTCTTCTCTAACTACACAGCATCTCCAGACATTGTCGGCGCCACACTCCATCAGGTTGGCCACGTAGAGTCCCAGCGAAGATTATTTTGATTAATGATAGTGAAAATTATTTTTGTCATTTTAAATTTATAATTAATAAAAAATATGATAGTTTGTTTAAAGATGTCATTTAAAGATGCCATTAAAAAGGCTCCACCGCCCCAATTTCCCTTATTAATTATCATAAGTTTTCCCATACTGAAAGAAGAGAAATTGAAATAAAAGACGTGGTAGAAATGGCATGCTCTTGGCAAGGGTGAAAAAACAGTGGACCAACAAGTTTTGATACCACCATAACCTCAGCTAAAAGTTTGTTTCAATTTAACGTGACTGCCTCCCAAGTTGCCCAATTACCTCACCGACTGCAGACAATGTCCAAGATAGTACACCCCCAAAAAAAAATAATAATAAAGAAGGAAAAAGAAACTTTAAAGAAACAAGTTTATGTACAGTCTTTACTGAGATGGTCCCACATCACCATTATAGGAGATAACTCTGCCCAATTGTGAAAGAACAATCCTCATTCCTGTGATATAAGTTTCATATTTTGGTACATGTCCTTTGTGACTTGTAGTTTGCAAAACACTCTCTCTCTCTCTCTCTCTGTTTCTCTCTCACATTGCTTGCGGGACACGGTTAATGAAAAACCACGCTAGGTGATGATAAAGATCTTGAGTAAGCCAAAGGCAGCATGAGAAGTTTCTTAGTCCTCCCTACACATGCTCGCTTGGTGAAGTTATCGTAATCGTTTTCCTCGATTGCATCCAAAATTTCCCGATATAGCAGTAAGGAGGACCATACCTACAGATTGTAACCATAAAACAACCATTCAACACCATTTTCTCAGAAATTTTAGTTATAGAATATGGAATTTTTCCTATTAGTTCATTTCATTCATACCGGCCAACGGCTTGCTTTGTCCAGCTGAGAAGCTCCTTCTTCTGCTAAGCGAAAATAGAACCTTGCTCTTGTTATCTGTTCTCTCATGAACTCTCTCCATCTATGAGTGACCTTCCTTGAGAGAACATCCTTGTCCGATAATCCAAATTGTGCGAGCTCGTCTTGAGGAAGGTAAACTCTCCCTCTCATGGCACTGTTGGAACATGTCAGAGAAGAATATGTAAAACCAAAGACTGTTATTGCATCACCACACATGTACCAGGGAAAGAGAAACGTCACATGACTAAATATAACAAAGAATGAGCTTACTCTTCTCCCACATCTCTAAGTATGTTTGTCAACTGATTTCCAATACCCAAGTAGAGTGCAGAATCATATACGCGTTTAACGGAGATCGAAGACTCTGGTGAGATTCCCATCACAGGAACACTCATTAGTCCTACAGTTCCTGCCACATAGTAGCAGTAAAGATAAAGCTCTTGGAAATTTGCGTAGCGACACTTTCTGGTGTCCATTCTCATTCCTTCAATCATGTCTTGGAAAGGCTGTGGCCAAAAAAGAAAGGAAAATCTGTTTCCTGTAAGATGGAAACAAACTCTAAACCATTTTAGAGTGAACGAAAAAATAAATAAAAATTGAGTACCTTGATGTCTAAGGGGAAGTTGAAGACTGTGTCTGTGAGTGCGGCATCAAGCATGTCATAAGGTCGTCCGTTGAAGATGTCTTCAAGTCTCTCTTCCCATCTCTCAAGCACTTCAGAGCTCATGTACACGGCATTAGGACCGTCAACAAGTTCATCTGTCCTCCTACACCAAACTGCACAAAAAATAAAAATTAATTTTGTTAAACTTTAAAATAGAAAAAGAGTGTGAAAACATTTGCGAAGGATGAGTTCAGTATTGGTTTTCATAGGAAAATCCAAATGTATGCACTCCTCTTACTTTTAAAGTACTTATAGATGTGGCTGTGACAGTGATCCAATGATTTATAAGTGATATTTTTCAAATTGATTTCCGTCCATTTTTACAATATGAGATTAAGCAACAAATTCGTACCATATATCGCCCATATGGCTCTTCTTCTTTCCTCTGTCATTAGCAATGTACCTGCATCAATAACATATCGAACACATGACGATAGATATATAGAGATAAAAATCCTCTTCATTTTCTTAAAGAAATATATTGATCCAATCAAGATAATAAATCTTAAAAATGCAATTGCAATACAATGACTCAGAATCCATTTTGAGACTGCATAAATATCTCTTGTGAAAAAGGAGATAAGGGCAATGAAATAAGACCTAGATAGAAGGTCTTGGCATATTCTGCACATATATTTCTGCACCTCTCATATGCTTCTTCAAGAAAGTTAGGATGGAAGTGCGGCTTTCTCCGAACATGATTGTTGTCTCTTCCGAAGCTTTTGTGGGTCTGAGACTGCTTTTGAACAACTTCTTTGATGCGTGAATCGGTGAGTGAAATCCCTGATTTTGTCAATTCAGGAAAAACAGGAATGTTGCTTTGCTTCTTAGGAGGCATGTATGTCACTTCAGCTCTTGTGGTAAAGAGCTTTTGAGACGTGAATCTAACCTTGCCTTGTCTGATATTGCATGGCTTAGCGGTTGAAAGGGACAATGAGGTACACATTTGTGCAGTGCGCATGTTTTTTTCCCCTGCTCAAGTGATATAGTAGCTAAGAGAGAAATATCAGATAACACTCGATAGGGGTTGTTATAAATACTCTCTACAAAGGAAGGGGATAAAAAGGATTGAATGATTCAAAATGTTAGAACTGTCTAGGATATCTAACTTGGGGATATGCCTTTATATCTCTCTCTTTGAATAAAAAAATACAAGAAGTAATTTTGAACTTTGGAGCAGCATAGAAACTATATATGATACAAAAATGTGGTCCACTAGTCATGAAACAGTTAAGGGTCTTATCATGTAATATAATATTTAAGTTTGTTTCTGCAATTTCCAAATAATGTATATCCTGTCTGCAAGAGAAACTTACAAAAGCCAACCTATGTTGGGCTAAGAGATCAATAAATAAGTAAAATAAAATAAAGAAGAGAATTGGTAATATCAAGTTACGAAATGGAAATATAAATGGAAAACTTTTTTTTAATAGTTTAATTTGGTCCAATTATGCGTATACAGTGTCCTTTACTATAGTTTTTAAACTTCAAACTCACAAAAAGACATTAAACGTTAAATAGGTGCTAAAGGAAATAGCGTAAACTACGAAGATGCTGGTTTTGTCTTGAAGTTAGGTGTCCAAAGCATAGTTGGAGGCACTGTCTTTTTGTGCAGTCTAATAGTAGAATCTTTATCAACTCTGATGCCCCTTTGCTTTTACTTGTTTTGTTCTTTCATGTTTGTGTGGGTTTACATTACAAAGTGGATATTTGGCCATGTAAACTTGATAATGATTTTTGAACAGACTTCTTGAAAAGAGATTAATCATTGATGTTAATGCAAGCATAGTACAAAGTGACAATATTGGCTGATGACATGCCTTTCTTTTTCCTTCTATAGTTCAAGCGTTAATGTAAGTATAATATAAATGATTTTTCAGGTAGTCATGAAAACAACTTATTTCACTCATGACTTAATAGCATAATCCAAACGATGAAACATTTCAGGTACTCAGCCAATGATGAATTAATCAATCTGTTACATAGTATAATCTGATCAGACAAAAAGCTTGTGGTGTTTAGTACTTACTTTCAAGGCGTGGACTTAGGTTTCACTTCTCACTCTGGTAATAATCAGATTTATATTCCAATTAAGTGAAAAGACATGTTTGATTTTTCTCTCCACGACTCCAACATTACCGGAAGAAACAAAAATGAAAATCGAGAGATCATAAGATTGTGGAATTACAAGTCTGAAAGGATCGCTCGAGAAACATAGCATGATCAAAGTTCCAAATTGTTCCAACATTACAATTATTGTTGATATAAAACCAAAGTCATTGTGATTTTCTTGATTTTCATTTGGTAAGCTGCAATTTTGAACCTTTGTTATATGCCAGAAACAGATGAAAAATTCTCATATGTGATCCTTCTCCCAATGAAAGAAAAAGAAATTTCATAAAAGGAGGGGAAAAAAGTTGTTCCATTGGTTGTTAAATTTGTGTGCATAAAATTTCCAAATGTCAAGAAATTTTCCAACTTTCAACTTATCGTTTAGGATATTAAGAAAATAACAGGAATCCTCATAACAAGTTGTTTAGATTTGGAACGCTTGGAAAACAATTCAGCCAATTACACCCCTTAACCTATGGGGGTGAGGTCTTCTAATGTCAAAATGGCTTTTAAGGTTTTTTTTACATGGGAATTTTTGTTCTCAAAGAAATTAACGCCGAAAATTGCCAAAAAAAAAAAAAAGAAGTAATACCTGATAAAATGATTTGTATGTTATATGTCTTCCTTTTGAGGTGCAAAATTCTATGTAAAGATGATTTTTGACTGTGTATGAACTGTATATACAACAGAGGGTTCTCAACCCTCCAAAACAAGTTTTTAACCTATTAACATGCAAAGAATTAGAGAGCTTCACTTGTTTTTTTCTTTTTTTTCACACCGTTTGCCAAAGGCCTAAATGCTGCCAGTACCACAGCAACTTTACATGCAAGAAATCCCATCATACCAACTATAAGATCTTTCGGTGTTAACACCATTGGAAGATCTCCCGAGCTATACTTGACCGCAAATAATGCTGAACCAATTGCCAATGCAATGCTAGATATTGGGCCCTTAAAACCACCAAATGTTTTCTCTCATAACTCAATTCTGGAGCTGATATTCCGTCAACAGACCTCTGTAGTAGAAGCAGATACAAAAAGCCGACAACTCCCCCAGTTGAAAATGCAAGAGCTGCACGTTCTCCATCTGTGAAAGATGCAGGCGATGTGGCAATACAGATCAAGATGGCATCGTAAAGTAGCAAAGAGAGCTTAAGATCTGCATATTCCCTCATGCTCCCCTCATTTGATATGAAGTCCTTGGGTAAACAAGGTGGAGGCATCAACTCCAGATACTTGTGTGACTCGACAAGGTCTCAGTTCCAGCATCGAGACATTAGCAGCTCCCTCCCCAATCAGGATATCCTCAGCTTCAAATTCGTAGCTGAAACCAGTGTATTGAAAATTCTCGCTGTTTTTCTCTTTCAATGAATGAATGACAGTCAAGCCCACTCTATCTAACCTCCATTGGCCTGGCCTTAGAAAGTTAAAAGGAAAATTTGTTAGGATGCTTTGATCAAACAGTGCTACGTGTAAAAGCTAAAAATTTCCCAATGCTAGAGCAATCAAAGTAAAAGAACATAGGAGACCGGGCAAAAATAAAAGTTCTACAAGGGCATAACTACTAAATCTTAACAATACAGTAATTACTGTCTTTGCGAATGCGGCAGGAAAGTTAGGATAGACTTTTTTGTTTCCTCATTTCTCTACATGTCCATGAAATCAGCATTCGTAATTTTATTAATAAGCACGCTATTAGGTGGGACAGAGAAAGACTCCAGCCTTTTACTTTCTATTCATGATAAGTAAACATATCCCCTAGTTTAGGAAATCTTTCTATGCAGAAGAAGGTCTAAAAGTGTTTTTCCCCATTGTCATCTTATAAATTAAGATTTAGTATTAGCAGATACAAACCTGTTTCAACACCAATCCACATAGCTTCAACTCTCCCAAGTTTTGGACCCACAGAACCTCTTTGAAAATGGAGTAAGTAATCTCCATCTGAATCTGCAGAATGGTGTCCAACTGAACCTGCAGATATTCTCTGTAATATCGAATCTCGATTTTTATCTATAAAACACAGGAGGACTCCGGCATTCGAGTCAATGAGGCTCGAGGCGGAGAAATTACTAGTACCTAGCTTCACCTTATACAAAGACTGAAATTCGCTGTTCCAAAAAGACGTGAGAAACTTTTTTGCTGAGCTATTTATACAGGCTTTAACTTCTGTTGCTCGCGAAAGGCGCTACGGCTTTGCGTAGCCCCGAAAATCTGTAATAAGAAGACCCTTTAGTTGCTTTTTCAATCATGAAGCTCAGGGGGAAAAAAAAGACAGAAAAGGAGATAGTAAACGATTAGATTACTAGTTTAATTCTCATAAGAACAGACCAAATCCTAGTCATTCATTCCTCAATGCATTAATCAAAGTAAACAGAAAACACAACAAACAGACCTGAAGACTTAATTATCATGTCATATTTGATAGGTTGGAAAACCACGCCATGCAAGATAACAATATTCATATGCAGTGCAAGTATGAATTAGACACTCTCAGAAAGAGAAACCAAATCCGTATGTGTTTTTAATGTAGGAACCATTTCCTTAAAACATGGAGCTACAGTACTCCATGTTTTATGGAACATGTTTTTTGTGGTCCATTCAGTGCATTCATCATTTATTTACACTGCTTTATTTACATGATATTTAAGTTTTCTACAATTTGAAACGTCAAAAAAGATGTCCGAAAAGCCTAAAAACCGTTGGGTTTCATACCAGGTTTGAATTAGGTCGAAACTGGGTCGAAAAGATCTGGCTAGATGTTGAAGATAATGAAAAACAATAAGTCGTTTCAAGTTTTTAAGTTTAGGCCGTAGATCTTTTCCTAGCAAAATGACATGTCGTTTAGTATATAAGGGATGCAAATTTTTGATGCAAAACGACAAGTTGTTTTGGGGTCTTAAGCCCAAAATGATAAGTCGTTTAATTGGGCTGAAAATTGCCAAAAAAAAAAAAAAAATCCAAAATTAAAAAAACTGGGATATTTTTCCAGAATCCTTATTTTAATATTTTGGGAAAATTTTCATCAAATTTACAGATTGAAATATTTTATAAAAATTTTCATAATATTGAAATATTTAATGAAATTTTCATAGTATCCACAATTTTGATATTTTTATGAAATTTTTCATATTATGAAATAAATTATGAAAAATTCATAATTTTAGTATTTGTTATGAATATCATGCAATTTTGTGTGGATATAATTTTGTAAATTTATGTGCATATATTGTTCATTATGTGTAATTTATAATTTCAATCATGCATAAAATATTAAGTTGTAACACCTTGAAATTAATTAAGATTAAAGTGTAACATAGTGTATTAGTGTCTCTAAATATAATTTAAACATAATTTAATTAATTGTGGTCTTTTTTAATTTATCTCATCTTTTATTATTTTAATTATTTTAATTGTTATTTTAAATTTTTAGAACAAAACAATTTGTCAAATGACAAGTATATCCCATTTTATAACACCATGTGCAGGACATGGTTTCCACACAGTAAAACCACCTTCCCTCCCACTCTATTTATTTTCCTCACTCACTCTCTCTTCCTCACTCTCAGACTCACTCAATCTCTCTCGTCTCTCACTGTCCCTCTCTTTCTCTCTTCCCTCTCAATCTCACTTAAAAATTTTGCGCTCAAGCTTGGATCTCCAATTGGATTGGAAGCTAGGAAGCAAGATTGAGCCTCGATAAATGTGATTCAAAGCTTGAATTTGAGGTTGGTTTACTAAACTTTCAAACTTTTAAACCTTTTCTCAATTTTTCCCATTTTCCTTGGAAGTTTTAATCTGAACTTCCTTGAGCTTAAGAATCCCTTAATCTAAGTTTGTGGAACCTAGATTATCATAAATCTAAGCTAGATTGAACACAAACCGAGCTAAATCAAGTTTTTTTTTTCTATTTTCTCTATTTTCTAATTTATTTGAAAATTTCCATAGAAATTTGTTAGAAAGTGTTTAAATGTGTTTCATCATGTTGTTCTACAATGTTTTTATGCTATTTGTGCTCTAGGAACTCATAAAAGCAACTTTGGGAGGATTTTGGGCTCGAATTTGGTGAAAACCTAAGACCTAGAACCTTTCAGATTTTTCCAGTTTAGTAGGTTCGATAGGCCGGATTCGTATCATCTGCAGGTCAGACTCATAGCGGGTTTGGCCGGACCTAGATGGTCAACAGGCCGAACTCAGCAGTTCGGCAGGCCGGACCAGGGAATTCGGTAGGCTGAACAGGCTTTACAAAAATTTGTTGTTTTTCACTGGTTTTCACTATTTAAAACCTAAACAAAAATTTTAACCTAATAGCATGATTTTGTGGACTTCAATGGCACACTAAGACACCATAAGATAGCAATGTAGAGTACTATACTCAAAGATAGATATTAACAAACCTAGTTTATATTTAAGGTTGTTCATGGTTTTGTGGAGCTAAAGTATAGTGGATCGGGACTGTAGAGCTTAGTTACAGTGCCAGATATTGAGGTAGGATTCTGAACTCTTCTTTGGTAACCACGTTTTTTTTTTTTAAAAGGGTTTGTGTTAGACGTGTATGCCCTAAAAAGTAAAAATGTAGTATGTTTTTGGAGACATTTTTATCAAAAAAGAATTTATTTATTATTTATATACCAAATCTTGTCTTCTTTACGTTCATATTTGTTGAATGTATGTTAAGCAAACAATAGTTTGAAACTGTCAGTTTAAACCTTTAAGAATTGGGCATATGATGGACAGATTATACGGAAGACACGATTCTTAAGGTGACAGTCTACATTATAAGATCCGCAATTGAGGGAATAAAGTTAGGCACTTCATTCACGCAAAGATTATTATGTTGTCTATATCCCTATTGGGAGATGATTTGTCTTAACTATCGGAGGTGGACTCCGTGAATAGAAACATTGGTGCATTGTCATAGGTGACGATGTGTTGGATCAGGACATAAAGTGAATTGATTTGGATTAATAATTCTGTCTAGGCAAATTGATTCACTTTAGACAATTATTTGTATTGTATCTTAATCCTAAGATGAATAATGGGCCCGTTGTCTTGACTTATGTCTTTTGATGTACCAAAGGGTGACATCCATATTTTTATAGTGGTATGCATGCCGATACATTGGAGGCATAACTCTTGATAGCATAGACCTGTTATTCATAGATATGGAATCCATAGCTCCTCTTTAGGAGTAGTTGATATCCTCTTATATGCATTATTTTGTAATTGAAAAACTAGAGCGCTCAACCATTTGGATACATAGGTGTAACTGAATGGTATACTGTCTTTGGATGGTAAGTTTTTCGATGGTGAGATAATGGAACGTAAGATAAAAATAATCGAAAAGGTAAGATAGAACTTGTCCTTAAGCCGATCATAGATAATCCTATGGGGATACGATACATTATGATATGTCATGGAGACTTAGCTATACGGGCTTCGTAATTCTATATAGTTCGATAGTGCAGTTTTAGGCTTTTAGTAGAGTAGCGTTGGAATTGATAATTATGAAATGTATATCTAGGATATTCATAATTATCGAGAGCTTGAGCTATATAGGTTCATTTGGTCCACTTTGCTAGCTCACAAAAATCCTGTAATAATACGGTATGCTTTTTTAATAATTGGTGACTTATGTCAGATTTATCAAATTCGTTGAAATTTGGTAAAATCAGATAATTCATATTTAATTTTTGTGATAAAATTAATTCAAGATAAACTTGTTGAATTATCAGGAATATTTATTTTCCTAGAGATTATCTAGATATGACTGTTTTAATAAGATAACTTCTCTATTGGGTTATTTGAATTAAAACTGAGGCTTTATCCCAAAAATCTCAAGTGAGAAATAAAGATTCATAGGGATCTTTGTCGGAGGTTCGGCAAGCTAATCTTTAAGTTCAGCCTACCGATTGAGGAGGTTCGGCAGGTCGATTTGGCCGACTGGGTGATAGAAGGATCACGTATTTTCAGGCAAATTTTATCAGACATTGATTATGATTTGATTTTGATTCAAATTTTTGAGGCCTTATCTGATAAGAACTAGCTCCTGGGCCTAACCTCTATAAAAGGAGAGTGAGTCTTATTATTATTTAAATCAATTGAGAGATTAAAAGTAAGACTCTAACGGTGAGACTCTAGAAACTCCCTGAGAGCTATTGTTCACAAATCATAAACTGTAGCTTTGGGTTCTCTCAATTGGTTGGAAGGAAAATCACTTGGTGGAAAAACTGAAAGACATGAGCCCACACTCACTCCAATCGTGGATAGAGAATAACAAAGAAGGCTAGTTGGTTGAGGTCCTTCGAGAATGTTATTTCTCTTCATTGATAGCAAGAGCTTTTCAACACACAAAAGGTTAGTAAGATTTGGTTAATTTATGCATATAGCATGTCATCTTGTGTTTTGAAAATACTATGATATAAAAAATTTTAAATCCCACTGCATACTATTTTTCTAACACTTTGGCCCCAAAAATGATTTTCTTAAAAAGGTTTTCAAGAAAAGTTATTCGGTGATTTCCTGAACAGTTGAATAGTGACTTGACTATAATGAATAGCATAATAAATGTAAATAAATACACTTGGTAAAATGAGGTCTAAATAATGATAGAAATGCATAAATAGGTATGATGGCATACTTAGAGATCGGGTTATGTAGAGTTCGACCTTAAGGGCGGGTCTCAAAACCCAACTGGCCCATTACTGTAGTGACATTTATGGTTTGCCTAAGAAAAGATAATAAGATTCTTTTTGGTCGAATAATGAACTATTTTTGGTAAGAATGATTTAATTGAATTTATTTATTTAATTTTGTTTTCTAAATATTTACCTAAACAATAAATTTTATATTCAAACTAAATGTTTTTAGAACTGAGCTTTTCGCTCACGTTTTATTTGTTTTAAAATCATTTTCCCCTAGGTGGAATTCAGCTTAGGCCCAACTGGGAGTGCACAGATCGGACTCGCGAGCAATAGAAGACCTTGAGTAGTCCATCGATCAGACGTCATTCTTGGTTCTCTAGAATAGAATAGTGTGGTAAAAGGAAGAAACCAAACTTTAATGGACATTGCGAGGAGTATGCGTAATCACTCCAAACTAACTGAACCTTGTGGATTGAAGCTCTTAAATGGGACTTATATATATTAAACCGATTTCCAACTAAGGTTGTCCTAAAGACACTATTTGTATTATGGAAAGTTTGGAAACTGAGTTTGTGATAAGAAAATTTATACAAAAAAAAAAATCATTTTTAGGTTCCAAAACTATTCAATTATTGGATAATGACTCCTTTTTAACTTGGTCAGTTTGTTAATTAAAAAGAAGATATTGTACAACAATCTTGATACACACGTAGATTACGAAGTGGAACAGGTGCCCATCTTAGTTAAACCTAGGGTTTGTTAGGTAAATGGATTCGAATTAGTGATTTAATTTGAGTTAGTGTGATTTGAATTAGGATTTGAATTGTTATTCGAATTGATGTTTGGATGTGCATTTAAGTTTTAATCTGAGTATGGAATAAAATTGAAATTTGTGTTTGGAGAGGTAGTGAAGATAGTTTTTAATTTATTAATAAATCTAATAAAATCTTAATGTTAATGATCTTAAAAAATATGCAATATGGGTATTGATTTATTCCTTTCTTCATTAGGAACATAGTAAAAAAAGAATTATCTCAATTGGATATCAAATGAAGAAGTTATGATTTTTTACCTCAAATACATGAGAGAGGATTTTAGTTTTTACTGTAGTAAAGATATCCGAGTATCAAAAGTTTAAGAGGGGATGAGAACTCTGAAAACTTAGTTTTTTGACACTCAAATGATTTAGATTTTAAAAAAACAAACACGTATTCAAAGTATTTTTGATACTCAAATCTAAATTTGAGTCCAAAAAGTATATAAAACAAACACACCCCTGTAAATCTTCGGTAGACCTATTAGATGAGGACTCCTTCTAAAAAGAAGACAATATGGAGCAAATTCAATCAGGTGATATTATAGTCATGTTGACTTTTGTAATTAATCGCGAGACTTTCTTGGGCAGATCATAATGATAAAGCAAAAGGAGCATTCACATTTGTTAAATCAAGAAAATAACATAATAATAAGTAATCGAGCAATGACATGACTAGAGTTAGAGGTGATACAGAGGCTACCATCCGGTTAGGAGAGGAAACCGATAATAATATCTTATGCGAAGAGAAAAGAAGTTAGTGGTTTCTGGATCTTAGGATAAATTGGCGGAACTCAATAAGTAGCGCAAATTTGTCACCATTCATTCTTAAAATAAATAAATAAATAAAGATGTTTACAGTTTTCGTATTAAAAAGCATAAGAATTTAAAAATGTATAAATGATCTCCATATTCATTTCTGAATGTTTTTGTTTGCCTTCTCTATAAGATTGTTCCTTATTATATTTTTTTAAGTATTAGGCAAAAACTAGCAAACAAAAGTAGAAAAATCGATATCTTGTGATCGGATTGTTCTTTATATTCTATACCGTGTTGTCTGGTCGATGAAAAATCAACAAAGAAATTCAATATCGAAGCTGCCAAATTTCTGAAGACTTGAAATCCCTACTTGGAATTTATAGCAGTACTATCTTTCTTTGATAAACATATTGGACGTTACTATCCAATTGTACCACTAAAAATATTGTTTACAACCATTTTATAACATGTACAGATTAATAGAGCAAAACTTAAAACCCTCTTTGCCTGCAGCCCGGTTGTGCTTCTTTATCGATGCACAATCCCTACTCTTAGCATTAAAAAAAATAAAAAAAAGAGAGAGAGACAAAAAGAATAAGAAATGGGAAGACCTTGTCAAAGTTCCTCAAAATTCAAATATGCGTGACACATACGGCAAGTTCGAAGAAGCGACAACAAGCATTTGAAACTACTGGTAGAGGTAGAGCCACTGGACTTAAACTATCATGTAAGATATTATATTTCACAAAGGTTTTTCAAGAAAACTATCGCCTAATATACACTCAAAATGCGCAAAAAACTAAACTTAAACCTGCTCATACGATGGTAAAAAATCATCGTATAAACTTCATTTTATATTACGATAGACAATTGCATGATATTTTTTAACCGCTGTGTAAACTTTTCACAATAGTTTTAAACCGTCGTGTAATAAATAATTTCTACTAGTGTGCTTTGTTAGTCCTTTGTCGTATTTATTGATTAAAATGACAATTAAACCAGTACTTTCACCCGAAAGACACCAAAAAAACAATAAATGAAGAATTTTCTGGGTGGTTGAGCATTTATAAAGAGCTAGCAACTTTTTCTCTTTTTACAGGAAAATTCTGACAAATTACCAACCAAACAATTACATGCATATGGTGGGACCAAAATTGTTCATGCGTGGATGTTTGTCATTTTACGATCATGTCATCTACTTGTTATATTTTCTACCAGTGGAATTCCATAAGTTTTAATAAAGGCATCAAAACGTTACGTGATTAATTAAACACTTTGTTCTATTGTTTTACCGCTTTAATTGCTCAGACTAACAATAAGCTAGTTGAAGGTGTGATAAGACTGTAAAAATACATATTTCTTTTAACTAAATATCATCATTTTGTATTAATATTTTTCATTAAATCTCTTAATTATAACATTTGTATGATAATTAGTATTTTAGAGTGTTTATATACAAATATCTTTTAAAAAATGTTTTTAGTTTGTTCAATAATATTTTAATAATTTTTAGAATCATTTCTGTATGTTTTATAATTGTTTAGTTTGTTCATAATCAAAACCGTAAAAATAATATCGTGTGATTTTATTTTAAGTTTTAAAATATTTGTAAATATATTTATAATGTTTCCAGTAATTTCTAAAAACATTCCTAGTTTTAAATAGTATATTTGTTAAGTGTCCTTAATTTTAGAAGTTTTTATTTATTCTAAGTATGTTTTATTGTAAAATAAATATTTTAAAATTATTGTAAAAATTATGTTTATAAAATAATTAATTTTAGTTTGTTTATTTTATTTTAGATTTAAAATCTGTAAGTAAAACAGAGCAACCGTTGACTTCCTTCCCTACGATGCCATGCTCGCTCTGTCATTTTTCGGGCACTCCCCCTCTCATTGTATTTGGCACTTGAACTATTAAAGCCTTCTTTAGATGAAGTTTTATCGGTTTCCGAATTAAACAATTGAATATTGTAGGAATTAATACAAATAAACCACAAATGGTTTAGCTTTATTATGAACCTAAGTTACGTTTCATAATTAGATAAACGACGTGTGTGTGTGTGTATGGATGGGTTTCTATCAAGAATCCCTTAAAAAATGGAGAACCAAACAAAAAAATAATAATAATAAAGAAAAGGAAGAAGAAGAATAAATAAAAGTGTGGGATTGGACTATGAGATAGCCAAACGTATTTGGTTTATGTCGTCGTCCCTTCGTGTTAGCTCTTCTTGTTGGCCTTTTATTGCAAATTGGTTTGAGTTCATGGTACAGCTTGGTCAGACGTCCCCTGAGTTTCTTTTATTCGCTTCCATTGCCATGGGCTTGATTTGGAAGTGCAATAATGAGGTCATCCATGGGGGGAGTCCTCTAAACTTCTCAATTATAAGTTCTTTCATGTTCTTTAGAGATGACTTAATTCCCTGCCCTAAACAACTCTTAAGGCAACCTTCCCGATGGTCTCCCCCTCCGTAGGATTAGATTAAGTAGAACTCCGACGCAGCCTTTCATAACTGCTCTGCTATCCTTGCAGTAGTAGCATGGAACTCTCCGGAAGAATTCGTCAAGAACATGATGGATTGCACTATGGCTCACTCCCCTTTCATGGCAGAAATGCTGGCCCTGGTCCTTGCTGCCCATTAAGCTCAGCCGCTGAAGGAAGCTTACGTTGTTTTTGAGTGTGACTCGGTGGCTGTAGTCGACAGTATAACTTTGCCTTTCGAAGACAAACCTTGGGAAATAGCAAACTTACTCGAGGAATTCCTTCAGTCAGTCTCTTTCTCAAAGCCTGGAAGGTCTCTAAGGTAACTAGGGAAGCTAATTTTGCAACTTATAACTTGGCTAAATGGGCGAAATTCTCATCCGTTTTAGGCAATATTTGTTTTAAAAACACTCCTTCTCATGTACTCGTAGACCTTGTCCCTTTGGCCCCTCCTGCTGTTAGTTAGAGGCGCCTTTAGAATGTAGCTTTCATTCGTTTCAATATATTCACGTTTCAATTAAAAAAAAAAAGAAAGAATAAATTCAATTTAAATATAACAAAATGAAAAACTTATTTTGATTGGTGATAACCAAAGTGAAACTCCAAAAAGGATATTTGTTTTACGTTAACAAAGTGAATAAATAAAAGACACGTCGCTTATCTAATTATGAAGCTTAACTTAGGTTAATAATTAAGTAAAACGATTTTATGGTCTATTTGTAATAATTCCTAAATATTCAAATGTTTAATTCTAAAACTGATAAACTTTATCTAAAGAATGCTTTAATAGTTCAAGTGCCAAATTCAATTAGAGAGGGAGTACTTGCTAGATGAGAGAGGAAGCATGGCATCTTAAGTAGGGAGGTTCATGGTTATGACGACATAAGGGGGAAGGATCGACGATGTGGTTGGATGCTTCGGCGAAGAAGACATCTTGAAAATTGAAGGCCTCTGTTCACACCTGACCGAATTGGGAGAGAGATAGTGCAAAATGAAAAAGACCAAAAGAAGAGGAGTGGGCTGCAAAATTATGAAATTTTGTTTTTTTGAATGAAAAGCACTCTCTCTCGGTCGCATTTCCTTTGCGACTAGGTTTGATTTCGAAACATGATTATCTCTCTCGTGGGCTTGATAGAAGGAACACGACTGATATGCGAACAAGAGGTCCCAAGTTTGCAGTTGAAAATGGACTCTATCGTTGTTTCCCTTCGAAACTGTATGGCGTCAACCACGATCATAGTACAACAAATGCCAGAAGATCAAGGTCCCTTCAGTCCTCGATTCTTTCGCTTTGATCTGTTCTCATTATACATTTGTTTAAATTTGTCGTTTTCATCTAGATTGTATTATAGTAAGAGATTTTGACGATATGTGTGATGATTTGTGCTAGATTAGGGTTTGTTTTCTAGTCAGGGTGGGTATATGATTTGGGTGGGACTTGTGTTTTCAGTCCGAAGGCACCACGCTGAACATGATTACATCGAGGTTTTATAAGCAAGAATTTGAGCCGAAATGTAGAAAAATAAAAACGTAAGATTGCTGCATGTATGGCATTTGAAGCTCCTATACAAAAGCCAGTTGTTATATAGAAAATATTATTCAGATTTGTTATGATAAAATTTTGACTCACTGTTTTGATAAATAAAAAAATAATCATCTTCAACTCTCTACTTGTAATGACCGGAAAAATCCAGAAATTAAAAAGTATAATTAATTGAGTATTTTTCTATCATTACTAAGCCAAGTACTTGATAAAGTACAAGTTGAGCATTATTAACACGCAAATTTGAAGGTTTTACTAGCTTTAAGACCTTAGAAATAAATAATGTTGTGAATGCACAAATTTATGTGCTTTATTTATTAAACATATAACAATGTAATGTTATGATAGTACATTAAAATAATTAAAAATAATTATTTAATGTGCTAAATTAAAAGTTTATGATTTATTGATTTCATGTACGAGCCAAAGAAATGATTTTTATAAGAATCTCAATTAGAATGTTTAAATTGGGATTACTTTACAAAAAGTGGAATTTCCAACTTACTATGATGATGTGAAAAATTCCTACATGATAACAGTTCAGTAAAAAGAAACCCAGATCAATGGTGATCATGAGCTCCATGCCATAATTTAGAAAATGGTGAGCATCAAGTTCAAGTATGCAAGATTTATGACATGTTTTACTAAGATTGATCTCGAAATTTATAGAGATCATAAAGTAAGATAAGAATTTTAAGAAAATTATAAAGATCATTGGAAGTTCAAGAATTTCAATATTTTGAATGTGTATGGTTAATTATTATACACATTAATAATTACGTAAAGTTTATTATTATTATTGTAAAGACAATAATAATAATAATAACAATTGTCATAGTAATAGTAAAGAAGAAAAAGGGCGTTGATGGGGTCCACAAATGTTAATCTATTGCTAAGTTGTGGAACCATAAACAGCTCTTTACGAGAAATAGTTCAAGTTATATCCGTAAAGCACGAAATTGTGCTAAGTTGGGAATTTTAAATTAAATTGACTTTTAGATAGTCAATTTAATTTACAAAACTTTTACAAAATTACAACTATTGTTTTCATAATGAAATTTGAAGTTTACAATATGAAAATTTCTAATGAGAAGTATATGTTATAAATTTTAAAGTTTTAAAAGTAAAATAATAAATAATAATAATAATAAAATAATTATATTGAGCAAAGTTTTAAATACATAATATTCTTCTTGGAATTCATATACATGTATATATACATATATGTGTGTATACAGTTACAAAAATAGTTAATCATCTGTTTTGAAGACAAATGTTTCAAAGTTTACGATTTCAAAATTAAATCACAAAATCCATACAGTATGGATAACTTTTACGAAAATGATTTTTATGACAGTATGAAGATATTTATACGGCAGTGATACAACAAGAAAATTAAAATCATGTAATATTTTAAAGAATAAGAATATTAAAATTTTAAAAAGTATAGTTATGTCTATAAAAATTTCAAGTTTACGGATCAAATTTGATCTATCAGACACAACACAGTTTAGACTGTGTAGATTCAAAGTTGTCTATAAATATGTGGATAAAAAAAAGAAGAAGGGCCAATCAGATCAGCTCTCACGCACACACTCTCTCTCTACTTTCTCTCTCTACACTCTCTCTCTCTCCTCAAACTCAATCCAAGATCCGACCTCCATTTTTGACACCTCCTACACCATCGGAAAGATCTCGAGAAGCTGAGTCCGACGGTGTGCCGTGCGACCCACAACTCCACCGGAGAAGGCCACACGCGCCGGCCAAAGCGACGGAAAAGCCCAATCTTTTCGATGTGATTTTTCCTCTGTCCGACCTCCGATTGACACGATCTTGGTGTCAACGGACTCAGAATGAAGAGACAAAGAGAATGGCATCGATCACCAAGCTCGATTTCAGCTGTAGCAAAATGGCAGAGCTGCCCCATTCCCGCCGCCGTGCCACCACCCGATCTTGCTGTCACCGACGTCGTTGATCGACACCGCCCGGACCAAAAGAATCAGAGGGTGTCGGTGAGCAAAAGGCCTCACTCAATTCCACTGTAGCATAGCCCAATGCCGGAGTTCCAAAGCAGCCATCGCCGACCGTCGTGGGTGAGATGGACTTCGCCACTTCTGACGAAGTTGAACCAAATTAAGGGCACAATCATGTTCAGATGGTTGAGAGGAGCAAAATGCCCGAATCAATTGGTTGAAATCATCATCGGTGGCCGGAGATCGAACACCGCCGTTAGCGCCGCCGCGGAAGCCTCCGTCGCCACCGTTCCCGACCCCATGGCCCCAAATTGATTGGGGGAAAAGACTCAGAGGATCACGTAGAAGCTAATCCCCCAACCAATTTCAGGGGAACTCCGCCGGAGGACCACGATCGGCCTCCGCCTTTGTGCGCCGCCGTGAGGAGCTTCGGGCTGCCGTTCTACGCAACGGTGTGGTGCACCACCGCCACCAACATGCTCAGACCACCATGGGGAACAAAACCCCCAAGCCAATTTGGAGCTACCATCGCCGAAGATACAAGATCGGAGCCTCGATTTTTGCCACCGTCGTCGGGCTTCGATCCGCATGGTTAGAGGCCGAATATGGTAAAATTGACACCACTATTGGACTCAGAAGGGTCGACTTGAGGGAGAGGAGGGGGGGGTAGGCTCGAGCTCAGCCCCTAATGGAGCCAATCGCCGTCGGTCAACGGCCGGTCAATGACGGTCAACCGTCGGTCAATGGCCACTTTGGGTTTTCGTGATCCGGACCTCCGATCGACGATCCGAGACCGCCTCCCGACTCGTTTCGATGCTTTGAACGCGATGGTGACCTCTGTTTGAGCTAATTTTACTCTGATAAAAATCATTCGGTACCGACTGCACGTGGATAGAGGCGACTCAGACTGCAGTAACGGAATCCAGAATGATATTTTCAACAATAATAAATCTCCATGGAATATTGCTAGCCATCCACAGTGGTCCGAGGAGCACTGCTGAGGATGCAGCGTAGACTGTGGATACAGCGAGATGCAACTGAACCCGTACAGCTCGAAGTCCAGGTAAGTAGGAATCTCGCCTACAGTATGAATAGTTTTAAAAATAGATTAATTTTAAATATTTTCATAAAATTTATGAAAATGCATGATCAGTGATTTATTACACTGTTATAAGTTATGATGTGATATGCTATGTTATGAAATGATGTGAAATGCTATGATGATGATGATGATATGATTAATGTGTGATGTATGCAATATTTAAATTATATTGTTTAATCACCTTCAAGTCAAGTATGAAAATGATTTATGATTCATGTATGATTATGATTTATGATTCATGAATTACGAAATTGTGATGTTATGTAGTGATAAGTCATACTGCATGCACACAATAAGACAAGTGAAACTTATAAGACAAGTTAAGGGTGTCATACCAACCTCCGGACCCACGGGGAGGCTCCATGTTAAAGTAATGAATGATTTTGGTGTCGTTGGGACCTCGCGAACCCTAACTTCCCAAGACTCGCGCGCAACCGATACAATCACTCGGGCCCAAAGTAAGAAGATAAGGTACAGCTTAAATAATTAAGCATAAATCAAGTTGATAAGCAAGCATAAAATGCTCATGCATATTTTTATTAAAATGATTTTTAATTATGTGTTGCGAGGTTAATTTCCTACTTGCTGAGCGAAAGCTCATTTAAGTATGTTCATGCTGTAGGTAAGAAAAACCTGTCAGCAACACTTGATGGGCAGTGGTGAGCGGCGGACGAATGGTGAAGATGGGAATGGATACCCTTCACGCAATGTAATATTTCCGCATTATCATTTTACGAATTTATGCATGTTTTATTTTACGAAATTTCGTATGCTTACACTTTACGAAAATTATGTGCATATGAATAAGTAAATAATTTACGTAATTATGTTTTAAAAACCGAGCTTGTGATTACGCAACCTTGGTTCAGAGGATTTCAAAGTTTAAAGATGTTGCAATAAACGATGCAACAAATGCACAAAATTTATAGGAAAGAAAATTATAGGTTTATATGGAATTACAAAGGATTATTGGAGTTTTACGTTAAGTTAAGAAATGAATTTTATGAATATGTTTCTATGAAATTATTATTAAAGTTTTAAAGAAAAGCTTTAAGAAATTAGTATCTTAAACTTAAAGGTTAAGTTATAAGAAATCATGTTTTGTTTAGTTTAAGAAGATTTACCTTTAAGAAAATAATATGATATTTTATGATGTTAAAATTATAAGCAACAATATATAATAATTGCTAAGAAAGTTTTAGAGAGCATTTAAATGAGATTTTATTTTAATATTTAATTTAAAATTGTCTTGAAAATAGTTTTATCTATTGAGAATTGTCTTTAAAGTAATACTTGCTAAATAATTACTCTTATGTTTTAAAAGGAAAAGTTCAAGAAAATTACTATGGTTATGTTTTAAGAAATTAACGTTATGAATTATGTCAAGGATCATGCTTTTAGAAATTATAACTATGTTAAGACGTAATGCTTATTATTACGTTATTATCACGTTTGAGAATTTTATATATTACGTTAGGTTTACGCAATGAATTTTTGAGAAATGATTATTATGCCTTTTAAGGTTATATGTTAAGAATTCTTTATCAATAAGAATTCGTTTGATTGTAAGATTTGAAAAATAGTTATTACTTCCTCTAAGGTTTCATGTCAAGGATTCCACTGTAAGAATCCATTTAAAAAAAAATTACCACGAATTTCTCTACCTTATTTGTAAGTAAGTTTAAGTTTATGAGCATGTTTAAGTTAAGTGACGGCCACGTAAAGGCAGGTTGTTACACTACTAAACGCATGGCAATTCACCAAAGGTCCAAATTTAGCTTTACTAAGGTTCTTTAGTTTGTGCTACATTATCAAATGCTTTGGGGTCATAACAAATTTTTAGTTTAATGTCTAGCCATTTTCTAATCCTACAGTGAAGCTAGGTGAACTGAAAAAGTGACAGCTCAAGTAGGTATTTCTTTTGCTTGATGCATTATATATTAAAGTTCTCATATTGTGCATTTGTGCAATTCCATCTAATGCTTCTACAATATTTCTCATCATTATGTCAAAAGGATTAGCAAACTTGTTCTGTTCAGGTTTACTACAAGAAAAGCTACATTTAACGATATATTATTTACGACATGTAGTTTTTAAATGTCGTTGAAAAGTACATACAACGACATCACTAACAAACATGTCTTTAATGACATTTAAAACAATAATTAACGACATCTATATAGACATCGTATTAAAGGTCTCCTTTTAACGACAATAGTTTAATATCGTTAAATTATTTAACGACAAGTAGGAGATGTCGTCAAAGCCTTGGAGATTCTATGACACCTTTTATAGACGACATCTTGACCAATATCGTCTATAAAGGGTGTCGCAGAATCTCTAAGGCTTTGACGACATCTCCAACTTGTCGTTAAGAAATTTAACAACACTAAACTATTGTCGTTAAAAAGAGAGTTTTAATGCGACATCTATTAGATGTCGTTAATTATTATTTCAAATGTCATTAACGATATCTTTGTTGGAGATGTCGTTGTATGTACTTTTCAACAACATTCAAAAACTACAAGTCGTAAATAATATGTCGTTAAATGTAGTTTTTCTTGATTATGTTTAGAAAACTAGAACTTGTTCTGTTCAGATTTTTGCTCTGGACTTGACAAATTGTAATTTCAGTAATACGTTGGAGCAAAGTTACACTCCAGCAAAATTTCTATGCACCAAATTTTCTAAAAATGAAGCATTATTTTAATATATACACCAAATTTGCCGAGTAGTAGATCATCCTCCCACTCGTTGCATTTTTTATTATTTGGAGATTCATCAATATATAAAAGAAGCTCTAAAAAATGGAGCAGACGACACAAAGTGCGTAGAACTTGGAGACCCATGCATGGGCCGCCAAGCTCCACCATGAAACTAAATAAAGGCACGTAGACCTTAAACAACATGCAATGACTAATTACTAGGATAAAATTATACAAAAGGAACAATCAAATTATATCAATTAAGGGCCTGTTTGTTTGTTTGGGGAATTCTTTAAGTTTGAACTTGAATTTTGAATTCAGTAGATGTTTGGTTGGACAATTCTGAAATTAAACTTAAACCCAAAATGTCTCAAACTCAAGCTCATCCCTAATTGCGAAAGATTTAAACGCAGCAAACTTCTTTTCTTAATATTGCAGTTCAAATGTATTTCTTAAATTTATATCCAAACACAATTTCAGATTTTATTCTCCTTTTAAACTTAAAATCAATTCTACATCCAAACATCAATTTAAATTCCACTTTAAGCCATGGTTTTCAAACTTTATATCTCAAACATAAAAGTCCAAACCACTTGAAACAAACCGACCCTGAGTATTCATTAATAGTCCCGTAAGCTTATTTATTGCAAAGAACACACCATTTATTGCAAATAACACATGGAATAAAACTTATTGCAAAGGACACACCTGGCTTCAACATTGCCTGCAATCTAGCTGTTGCATGTGGACAATCGAGCCCTAATTGCGCGAAACAGTTAAGGATATTGTATATATATCTATCTATATATATATATATATATATATATTTCCAAATATACCAGGACAACCATTAGCAAGACAACGATCGAAGGATTAAATCTCCACGCACTTATTGCATGTATGCACATTAGAGTGGTCGACGATTGATCTGGTGTGTCTCTTACTTCTGCTTTTGATAACCTGCAGGTAGCTTTTTCTGGTGGCTGTCGAAGTTGAAGCCGAACATATTGACCCCTGTGTAAATCCCATCGTCCATGTGCTTGATTTTGGAATCCCCATTGTGAAGAATGTCGCGCTGGGTATAAGAGAAGGGCACATCACACGTTCCCTCCGTCCCTATCAGAGTGACTATTGTTTTAGTCATAGGAGGCACTTTAGCGCTGTAGGTGGTCTCCGTTACCGTTTCGACTGCTTCGGTTTTCCCCCACTGAACTGCGCGCGTAACCTCACCCGAAATTTCGACCTTCCCGTCCACGATGAACGGAATAGCTTCAATTTGGAGGGTTGTTTTGACGCCCAACTTGAGCGAAACGCTGCCACCGATGGTACTAGCGCTTGTTTTCTTGTAGGAAAACTTGAGGCTTACAGAGTTCTCGACGTCCGTGTAGTTCTCGGCCTCTGCGTCGCCCTTGTTGATGACTTTGATGTTGTGGACCCTGCTCTCGTCGCGGCGGAACTTGACGTTGTAGATACTCCTCGAGATGACGCGCTCTTCCACCTCCAGCATCGCATCATTAGTAATGTTGGGCACGGCGGCGTTGAGACACTCTGTCTTGCCTTCTATGGTAAGACTCTTGCAGAGGTAGTTGTTTCCCAAATTGCGGAGCGCCACGAGGTTGTCGGCGAGTTTGATGGGCCAGAACAGCGTGTCATTGTCCCCGCCGTCGGTGGAGTCGTCAGAGTCGGCCCAGATCCAGTTGGGGCTGCGCCTCCAGAACTTTCCGGTCGAAAGGGATCTAATGCGGACATATCCATCGCTCAAGGTGGAGATCTCGTTTTCTATAGTCTGATCGCCGTTGTCGGTGAGTACGAACTGCAGATACGGGTGGCTCTCGATCCAACGGAGGGTGAGGTATTTGCCGTTCTGCTTGAAGGCTACGGTTTTGGGAAATATAACAAGCGATTCCCAATCTAAGACTTTGAACACATCCAAGTCAGTACTGTCGATCGAGGCCGATCCAGCGAACAAGCCATCCGTGTGAGGCTGTTTCTCCCTCGAGAGACAAGCGTAATGCCCGGATTGGACGTGAAGAAATCGGAAATGATCTTCCTTTTGATGAATTTGGACAGGCTTGAACATGGTACATGAGAGTGCGCCAATGTCTTCTACGGGTTGGTTAGCCGCGGCAACGATCCATAGTGAAGTACTTGACGACTCTCCGCCCAGCAGCCGTACCAAGTATTTGTTGTTGTGACAGCAGCGTATGTGCACGAACTCCGGATTTTTCATTGCCATCTCCACTTCGAACTTTGCGAAAGGACTCGCAATCTCCTCTCCATGAAATTTCAGAAACGTTGCCGGCAGCTCATTTTCGGTGCTCTTTTTGCCACTAATCTTGCTCAAGTATTTGCCGTTGGAGGCGGATTTGAGCACCACAAACCTTGGCAATGGCGACATTCTGATTGTTTTCACTTTCTCAGACGTATACTGTCAAGTGAATCACTCTTTTTTACTCACTCCAATTGATTCAGTGAATGCATTGTGTTTAATTTGTTAGTTATTTATAAGGAAAAATATTTAGCCATGATTGAATGTCACGCCCCCGAAGTACGGGAGGTGACGTGGCGGATTATTTAAATTAATTAAAAGAGAATTTAATTAAAAATCAAAGATTTAAGGGTTTGGTTTAGGTAATGAAATATGAGGTTTTCAAAACAACATCTTATAAAAGAGTTCATGTACATTAAACAATTGAAATCATTAAACGAATAATAATAAAACAATAAAATCGCGAGTATGGGTCCCACAGACCCACAACTTGTGCACACACATGGTACTGACAATATCATGAATACAATCACAGTCCAAGTACAAATAAAATTAAGATCTTATATGCCTTGATTGAAATAATACAAATAAGTTCACTAGTCCCTCTATTGCTCCTGTGTCTTGTTCGAAGAATCCTCTCCAAACCTAAATGGAAAACCACCTAGAGGGAGAAATTTGAAATCAGATAAAATGTGAGCGAGAGGCTCAGTAGGACTAAGTTTTATAAAATAATTTAATTTAAAGAAACATGACATTATTCAGGAGTTATTTAAAAGAAACTTTGAATAAATAAATAAATAAACAATTTTAAGTAAAACCGTTCTTACCCAGAACGGTCTACATCGAACAACCAGTAATATCATCTTCTTTTCCTAGACAAACCATAATAACATCACCACCGTAGTGGCCCAGCTGGGTTTCGGGACCTGCTCCTAAGGTCGATCGCTACATGACCCGATCTCTGATATGACATCATGCCTATGTGTTTATTATCATCATCATTCAAAACCCAATTACCGAGTGTTGTCATTTACATTCATTATGAAGTCCATTTCAGTTCACGGTATATTAAAATATAACCGATAAATTCATTTTCAGACAACCGTTGAAAACATTTTAATAGAAATCCTTTTCAAGCCAAATCATTTTGAAACTAGGCTACCAAGGAATAGGATAGAAGTCCTACCTCAATACTCGTGCCGGTGTCCGACACCGTAATCCCGGTCCGCTATACGTTAGCTCCGCGGAACCACGAACGATCCTAGATACCAACTAAGTCGGTCAATATCTAGTTCAAGACATTCTATGTTACTAAATCATTTCATGATGTCCTAGTGTGCCATTTTGTATCTTTAAAATCATTCTATAAGGTTGGAATTTAAATCGGGGTTCAAAACAGTGAAAACAGGTGAAAAATCACAAAATTTTCCATGCCTCGGCTGGCCTGCCGAACTCCCTGTTTCGGCCGGCCGAACTCTACAGTTTGGCCTACCAGAAGCTAGGTCCGGTCGACTGGTCATTTCCCCAGGTTCGGCCTGCCGGACGGAAGAACACCAGCCTGCCGATCCCTATTCCGGCCTGCCGAACACGTGGTCCGGCCTGCCGAACTGGGAAAACCCAGAAATCCAGCCACGGGTTTTCGATTCCCCCAAAACACAAATCTTGATTTTAACCTGTTTTTCTCAAATCCCAGGCATGGAAAACAATCATAGTTGATAGAAAAACATACTAAAACACATTTGAACTCATTTAAACAAGATTTAAACTCAAAAATCTCAAAAATCCAAAAATGAGAAAATGAGGAGAAAAATGAAAAATCTTGAATCCAATCTATTTTTCTTCAATCTAAGCTTAGATTATAGTTGCTCTAAGTTCATTTAACTCAAATCTAAGGTTTTCTAAGCTTAAACAAACATAGATTTCAAAAATACACAAAATTGAAAGTTTTGGAAAAAGTTTAGAAATTTCAAAAGTAACATCGAATCGAAGCTTCAATCCGCGTTCTCGGTTGCCAAATCACGTTCCCGAGCTTCCTCCTTGCTAACCCGAAGCTTGGATTCGAATTTGATTTTAAATTTTTTTTGAGAGAGATAGAGAGAGAGAGGAGAGTAGCCGAGAGAGAGTCACGGGAGAGAGAGGAGAGAGAGTGAGGGCTAAGAGAATGAAGAGAGAGAGAGAGACCTGAGAGTGTGAGGAGAGAGGAGGAAGAGAGAGAATAAATAGAGGAAAATCGGTGGGCGGTTTTACTGTGCGAAAACCATGTGCTGCCCATGGTTTTGTAAAACGGAGTATTTTTAACATTTTACAAATTGTTGTGTTTTAAAACTCAAAACATCATTTTAAAACAATAAGAAATCATTTGAATTCATCAAATTAACAAAACAACCAAAGATTCAAAATCCAACTCAATAATCAAATTAATGTTGAAACATTAATTATGGCACACTAATTCATCATTTTACATTACAATAATATTAAATAAATTTCGGAGCGTTACATTGAAGGGCAAAAATGTAAAACAAATATGGCAGCGACATTAATTTTCCTATCGTGCCTGCAAGGAGAGGACAGTGTTTATAGTGACAAATCACAGTTTATACATGACAGTGTTTACGGTGACAAATTACAATTTATTTGTACAAAAAAAAACATATTTTTTTGGTTAAAAAAAAAAAAGAACTTTTACTTAATTAGGAATTTTTTTTTGCCCTTTCGTCAAAATCTTCCTGATAGGAAGGCTCCTTGCTTGGCTCTCCATTTTTAAAAGAACTCTTGATAGAGACCGATCCAACCTTTTTTTATAGATACAAACGTACATGTATAAAAAGCAAAAGATAAAAAACTCCAACCCAACCCCACACTTTTATTTGTTGTTCTTCTACCTTTTTTTTTCTACTTTTTTGTTTGGTTCTCCATTTTTTATGGGATTCTTGATAGAGACCCATCCAATCTTTGGATACACACACACACACACGTCGTTTATCTAATTATGAAACTTAACTTAGGTTCATGATAAAGCAAAACTAATTGTGGTTTATTTGTATTAATTTCTACAATATTCAATTGTTTAATTAGGAAACCGATAAAAACTCATCTAAAGAATGCTTTAATAATTCAAGTGCCAAATACAATATCAGAGAGGGAGTACCCGATAAATGACAGAGGGGGCATGGCATCGTAGGGAAGGAAGTCAGCGGTTGCTCTGTTTTACTTGCAGGTGTCAAACCTAAAATAAAATAAACAAACTAAAATTAATTATTTTACAAACATAATTTTTATAATAATTTAAAAATATTTATTTTACAATAAAATACACTAAAAATAAATAAAAACTTAACAAATATACTATTTAAACAAATACACTGATTAAAACTTAATAGGAATGTTTTTAGAAATTACTAGAAATATTATAAAATATATTTACAAATTAAAAACTTATTTACAAATATTTTATAACTCAAAATAAAATCACACAATATTATTTTTACGGTTTTGATTATATACAAACTAAATAATTATAAAACACACAAAAATAATTCTAAAAATTACAAAAAATATTATTGAACACACAAAAAACATATTTTTAAATATATTTGCATATAAATACACTAAAATACTAATTATCACATAAATACTATAATTAAGAGATTTAATGAAAAATATTAAAACAAAATAATAATATTTAACCATAAATACATTTTTATAATCTAATCACACCCTTCAACTACATTATTGCTAGTCCCAAGTACTTAAAGCAATGAAACAACAAAACAAAATATTTAATTAATTAGGTAACGTTTTGATGCCTTTATTAAGCTTCATGGAATTCCGCGGGTGGAAAATATAACAAGGAGACGACATAATTGTAAAATGAGAAAGATCCACGCATGAACAATTTTGGTCCCACTATATGCATGCAATTTTTTTGGTTGGTAATTTATCAGAATTTTCCTGTAAAAAAGAAAAAGCTGCTAGCTCGTTATAAATGCTCAACTGCCAAGAAAATTCTTCAATTATTGTTTTTTTGGTGCCTTTCGGATGGAAATATTAATCGATAAATATGACAAGGGACTAACGAAGCTCACTAGTAGAGACTATTTCTTATGCGAAGGTAAAACCGTTGTGAAAAATTTATACAGCAATTGAAAAACATCATGTAATTATCTATCATAATATAAAACGAAATTTATACTACGGTTTTTTTACCATCCTATGGGGTAGGTAGCCTCTATATCGGTTTTCTCTCCCAACAGGATGGTAGCCTCTATATCACCTCTAACTCTAGTCATGTCATTGCTAGATTTCTGATTATTGTGTTATTTTCTTGATTTGACAAATGCGAATGCTCCATCTGCTTTATCACTATGATCTGCCAAGAAAGTCTAGCGACTACAGTGGCTTCCTCGACAACTTGATTAACTGATTGATCATTATTAATTACAAAAGTCAACACGACTATAACATCACCCAATTGAATTTGCTCCATAGTTTCGTCTTTTTTAGAGGAGTCCTCATCCAATAGGTCTACCTAAGTTTTTCTAGGTTTAACTAAGATGGGTGCTTATTCACTTTATAGTCTACGTGTGTATCAAGATTGTTGTACAATGACTTCTTTTTAATTATTAAACTGACCAAGTCAAAAAGGAGTCATTATCCAATAATTGAATAGTTTTGGAACCTAAAAATGATTTTTTTTTTTTTTTTTTGTATAAATTTTCCTCAGCTAAATTTCACATTCCGAGATAGCATAATATTTTCCCTTTGATACAGGTACTATTGTTGTTTCAGTATCAGTATCGCTAAGCATAAATCATTGAGTGTAATTGAGTAGATTCGGCCCTTAATGTGGACCTTTTCTGGCGACAAACACCACTCAAATAAATCCAACATTAGAAGTCGAGGATGTATTTTCATTTTGATGAAGTTAATTATTTGAGAGCTTCAATTGACATGCTATTTTTTATTTTTCCTTAACCGAATAAGACGGTAGAAAATAACCAGTCAACCGATCACATCGACGGGATCGTAAAATGACAAATGTCGTCTTGTTTATCAGATCAATTTTCTCCAAGAAACATAAGAACAAGTTGCTAATGCATAAATGTTCAACAACCAAGAAAATTTTATAATTGTTCTTTTCATGACTTTTGTGGTGGAAGTAGTTCAATTGTTCTTTTAAACAATTAATATCACAAATTTAAGGACCAACGAAGCTCTAATCGTAGAATAATAGTTACATATCTTCAAAAGCTTGTCGCTTCCTGGAACTCGTCCTATGTTTCAAGCATATTAATTAATTTGACTTTTGAGGAACATTGACAAGCCTTCTTTCTTCCTTTCTTTCTTTTTTAAAAAAAAAAAGAAAAAAAATCCTAAGAGTAAAAGAACATTCACAACTGGGCTAATTGCTTAAGCGGATTTTTAATTTTTCTGTAATATGTTGCAGTGTAGTATTTAACTAGGTAAAGTTGTAATTAAGGTCTTAATTAAGCTTTATGGAATTCCGAATACTATTAAGACAATAAGCAGGAGAATATTCATTTCCGAGGTTTTAGTTTGAGAGCTTCATGATTGACTTGCTTCGTCGATTATTTATTTATTCATAAAACCAAACAACACGTTAAAAGAAAATAACAAGTCTTGACATGATCGTAAAATGATAAATGTCCCATAATCAGTTTATTTATCAGAAAAATCCTCAAGAAATAAAAGAACAATTTGGTATTTATCTCGTTATAAATGTTCAACTACCGAGAAAACTGCAAACATAATTGTATGTTGCTGTCCAATTGTACTAGTAAGAACATTAATTAAGTACAGCCATTTATTATACCATGCACAAATAATACAGCAAACTTATGAATCTAGCCCAGTTGTGCTTCTTTATAGATGCACAATCCCGTAGGTTTTCTTTTATTTATTTATTTTTTTTGAGTTGAGATTTCTTATTAAGACTAAGAAACATACATAGTCAGATGCATACAACTACCTAGACTGAAAGAATTTAACCCCATAAGTCAAAGACTGAAATCAAGTATCGACATTCAAAAGGAAAATACCCGCTCGATACAAACAAATGAGCTCGTCTAAAGTAATCCCCTTTAGGGTAAATACAACAAGGCAAGACTGTGAAGGTTCTTTTATCCTTGACAAATTATAAAAAAAAAAATGACTTGTCAATGTTCCTCAAAAGTCGAATTAATTAATATGCGTGAAACATAAGGAAGCGACAAGCATTTTAACATATAATAATATTAATGGACCATTAGAGCTTTTTTTTTCTTTGATAATACCAGTAGAGCTTTCGTGAGTCCTTAATTTGTCAAATTGATTCATTAAGAAAGGACAATTGAACTACTTGAGGACGCCTTGTTGGGATTTCTCTTTCCATTGCTTCAGAGATCAAATCCCTATAGCCACAGGATACAATCATGCCAATGTGCACTACCTGAGAGTGGGGTCCAACGGGAGGTGAACAACTCTTGTTGGATGAACAAAAGTAGTCTAATTTAGGCTTTTTTGACCTTTTAGTGATCTATGGGATTGTCAATATGTTGAAGGAGATAGGAGTATGAGATGCACCATTTGATCCTCTTTTCTTGAGAAAAAAATTTAAGTTAATCCAAAAAAAGATGGTACTTTTACAAATTACAAATTGGAATTTCCAGTTTGCAGAAGTTTGATTTGATAGCTTCGGATATTGAATTGTTTTGTTGATTTTTGATCAATCAAACAACACTGCATATGTGGAATAAGAGAACAACCTGATCGTAAGGCGACAAATTAAAGAAGACGTTTGTTTGCTAGTTTTCATCTACTAGCTTAAGCAAGCAACTTGTTGAATTATCTTTCCGTGTCTTGTTGTAGAAACAATTCAATTGTGTTTTTCTCTATTGTCAAGCTCTGTAGTTTTCAAAATTAATGTTAGAGATCGAGAGCGAAGAGAGAGAGAGAGTTGGTAGAAAAAGTTTTTAAGATTATAGAAAGCCAAGGGGAATGGAAGATAGAGATCAAGAAATAAGGAACAATGCTACAAATGATACGGAGGGGTTGATGAAAGTTTGAAAATTTGTGAGGAAAAAAAATAAGTCGGAAAAAGTTTGCATTGCAAAAAAAAATTAAAAAAAAATTGATAGTTAACAATGGTTTTTTTGGAAACCATCCTCTAATATCCATGTACAAATTTTTGAAACTCGAAATTGCTTGTTTTAAGTAAACGCAACACCCATGGGCGGAGGGACATTAAGCCCGGGGGCAGCCCAATGGCTCCTTGTGTTAGACATGTATGCTCTAAGGAGTAAAAATGTAATACATTTTTGGAGACATTTTTATCAATAAAGAATTTATTCATTTATATATACCAAATATTGTCCTCTTTACGTTCATATTTGTTGAATGTATGATAAGCAAACAGTAGTCTGAGACTGTCAGTCTAAACCTTAAGAGTTGGGCATATGATGGGATGATTATGCGGTAGACACGACTCTTAAGGTGATGGTCTAAAATATATGATCCGCAATCGAGGGAATAAAGTTGGGCGCTTTATTCATGTAAAGATTGTTATGTTGTCTATATCCCTTTTGGGAGATGGTTTGTCTTGGCCATCGGAGTTGGACTCCGTGAATAGAAACATTGGCGCGTTGTCATAGGTGACGATGTGTTGGATTGGGACATAAAGTGAATTGATTTGGATTAATAATTCTGTCTTGGCAAATCGATTCACTTTAGACAATCATTTGTATTGTATCTTAATCCTGAGATGAATAATGGGCCCGTTGTCTCGACTTGTGTCTTTTGATGTACCAATGGGTGACTCCCACATCTCTATAGTGGCATGCATGCCGGTACGTTGGAGGCATGACTCTTGGTAGCGTAGACTTGTTATTCATAGATATGGAATCCATAGCTCCTCTTTAGGAGTAATGATATCCTCTTATATGCGTTGTCCTGTAATTGGAAAACTGGAGCGCTCAACCATTTGGATACATAGGTGTAACCGAATGGTATACTATCTTTGGATGGTAAGTTTTCTAATGGTGAGACAATGGAACGTAAGATAAAAATAATCGGGAAGGTAAGACAGAACTTGTCCTTAAGCCGGTTATGGATGATCATATGGGGATACGATACACTATGATATGTCATGGAGACTTAGCTACACGAGCTTCGTAATTTTATAAAGTTCGAGAGTGCAGCTCCAAGCTTTTAGTGGAGTAGCGTTGGAGTTGATAATTGTGAAATGTATATCTGGGATATTGGGTTTCATAATTATCATGAGCCTGAACTTTATAGGTCCATTTTGGTCCCCTTTGCTAGCTCATAAAATCCTGTAACGACACGGCGTGCTTTTCCAATAATTGGTGACTTATGTCGGATTTATCAGATTGGTTTAAAATTTATAAGAATCAAATAATTCATGTCTGTTTATCGGTTGAATTAATTATGTAAGAAATTAGTTCAAGATGAACTTGTTGAATTATGGCGTTCGGATAATTCTTGTCTGTTCATCGGTTGTTTTAATTTTGGACAATTAGAACAAGATAAACTTGTAGAATTATTGTGAATTGATTTATTTTCTTAGAGATTATCTTGATAAAGTTTGTTTTGATCATATATCTTTTCTATTGGGCTATTTGAATCAAAACTGAGACTTTATCCTTTAGAATCTCGGGTGGAAAATAAAAGATTCGCGGAGATTTTTTCTCGGCAGTTCGGCCTGCCTATCAGAAAGTTCGGCCTGCCTATCACACAGTTCGGCATGCCGATCGCGACAGTTAAGATTACGCGTTTTTCACGCGTATCTTATCAGATATTGATCCGAACTTGATTCTGTTTCGATTTTTGAGACCTAATCTGATATGGACTGACCCCAAGGACCAATAGGTATAAAAAGGGAGTGAGTCTAATGATTTACTTAGAGATCAATTTGAGAGATTAAGAGTGATACTCTTCTAGTGAGCATCTGAAAACTCCCTGAGAGCTTTTGTTCACAAATCACGAACACTAGCTTTGGGTTCTCTCTATTGGTTGGAAGGAGAGTCACCGGTGGAAGAGCTGTACGTGTGAGCCCACACTCACTCCGGTTGTGGATAGAGAATAGCAAAGAAGACCAGTTGGTTGAGGCTCTTCTGGAACGTTACTTCTCTACACAGGTCGCGGAGGTTCTTCGGCACACTGAGGTTAGTAAGATCTGTTTAATTTATACATATAACATGTCAAACTTGTGTTTTGGAAAATACTCTGATGGAAAATTTTTAAAATTCCGCTGCGCACTTTGTTTCCAACAATTGGTATCAGAGCCGAGGTTTTTACATAAATTTGCAAGTTTGTGATCATGTTATATGCATAAATTTTGTGATCTTAATCTCTCCAATGCTTGAATTAAATTTTATAGAGAGATGGCACTCTAGGTTTCTATATAATATATATGTTGTCATGGATTATATGGTGAATGTTTATTAATTAATTATGGTTGATTAAATTGTTGTTTAATTATTTATTAATTAATTAATACCGGTTATGGTTCCTTAGAGGTTAGAATGTGTATCTAGGTTTTTCATGTAATTAGATGGCGGACTATCATCTCCGTCTAGGAATTATTATTTAATTTTTAATTTGTAAGAATTTTGTAATTAAATAATTATTCGGAGAAGACGGAACGAGAAGTTGGATCTTAAAGATTGATGATGGCGTCTCCAGGTATTTCCTGAGTCTCTAATTTTATGTTTTTGAATTGTTGAAAATAAAATTGATGAATTGCATTAAAATTGTATTTTCTGGATTGAGGGTTTTCTGCTCGGTCGGCATGTCGGACCTCACAGTTCGGCAGGCCGAAGGTCACAGATCGACAGGCCGGACGTACGGTCCGGTAGGCCGACAGTGGGGCAGAAATTTTGGTGCTCTGCCGGCAGGTCGAACCTTCATGTTCGACAGGCCGAACCTCCATGATCGGTAGGCCGATCACCAAGATCGGCCTGCCGACCGAGAGCAGCCAGGTGTCCAGAAAAGGTGTAATTTTTTAGTGCAGTTTTAATTTTATTTTTGGGACGATTCTGAGAAACATTAAATTTGGATATGACCGGAAATATGAAGTGTTCGATTCATACGGGATTGAGGACTTGAAGATGGATATTACATGAAGAAGGATACAGCTTGAGGATTCAAGGATGAAGAATCGATAAATGTCTCGATTATTCTCTTGTAATCTTAGTTTTTCTATTCTCTAGGGTGGAACCATAATATTACGGTTATTATTATTATTATGCTTGTAGCTTTGCTTGATTGCTTTGCTTGTCTGCATTATAATATGATTTACCATGTATATTGATAACATGTCATATAGAATAGGGAGTGCCGCTCATATTAAATTTGTTCATGCATAATTTCAAAATAAAACCTTGACTTCAAAGATTGAGTGGGAGAAGGTTTTCGAAGAGAGAACCTAAGGCCTCCATCGTTGGTCCATAGGAAGAACATGATGGTCCCAACCCCTAGGAAGGGATTTCTATCATGTACCAGATTGGATCTCTGAAAGGATAAGGTATTTTAGTATGATTTATGGTTGCACACCCCTAGGTGGTGATTATAAATCATGGATAAAATATTAAAACGGTGGTTATACACTCACGTTAATTTTATTATTAACCTCCCCTAGGAGCTCTGTTAATAAAAGTAATGGCCAAAGAAACGATTATTAGTATATGCTGGATCATACGGGTCCTGGATGGCATATATTAATCAGGAGGGGATCCGTGTTCCTGATTGAATTTGGCATGACTCCCCTAGGAGCTTGTTGAATTCTGAGTTGGGAATTATCATTGTAAGGTTGTGATATTTTCAAGGTTTTGACACATAAACACATTTGTATGATTTTACATGATTGTGTTATCTTACTAAATTATTATATATGTTTGCTTATGTTTGGTATATGATTCTTTATTGTAGATTGAAAATGTCTAAAAACGCTTTATCATTGATACTTGACAAAAACCAATTAACCGGTGAGAACTATAATGATTGGAAACGAAACCTGGACATCGTCCTTTCCTTTGAGAAACTGAAATATGTTCTGACAACTCCTTGTCCTCCCGAGCCTACGGGAGACTCAAGTAATGAGCAATTCCAAGCGTACAACCGCTGGAAAGATGCTAATGATCAGGCCCGCTGCTATGTTATGGCTAGCATGAATAACGTACTGCAGGCTCAACACCAGGATTATGAGACTACGAAGCAGATCTTGGATAATCTTGAGGACATGTTTGGAGGCCAGGCCATAACAAAGCGGCAAGGGGCTCTTCGGAAGCTCTTAAACTGTAGACAGAGACCGGGGACATCTGTAAAGGAGCACATGATGTTGGTCATGGGTTACCTCACTGAGGCTCAAACCAATGGAGCCGACATCGATGCTGAAACTCAGATGACTATGGTCTTTGAGACTCTGTTTAAGGAATTTATTCCGTTTAGAGCTACTTTTAATCTAAGCAATAGACGGGATATGACCTTGACAGAACTGATAAAACAGTTACAAGAGTTTGAACTGCTGATCAGGGAGTCTCCTGCTGGTGGAGAGGCCAATATGGTAGCTGCTTCTGGTTCCAATCCTAACTCTGGGAATGGAAAGAAGCAACGGGCCAAAAGTGGGAAGTCTTCTATTCCTATTGCTACCATGAGCAAGAAGAAGAAGAAGAAGAACCCAAAGAAGCTTAAGTGCTTCTTTTGTGGTAAGGTCGGGCATATAAAGAAGCATTGCAAGGACTTCCTTTCCAAGGGAGGTAGGTGTGATCTTCTATATTTAGAAACTTGTTTGGTTGAGGAATCTAGTGACATTTGGGTCATAGATTCCGGTGCAACTAATCATGTTTGTGTTTCTCTGCAGGGATTCAAAGAAACGAGAAGTCTACTTCATGAAGACTTAACGCTTCGGATGGGCGATGGATCCTTGGTCTCAGCGGAAGCAGTGGGAGATGTCCATCTTTATTTTGATAATTATAGGAGTTTAATTTTGCGAGATTGTTTTTATGTTCCTAAATTTAAAAGGAATTTAATTTCTGTATCTTCTTTATTTAAAGACTCCTACGTGGTATCTTTTAATGAAAAAGTGGTGATTCGTAAAAACAAATCTTTTATCTGTTCTGGATGGATGCAAAATAATCTATATTTTATCAAACCTAAGATGGACCTATTGCTTAATGCTGAGATAAATGATAATGACTCAAAAAGACTTAAAACTTCTCACTCTAATAAGACTTATCTTTGGCATTTGCGCCTTGGCCATATTAACCTAAATAGGATTCAAAGGTTGGTAAGGGATGGACCTTTAAGTCACTTAAAGGTGGAATCTATACCTCAATGTGAATCTTGTTTGGAGGGTAAAATGACCAAAAGACCATACGGGTCTAAGGGCAATAGGGCCGAAGGGGTTCTAGAACTTGTGCATAGTGATGTTTGCGGACCGATGAACATCCGGGCACGAGGAGGGTATGAGTACTTCGTCACTTTTATTGACGATTACTCAAGATATGGGTATATGTACCTAATGCACCACAAAAGCGAAACTTATGATAAGTTCAGGGAGTTTCGGGCTGAAGTGGAAAAGCAATTGGGTAAACCCATAAAGGCACTTTGATCTGATCGAGGTGGGGAATACCTTTCTGATGAGTTCTTGGGACACTTGTTAGAGAATGGGATTTTATCCCATTTGACTGCGTCGAGCACTCCGCAGCAGAATGGCGTAGCAGAGAGAAGGAATAGGACTTTGTTGGACATGATTCGGTCCATGATGAGTTATTCATCATTGCCTTTATCCTTTTGGGGATATGCACTACAAACCGCATGTTATCTTTTGAACAATGTGCCTTCAAAATCGGTCCCTAAAACTCCTCACGAGTTGTGGACAAGACGGAAGACATCCTTAAACCATATTCGCATATGGGGATGTCCAGCTCATGTCCTGTTTAAGGATCTGAATAAGTTGGAAGCACGTTCAGAAGTTTGCATGTTTGTAGGATATCCAAAAGGGACTAAAGGGGGTTATTTTTATAACCCAAAGGAAAATAAAGTCGTGGTTTCAACTAATGCAACTTTCCTTGAGGAGAGTTACATGAACGACTTTAAACCTCAAAGCAAAGTGGTGCTTGAGGAGTTAAGGGGTAATCTGTTTACTCCGGAGGTTCCGAACGAAACCATTCCGATCGGTGTAGAAAAACCAAACAAACCTGAACAACAACCTCAGGGGCTTCAGCGTAGTGGGAGGATCGGGCGTCAACCTGAGAGGTATATGTTCAATGGGGAGGTCTTTTTGGCTGAACCGGATGAACATGACAGGGATCCTTATACTTACGCAGAAGCTATGGAGGATGTTGATTCAAGACTCTGGACAGAGGCCATGAACATTGAGATGAAGTCTATGGAGACTAATCGGGTCTGGGAGCTTGTGGATCTTCCCGAAGGGGTAAAACCCATAGGGAGTAAGTGGATCTACAATAGGAAAAGAGGAGTGGATGGAAAGGTCGAAACCTTTAAGGCTAGACTGGTAGCTAAGGGTTATACGCAAAAGGAAGGAATCGATTATGAGGAAACCTTTTCGCCTGTAGCCATGCTTAAGTCCATCCGGATTCTCTTGTCCATAGCTGCCGCTCTCGACTACGAGATTTGGCAGATGGATGTCAAGATGGCTTTTCTGAATGGCTATCTTGATGAGTCCATTTATATGGAACAACCAGACGGGTTCAAGGTCACGGGTCAAGAGGGTAAGGTTTGTAAGTTGCTAAAGTCTATTTATGGACTTAAGCAGGCTTCTCGTTCTTGGAACATAAGATTTGATCATGTGATCAAGACTTATGGGTTCTCACAAAATGTGGATGAGCCATGTGTTTACAAACACATTAAGAATGGGAAGGTGGTTTTTCTACTACTCTATGTAGATGACATTCTGCTAATTGACAATAACGTTAGGGCATTGTCATCGGTCAAATTATGGTTGACCAAGCAGTTTGACATGAAGGACTTAGGTGAGGCTAATTTTGTTCTCGGTATCCAGATCTTTCGGGATAGGAAGAACAAAATGATAGCTTTGTCACAGGCTGGCTACATAGATAAAATTCTCAGGAGGTTTGCAATGCAGGATTCCAAGAAAGGTGGGCAACCATCTAGGTCTGGAATTACTCTTTCTAAGAAAGACTCTCCAAAGTCTTATGAAGAAAGAGAATACATGAAGAAGGTGCCTTATGCTTCGGCAGTAGGTAGTCTCATGTATGCCATGCTTTGTACTCGACCGGATATTAGCTATGCGGTCGGGATTGTGAGTCGATTTCAGGCAGATCCAGGACCGAACCATTGGGTTGCGGTAAAGCATATTTTCAAGTACCTAAGAAGGACTCGAGGGTATATGCTTGTGTATTCGGGTGAGGATTTAACTCCTCTAGGATACACTGATTCGGATTTTTAATCCTGCCTGGATTCTAGGAAATCGACATCGGGGTTTGTGTTTACTCTGGGTGGCGGTGCCATCAGTTGGAGAAGTGCGAAGCAAGATTGCACTTCGGATTCAACGATGGAGGCCGAGTATGTGGCGGCTAGTGATGCTTCGAAAGAAGCAGTGTGGCTCCGCAAGTTCTTTGGGACCTTGAGGTAGTTCCTGGTATGGATAAAGCGGTATCACTGTACTGTGATAACAGTGCGGCGGTAGCTAATGCTAAGGAACCAAGATTTCACAAGAAGAGTAAGCATATTGATCGGAAGTATCATGTGATAAAGGACTTCGTTGAGAGCGGGCATGTCACGGTATGCAAGATCGCGTCAGAGGACAATTTAGCTGATCCATTCACGAAGACACTTACTGGGAGAGTCTTCGAGAGGCATGTGGAAGCTATGGGGATGCGAAATTTGCAGTATTTACTCACTTAGTGCAAGTGGGAGATTGTTAGACATGTATGCTCTAAGGAGTAAAAATGTAATACGTTTTTGGAGACATTTTTATCAATAAAGAATTTATTCATTTATATATACCAAATATTGTCCTCTTTACGTTCATATTTGTTGAATGTATGATAAGCAAACAGTAGTCTGAGACTGTCAGTCTAAACCTTAAGAGTTGGGCATATGATGGGATGATTATGCGGTAGACACGACTCTTAAGGTGATGGTCTAAAATATATGATCCGCAATCGAGGGAATAAAGTTGGGCGCTTTATTCATGTAAAGATTGTTATGTTGTCTATATCCCTTTTGGGAGATGGTTTGTCTTGGCCATCGGAGTTGGACTCCGTGAATAGAAACATTGGCGCGTTGTCATAGGTGACGATGTGTTGGATCGGGACATAAAGTGAATTGATTTGGATTAATAATTCTGTCTTGGCAAATCGATTCACTTTAGACAATCATTTGTATTGTATCTTAATCCTGAGATGAATAATGGGCCCGTTGTCTCGACTTGTGTCTTTTGATGTACCAATAGGTGACTCCCACATCTCTATAGTGGCATGCATGCCGGTACGTTGGAGGCATGACTCTTGGTAGCGTAGACTTGTTATTCATAGATATGGAATCCATAGCTCCTCTTTAGGAGTAATGATATCCTCTTATATGCGTTGTCCTGTAATTGGAAAACTGGAGCGCTTAACCATTTGGATACATAGGTGTAACCGAATGTATACTATCTTTGGATGGTAAGTTTTCTAATGGTGAGACAATGGAACGTAAGATAAAAATAATCGGGAAGGTAAGACAGAACTTGTCTTTAAGCCGGTTATGGATGATCATATGGGGATACGATACACTATGATATGTCATGGAGACTTAGCTACACGAGCTTCGTAATTCTATAAAGTTTGAGAGTGCAGCTCCAAGCTTTTAGTGGAGTAGCGTTGGAGTTGATAATTGTGAAATGTATATCTAGGATATTGGGTTTCATAATTATCATGAGCTTGAACTTTATAGGTCCATTTTGGTCCCTTTTGCCAGCTCACAAAATCCTGTAACGACACGGCGTGCTTTTCCAATAATTGGTGACTTATGTCGGATTTATCAGATTGGTTTAAAATTTATAAGAATCAAATAATTCATGTCTGTTTATCGGTTGAATTAATTATGTAAGAAATTAGTTCAAGATGAACTTGTTGAATTATGGCGTTCGGATAATTCTTGTCTGTTCATCGGTTGTTTTAATTTTGGACAATTAGAACAAGATAAACTTGTAGAATTATTGTGAATTGATTTATTTTCTTAGAGATTATCTTGATAAAGTTTGTTTTGATCATATATCTTTTCTATTGGGCTATTTGAATCAAAACTGAGACTTTATCCTTTAGAATCTCGGGTGAAAAATAAAAGATTCGCGGAGATTTTTTCTCGGCAGTTCGGCCTGCCTATCAGAAAGTTCGGCCTGCCTATCACATAGTTCGGCATGCCGATCGCGACAGTTAAGATTACGCGTTTTTCACGCGTATCTTATCAGATATTGATCCGAACTTGATTCTGTTTCGATTTTTGAGACCTAATCTGATATGGACTGACCCCAAGGACCAATAGGTATAAAAAGAGAGTGAGTCTAATGATTTACAAAAAAAGATCAATTTGAGAGATTAAGAGTGATACTCTTCTAGTGAGCATCTTAAAACTCCCTGAGGGCTTTTGTTCACAAATCACGAACACTAGCTTTGGGTTCTCTCTATTGGTTGGAAGGAGAGTCACCGGTGGAAGAGCTGTACGTGTGAGCCCACACTCACTCCGGTTGTGGATAGAGAATAGCAAAGAAGACCAGTTGGTTGAGGCTCTTCTGGAACGTTACTTGTCTACACAGGTCGCGGAGGTTCTTCGGCACACTGAGGTTAGTAAGATCTGTTTAATTTATACATATAACATGTCAAACTTGTGTTTTGGAAAATACTCTGATGGAAAATTTTTAAAATTCCGCTGCGCACTTTGTTTCCAACACCTTGTGTTTTTGATCCCTAAATAAATTTTTTACACTTTTGTATCTACTACTTTACCTGCTTAAACTATTCAAAATTGCACTATTATTAGAGAAAGTCATGAAAACTTCAGTTATGTCCTAAGTTTTGACTTCCAAATATACTTATGTTTTAAAACATTAAAATATTAAAAGAGAAGTTTTTTAAAAAATTCAATAATATCCATTTTGACTTTTTAATATACTCATTCAAAATAAAAACCTCAAATAAACCAAAAATCTATGATAGTTCTATATGATCTTATAATTTTTGGACTCTAAATCATATATTGTAAGCTTAATTCAGTCGGATAATGATTAAAAAGGATAAAATAAATACAACAAAAAGAGTGCCAAACTTCATAAAAATACTATTGTTGTAATTTTCATCTAGTTTTAGTTTCACCATGCCCTCGAGAAAAAAAATTTCTGGCTCCACCCTTGGCAACACCAATCATATTTAAAATTCAAAAGAGTAATTAAATGAAAATTAGTTTTTTATATCAGAAATTGGTAAGCATAAATTAAAAAAGAAATAATAAGAAAACAACTCCAAAAATTGTTAAGAAAGTAGTCAATGCAATCAACATATTAAAAAAAAAAAACTTTGCAAATCCCGTGTATTCCAAAGTACCCCATTTTTTTTTTTTTGGTTTTTTATAGAATTGAGTACCTATTTATTAAGAACGTGGAAATTTCAAAAATAACTTAATTTAATGGGTTTTTTCCCCTCAAAAGATAAAAAACTTGATTTAGCAAGTTTTATGGTACCAAAGAATACGATACAATATGAGGTAATTGATTCTTGCTGTCATGCTCGACCAAAAAAAACATGCTTGCAGCCATGATCCCTACGTACATATAGTGATTAACGTCAAAGAGGTGTGATATATATATATTTACATATCACTAATGCCAGAAATCATCCAAGATGCAGGGAAAACAAAAATACATCGTCCGTTATGATGAAGCTCATTTTGGCCAATTTTGACACCCATGATAAGTAGCCCTCTCTTCCCCAAGTGTTTCAGCCGATGTTCGAAACTCACCTACCGGGATCTCCATCCATTGTTCCATTGGCTGTAGTAAACATATTTACTTTCTTCTCTTGCTTCCTTCCGTCTGGGAGATGGAGTGCAACAGTCACTAGAATTTCCCATCCATAAGCTTGATTTTTCAGCATGATCACAAATGTTACTTCATACAAAGTTGCAGGTGACAGCTTTTTCGTATCAAATTTTCCGCGCACTTCTAGCCAGCATACATTCTTCAACTCAGCCACCTCAACGGACTCTTAGCTGCATGAAAAATATAACAAAATATTATTTTAAGATTTTTCATAATTTTGTTATCTTGATTAGAAAATAATTAGAATCGATGTGTTTTTGTTTTTTACATACGTTGTATCTATTGGTGCTGGATACCTTGCATCTTTCTGCTGGCGCCACATCTAGTAACTGTTGCTTTCACTCCAAGTAATTGAAAGATCTCTTGCATACGGCATAAAACAATTCTTGCCCATCTTGTCAACCCACTACTTGCCAAAGCCAACGCAAGACTCTAATATTATAGGGAAGATAGAGATCAAGAAATAAGGAACAATGCTTAAAATTTTGTGGAGGGGTTGACGTAAGTTTGAAAAATTGCGAGGAAAAAAATAAGTCGGAAAAACTTTGCATTAAATAATTGACAGTTAACAATGATTTTTAGAAACCATCCTCTAATTTGTAGAGACCTTTATATACTCATTGTCACGTTGTTGAATAGAGGATTGACTTTCGCCGCTTCCAAAAGAAGCTTTTACATTGTATGCCACTCACAAGAATTAATATAAGAGCAAAATTATTAAAGAAATAAGTTACTTGTGGCATTTTTTCAAATTGCTTTTTTCTTGTGATATATTTCAATCTATGGTCTAAAAATGTGGTATATCTGTAAGGCTCCCTTTTAAATAAATGCAAAACCCACAGGTGGAGGGACGTTAGGCACGGCAGGCAGCCTAATGGCTCCTTATGTTTTTATCCCCAAATAAATTTTTTGTACTTTTGTATCTACTTTGCCCTTCAACCTATTCAAAATTTTTAGGGTTTAGGGTTTAGGGACTTTTGGATCTGAAAAAGGTGATTTTGTTCTTCTTAAGGTTTCTCTACGCAAAGGGATTTCGCGTTTCGATATAAGTGGAATACTTTTACCAAGGTTTGTCTGGCAGTTTGAGATTACTCACCGAGTCAGTGCAGTTGCTTACCGACTAATCCTCTTCCTGAGCCTTCTTGCGCTTAGAACATGTATCGTGTGTTAATGCTACCAAAAAGCCACCTTGACCCTAGTAATATTGTTTCATTCCCCGATATAGTGATGCAAAAAAATATAACCAATGAAGAGGTATCGATCCAGATTATCGATTGAAAAATAGCAAGTCTATGACATTGTGACATATCGCTAGTGAAGTATTGTGGTAGCATCATGGTGTCGACGTCCATGTTAGTCACATAGTACAATTTACTCTAAGATTTAGTGTTGTATCATTAATTGTAATTTAATTATCTATCCATCTTTGTGGTCAGCATCCACGTGATGGTGATTGCCGATGAGATTTGTTTTAGCTAAGCATTTCATTTATTTATTTCGTTTGATTACTTGCTTAGGTTAATTGATTAGTTGTTTCATTGCGGCCCTCAGATCATGACATATAAGGCTCAACACAGGAATTGGAATTGGTTATGCGGGGTCGGTATTCGTATTTATTTTGCTATCAAGGTAAGCTTTAATTTTGAGGACAAAATTCCCAAAGGGGAGGAGAGCTGTAATACCCAGATTTAATTAAACAAGTTTAGTATGCTAAATTGGTGATTAGTATGCCTAATTGAGATTTGGTTTCTAATAAAGCATATTTGTGATACTTTCCTAATTAATATCATTTTAATCATATTGTTGATTTATCTTAATTTTCACCATTTATTAAATTGATTTTAACAAAATTTAGCATTTTGTATTATTTACAAAAAATCAAAAAATTATCTATTCAAAACAAATTGCCAAATAACCAACATGTCCTATTCTATCACTCTCAGATACAACCACGTGGAAATCAGCTTAGAAACTCAAAGCCTAGACTTTGAAAAACTTAGAAAAACAACATTCCCGAAACTTCCCAGGTGTAGCATTACTTAGACAACCTTAAAATCAACCATGCCCAAAACTGTGTGCTGAACACAGTTTCCTCTTGAAACTATGATAGATTTCTAAGTTAGAGTGCAGGCACCCTTCCTATTTTTCACTCTTTTCCTTCCTCCTTCCTACATTTCTCTCTCTCTTTATACAATCAAGAATTCTTCAAACACATACCTTCTAAAACACTTAGACAAAACTCTCAGGCTCTCACATTACCTCAAAAACACTTCAAAGCTTTCTTCCAGCCAAGAACAATGGCTAAGGTCACTGTGTTGAAGCCTCAAAATTCCACCGAAACATTCAACCCAAGTTAGCCACAATTCTAATAAAAATGACGTTTTTGAAGCGTAAAGCTCAAATTTTTGTGAGCAAATGCATGCATTTAAGTTGGGAAAATTTTTGCTACCATTTGTTAGTTCATGTTCTAGAAACTTGGTGTACAAAGTGTTCTTGCATGTGCTAGATTAGGATATAAAATATGTTTTGACATCTAGGAATTGTTAGAAACATGTTTAGTAATGTTCATAGGTGGTATATGCAGGATTAAACATGAGGTTAACCATTTATGCTCATAAATTTGGATCAAAATACATTTTTACAGATATTTTTCTTATTTTTGGAATGATGATTAAAAAGTGTTGGAAAAATTGTTGAAACATGGATGTATGTATGAAAAAGTGAGTGTTTATGATTCATATGATGATTTAAGATCATTTGAACATGTTTGAAATGCATTAGAATGAACTTGGATCGATTTAACCATTGATTCGGACTTAGGTGCTCGAAAACAGAGCATATTGCTCGTGAATACATAGTCGACCGTGTACTATGTTACGCGGTCGACCGAGGCACCAAGAACACATGGTCGACCGCGTGTAGTATAGTGTAGTCGACTGCGCTGCACAAGTTTGGCAGGTCGAACTTAGCTAGCCCGATAAGTAGACTCTATAGCCTGAAGCGGCATTTTTCCTGTTATTTTCATCGTTTCATGATTTAGAAATGTTTTAAAAATATATATGAATTCGTGTTCAAAAGCACTGATGATATGAAGATTTAATACATGATCATTTCAAGTCTAAAGGCACACTAAGGAACCATGAATAGCATACTAGTGATGCATGTCAATGTTTAGAGATTAATGTATTTAGTCTACATCTAAGGTTGCTTGCGGTTCCAAGGAGCTAACGTGTAGCAGAACGGAGTTTCATAGTGTAGGCATGAATGGTGCCAAGAAACAAGGTAGGACTCTAAATCCTTCTTTTTGAAAACCATGATTTCTTAAAAATGAGTTTTAGTCATTTTGTACTTTTGAAATGTTTTTGGAAAATAAGTTGCTTGTTTTTATTTATATCCAACAGATATAGGATATGATGATAATGAATGAAGATAATGAACTATGATAAAGAATAATCATAATAAATGGTGATAATAAAGTACGATAATGAATGCATCATAATGAATGTACATGATAACCTGGTAAAAGAATACATGGGGATTGATATAATTAAATGATGATGGTGTAACATCCGAATATTTTTAGTGTATTAAAAATGCAATGACTTAAAGATTATTGTTTAATCCAATTTTTATAATAAAGTTCATAAAAGCAAAAATGAGATTTTTAAAGGTAAAAATCATGCCATGGTCTTATACGAGAAATGAATGATATGGAAACAAGCTGAAAAGCCTAATTATTGCAAAAAATGCTGCAACAAATATTGAGACAAAATATAGTTTAAAAAAAGTACTATATAATAATATGAAAAAGTATACAGTATTAGAATAATATAGTGTAAGAAAGTACACAGATAAAATTATATAGTATAAAAATTACATTGCAAAAGTAATACGGGGTAGGAATTAGACCGTTTAATATTAAGCAGCATAGAAATTGGACTGTTTGAAGTTGAATCAGTATAAGAATAATACTGTTTGAAAGACAAAAATGAGTAAGAAATGCAGTGTAAGCTAGTAACAATATTGAAAAGAATATCGACAGTATGAGAAAAATATTGCACGTTGTAAAATTACATTGTGTAAAGTAAGGGGGCCCACAAAAGGGGACACCTTAAAGGCTTAGATTAGGCCACCACATCCCTTGATGTGGCCCAATCATACTAAGCCAAGAATAAACCTACTTTTTACTCTTAATGATGTTTTAGGGGTGAGTTTGCATGGTGACTCACCATTTTTGTTAAAAAAATCTATTTCTTTTCTTCATAAAAGCCTAAGTAACAAGGAAAAAGAAAGAAAGAAAAAAAATACACGATTTCCTCCCAATGGAAACTGTCCCTCCCTAAGGCAATTGTCTCTCAAATTTTGATGAAATTCAAGCCTTCAAATCATGTTTAAAGCAAGTTCAAAGGTTTTGATTCAAGTTATGGCACTTTTGAATTAAAAATCCCAAACTTTCTTCTATGGATTTTGGTGATTTTTTGCAAGTTTTGCTTGGGTTTTGATGGGATTTTGTCATGGTTTTTATGGAGAAGGCATAGCAAGGTTTTGCGTTTAACAAAGGAGGATCAAAAAGCTTAGTAAAGTTTAGGTAAAACTCTATACTTTATACTTAAAAGTTATGTTCTAAACATGCATACCAAGTGTTTGATATATGTTTTGAGCCATGGCATATAAGATGGACATTATGGCATGATTGATTTATGTTTTATGTTGAAGGTGATGTTGAAACAAAGAAAGAAAGTAAGGGCTTTGCGATTAAAAATAGGAAATTATTAAACATTGTAAAGTTTAACTAATTTCAAAGCAATGGGGTTTTAAGGGCCTTAGAGGCCAATTTATTTACCAAATATGGCATAGGATCTGCCAAAACAATGAGAGAAACAACTTTTGTGAACAAAGTTTTATAAAATTCCAAAAGGACTAAATTACAAAGTTTTGTAAAAATTTGGCAAATTTGAAAATCAACCAAAAAGTCCACTGTAACGTTGGAATTTCAGGAAAGTGTAACACCTCAAAATTAGCTAAGTATAATTAGTGTATTAAATGGTGAATTAGTGTGCCATAATGTAATTTGAACTTAACTATTTTGTGATATTTTCAAATTAATTTTACTTACAAATATTTTTAAATTACATTTAATTATTTTTTAATTACTTTAAATTGTTAATTTGGTTTTTGAAACTAAATAATTTGTCAAATGTTTAAAATGTCCTCTTTTTTGAAAACCATGTGTTGGATAGAGCATTTTACCAAACTAACCTCCTCTCCCTTTATTTAAACCATCGCCTCTCTCTCTCTCTTCCATTCATTCTCTCTCTCATTTCTAGCTCTCTCTCTCTCCTCTCTCTCTCTCTCAAATTCAAATTTTGAATTCAAGTTTCGGTTTTCAATGAATTGGGAGCTAGGAAGCAAGATTTAACGTTCATAAACACGAATCCAAGCTCGGATTCAATGTTAGATTCGTTTTTCTAAAACTTTAAATTTTTGTTTTGAGATTTCCATAAATGTTTCAATCCAAGTTTTGTGAGCATAGGAGACCTTGAACCCAAGGTATAGAACCTCATAACATCTAGAAACTAGGCTTGGATAGATGAGAAATGGATTTAAACTAAGTTGTTCTATTTTTTCCTATTTTTCCCATTTTTGGATTTTATTGAAATTTTCTATGCAAATCTTGTTTAAAGTTTTTTTAAAGTGTTTAATTATATTTTTCTATCATTTATGAATGTTTTCTATGCCTAGGAATTGAGAAAAATAGGAGAAAATGAGATTTGGGCTTAGGGAGGTCGAGACCTGAGTATGGAACTTTCTAGATTTTTCAAGTTCGGCAAGCCGGGCTCATCCCTTCAGCAGACCAAACCTAGAAAAGTTCGGTAGGCCAGTCCTGCTTGGCTAATAGGCCGATTTGTGTAGTTTGGTAGGCCGGACCAAGGAACCTAGCAGGCCGACCCAGCCTTGCAAAAATTGTCTTTTTTCGTCCGTTTTTGCTGTTTTAAACCCAAATTGAGATTTTAACCTTATAATATGATTCTACAGGCATAAATGGCACACTAGGACACCATGAAATAGCTCAGTAGTGTAAAATGACCTAAGCTGGATATTGACGAACTTAGTTTATATTTAGGTTGTTCATAATTCTATAGAGCTAATGTAGGAACTACGGTGCTGAGTCATGATACAGGATATCGAGGTAGGACTTCTACCCCTTTTCTTTGGTAGCGAAGTTTTTAATGATTTAGCCTCAAAGGATTCTTCCAAAATGTTTTCAATAAATGACAAAATATTTTAAATGTTCTTACAAGGGGGTTTTGGCCACAAAATGACTTCTTTCAAAATGATTTCTTTCAAAACTGATTTCAAGGACGGTTTGGATAAACTTTTAGTATTTTTCATTACTTGCATAAGCATGAATGTTCATAATAAATCAAATAATGAATGTCGTTGAGAATACTCGGTAACATGGGATTTAAATAATGATGAATACACATAAGAGCATGATGTGATATTTAAAGATCGAGTCGTGTAGAGTGCGACTTTGGGAGCAGGTCCCGAAACTTAGCTGGGCCACTACGGTAGTGATATTATGGCTTTGCTAACAAACTAATTGATAGAGAATATTTCCGATGAGTAGTGTTTTTTTTTTTTAAAAAAAGGTAAGAATGAATTAAATATGTTTTATCTATCTTTCTAAATTTTTATAAATTATCTTTAAATATGAAAATTTATGTTTAAAACTTACATTCTCTAAACCCTAGTCCCATTGACCCTTCTACTCACATTTTTCTTTATCTGTTTATAAAACCTTTCCCCTAGGTGGATTGCAGCTTAGGATCGACAGGGAAGCAACAGGGTAACAAGTGAGTCATAGGAATACTGTTTTAGGTTATTGCTTTATTTAATTTAAGGCATGTATTATTTTAATATCTATCTCTCATATTGGACTGTGAATGTATTATTTTATTGTCGATACCATGTGTGTACACTAATGTGGGTCCGGTGGAGCTTGGCTTATGTTTAATTATCTTTAATATTTTATTTTATGTTTTACTGTTTCAAAATAATGATAAATGTTTTAGAATATTTTTAAAATTATCACGTTTTTGAAATGATCCAAATCATTTAATTGGTAATTTTAAACAAAAATTTAGTTTAATTAACTAAATAAATCCTCCACATCACTACCCGTACTTTGGAGCATGACAGAATGGTATCAGAACTCAAGGTTATGAACATTGGAAATTGTGCACACATAAGTACGATAGTGAAAAGCCTCTGGTAGTCCAATTTCATTTTTAAAATTGAGAGAATGACACCTAGACGTCATCCAGCTGTGACTGGCGTGAGTCTCACGAATGAGAGGAGTATGATAGGGGCTATATTTGCCGCTTTTTGACAAATGGCAGCAAAATTTATACCTGGCAATTCGAAGGAAGATCGCCAGCACGGAAACTTTAAGGAGCTTAGGTATGTGTCTACCCTAACCTTCGATGGAGATAAAGGTCTGCAGCTGGCTGAGTCTCGATTAGACTCAGTGAGCAAAGCATTTGGATACCCTTGGAGCACCACTAGCGTACCAAGTCAAATTTGCAGCTTATTAGTAGGTAGGCATTGTTGATACCTCATAAAGTAAGTAAAGCATCTAGAGAATAATAGGAATATCAGCGGGGAAAGATTTGAGGAATTGTTCTATGAGCATTATTTTCCACAGGGATATAGAGACTAAAAGATCACCGAATTCTACAGGATGGGATAGGGCTACATGACGGTTCGGGAACATGAGGTAAAGTTTGATGAGTTGGTCAAGTTTGCTTCATTTGATGTGGCTTTTGTACTTGAAGGCCGTATCAAGTTCCCAAAAGGGTTTAAGATATCCATTCGATGGCAACTGGTGGCCTTGCGACTCTAGAGCATTGGTAAGCTTGAGTCGTCAGCTTCATCAGTAGGAGGAGATTACGCTCTCTACTGCGAGGACCGAGCGAAAACATCAGGGAGACCCCAGAGGAGTAATAGGAGAGGTAGCAATTACAAAGCTTAGGTAAAGAATCAGCATGGTAGCGTAACAGTGGAAGTAGCAGAGCATCCAATAATGGATAAAGCAACCCTTGCCATTTCTGCCAGCAATCGGGAGCGAATCGAGAGGGGCTGCCTAATAAGGAATGCTCGACCAGGATTTTAAACTGGTGAGAGTGCAAGCCGTCAGCCCCAACCTTAGTCCTTACCTTCACCTCAACAACTTTCTTAATTTCAGCTTCATCAGTTTTCTCCACAGCAGTATCGACCGATAAACCTAGGACGTAGCAACGCTAGTAGAGGAAAAAAAAAAGACTCCAGTTTGAGTTCACAACATGACTTTAGGGAGTTTGGGTGCTCAAACCAACAACGTGAGCATTAATGGTTTGATCCTGGTTTCTTAGTCTTTCAAGTTTATTTGTGCATGCATTGGATTTAGGAATAGAAGAATTTAATGAACCCTTGGTAAATACCTCACCCTAGGGCGGGTGATGAGACTGTAAAAGTGTACATTTTCTAAGGCTTAAATCATTTATTTACACTTTTATTTCTCATTAAATTCTCTAATTAATAGCAATTTTGTGTTAATAAGTATTTTTGTGTCTCAGTGTGTAGATGTGTTTAAAAATATGTTTTTAGTGTGTTTTTATGTTTAATAGAATTTTTAGTAATTTTTAGAGTCATTTCGGTGTGTTAAATAAGTGTCTAGTCTGTAAATAGTCAAAACCGTAAAAGTAATGCGATTATTTTATTTTGAGTTTTAAAGTGTTTGATAGTGTGTTTTAAGTTTGTAAATATGTTTTATTATATTTTTAGTAATTTCTAAAAATATTTCCAAGTCATAAAAACTATATCTGTGTCAAACCGTAAGAGACTGGAAATTTTAGGAGTTTTTATTTATTTTTGTGTGTTTTAATGTAAAATAAATATTTTTGTAAATATTATGTTTGTAAAATAATTAATATTAGTGTGTTTGTGATTTTTAGATTTAAAATCTGGAGGAAAAACGGAGCAAAACGACACCAAAACAGATAAAATCGGACATCAAATGCATTAAGGAGATAAATAAAATTCGAATTTGAAATTTAAGGGACACGTGGCACATTTTCAACCTTCGGATCAGCTGCCGATTGAATCTCGCCCGTTGGATCGCTGCAGACGTCAGGCCACGCGTCAGCCGAGGAGAAGCGTCAACGCTGACGCATGTCGGAGAAGCTGCGTGCTCAGTCACGAATTCCACGTGTCAACCTTTTATTGGCGCGTGTGATCAAGCTGCAGAGTGCGTCAGAGGGAATCTCGGCCAGCGTGGAATCTGGTGCGGTCATGTCCACGTGCAGCCACTCTCTCAGCCACTGGATGGGAATACGTAGACTGATCAAACGGCCCTAAAATCTCAGCCCACTGGTCCCACCTGGGCCCATTCTCACACGTGTTTGAAGCCATTGGATCGTGAAGTTAACGGTCTAGATCAGCCCGGTCTGGTGCCTTCTCATGCCGCAAAGCACAGGATTTTGAAGCTTAGAACGCACGCTGAAGAGCGAATCTCAACATGGAAAAAAGAGAAAAAAAAGATGGCATCATCCGAATTTGTCAACTTTAAATAGGAAAAAATGATTATTACATGTAATATACAGTAACTTTTCAAAAGCTATAAATAGCCTCGTATTTTCCATGAAGAACACATCTCCTTTGGGCCTTTGGCCCTTCTTTTTCTTTCCTTTTTTTATTGTTGAGTTAGACTCAGCAGTATTCTTTTAAGTAATAAATAATAATAAAATAATACTTAAATTAGAGTAGAGTGTCTGGTGAGGCAAAGAGATGATCTTGTATGCATAGTATCTTGGTATGGATTTTAACTCTATATCTGTGTGGTAATGTTTATATTTTGTGGAATAAATTATATCTTTATGTTTTCAATAATTATTGTTGATGTTGTTATGCTGTCAATTTTTACATAAATTCAGTCATGCTTTCTTTATGTAATTTAATTGTGTTGCATAGTTAATATTAATAATAATGAAATAATGCTTAATTTTATGGAATGTCTTTTACTGCAGTATGACTTGTTATATTGTCGATTCTAGATATTTCATAAGACGAAGTGCTGCCAGAGTTGATGTAAAAATTTATTCCACTAAAATATATTAATTTTGATTTGTTAATATCTTTTTTATCCCATAGTTATGTTAATTATAATTGAGTGATAACTGTTATAATTTTCATAATTAGTGCACCAAATCATTAGTGATAGATGATTATTTTGCTAGTTTTTATAGGAAAACCCTTACTGTATTATGGATTGCTATATTGTCGATTTAGGTTGACCTATATAATTAGTAAAATGTGCTTGCAATTAATGAGATAAGATATAATAAATCAAATACTTTAGATAATTATTAATTAGAGTTGAAATTTCATATCAGTTGCAAAACATACAAAGGATTCTCCAAGCTTCACCGTTTTAATTTCATTTCTTTTGAATTAAAATTTTGAATAAAAACCACAAAAATATTCATCTTATTTTACTCTTTCCTTTGAAAAAGTGCTTGCCTTTTTGACCGTTTATTTTAACAATTTGCCGAGGCACAAATTTTCATCTCCCTGTGGATATGACAACTTTTCTACACTACATACGTCCGCCGTTTATTACAAAGAATAAACATTTCTTGGGCGTTACCAAATTTTAGCGCCGTTGCCGGGGAGGTGCTGTTACTTTGTCAGATTGTTAAATTAAGTAGGAAACCATGTAAGTACTTTATCCTTATCTTGTAAATAGTGTAAAAATTGTTATTTTAGTTTGATTATTTAATTAAGTAGGCTACTATTCACGAAGTTACTATTCACACACTGTTCACTATTCATAAAAAAAATCAACAAAAAAAAATCATAAATTTTTTTTTTCGTTTTCTTTGTAAAATATTTATTTTGTGAGTTTTAGGTTTAAATTTAGGTTTTTGCCTTAGAAATAAAACATCATAAAATTTTAGAGTTAGTTTTTTCATAAAATAAATTGTGATTTTGCGAAGAGTATCCCTTGAGGAAGTTCTGTTTGGATGCTGGTACTGGCTCAGATACCATTCCCATAGCCGGTTAATTTTGGAAACTTTCCCAACACCAGTCATTCCGGGAACGTTGCTCTGACTAGGAGATTGGGTTTTAAGGAGCCTTAGCTCCACCAATCTTTCCTGGGAACATCCTTAAGGTATATAATTCTCAAGATCTACAAAATAACTCAGGCGAGTGCTTTTCATTCACTACTTTATTCTCCCCGAATAAAGAAAAGCTTAGCATTTGTCTTTATCCTTGTAAAAAAAATTAAAATCAAAAATTAAAAATATATATATATTAAAAAAAACACTTAGGGTTAATGATTCAAACTTAGTCGATCTGTTAAGGCTTTAGACTTGAGAAACCCTAGTGAACAATTGCCAAACTCTTTTTCGTATTTTTCATCCTCGTCGACCACTTTGTCAAATTCGTTCGCGATGGAGAATCTGAGTGAGAATCCTCAAAGAATGCTGATGAAGGATTTCATGCATCCGACTCGCACTTTAACTCCTTCATGTATTGTGTTTCCATCAAATCTTCCACAACAAGATTTTAAGCCTGGCATGATTCAACTCTTACCAACCTTCTTTGGATTAGAAAGCGAAAATCCTTATGTTCATATTCGTGAATTTGAAGAAGTTGTTGCCACTTTTCATAGCCGCCCTGACATCGCTAATTCCATCAAATTAAAAATTTTCCCTTTCTCACTGAAAGATAAAGCTAAAAGTTAGCTTTATTCTTTAAGATCTCGATCCATTCAATCATGGAAGGACATGACATCTGCTTTCTTCTACAAATACTATCCATATCAAAAGACCAACAATCTCAAGAAACAAATTCTGACTTTCTCCCAAAACGATCATGAAAATTTCTACGAAGCATGGGAAAGATTCAAAGATTTGTTGAGTCAATGTCCTCACCATGGTTACGAGAATTGGCGTCTTGTCAGATTTTTCTACGAAGGACTCACAAGTCATGATCGCCAATATCTAGAAGTGATGTGCAATGGAAAATTTTTACACAAAGATCCTGAAGAAGCCAAGGAATTTCTTGATGAATTTGCTGAAAAAGTTCATCTGTGGGCTGAATTAGATGTTTCTCATAAGCCAACTGAAGTTCATCAATTGAAGAAAGAGGATAGCTACAACCTTAGGGTTCAAGTTGAAAACCTCACAAGAGAATTAGAAATCCTCAAAGCAAAGAATGAGAAAGGAAGTCATGTAGTCACAAAAGCTGAACTACAAGGAACAAATTTTGTGAATGAAAGGTTTGACCAACAGCCACTGGACTGTCATATTTATCAGGAAGTGATAGGAGAATATGAGGAACAATGTAATGCCTTAAAGACAAATCATAAGCCTTGTACCCCTTATCCTGAAACTTTCAATCCTGATGGAAGAAACAACTTGAATTTTGACAGGTGGAATTCAAATCAAGAGCAATCATTTGGAAATCAATGGAATGAAGAGGAAATGCACTCAGGAGAAAATGTTCCTCAACATGATTCACACTCGAGCAAATCTCTTGAAGAAACATTACAAGCATTCATTGAGATACAAAGTAAGTCCTGCAAGAACATTGAAGCTGCTTTAACACAAATGACAAAAGAAATTTCAAAATTGAACGAAAAATGTTCATCTCAAGCTCTGGTCATTTCTGAAGGACAAAGCATGATACAAACCTCTAACACTGAAGAGAAGGATGAAGAGGTTAGTCATGTTACTACTCGCAGTGGTAAATCATTGGAAAAATCAAACACCACAGATGTGCGTAAGGAAGAAGATGTTCCTCAAAGAGAAGAAGAAGAAGTGAATAAGTTTCCAGTAGAAGTCCCTTTTCCTCAAGCTCTTCAAACTACTAGGAAAGTGCCAGAAAATTATGAACACATCTTGGAACATTTGAAGCAAGTTCGAATCGATCTTCCTCTTTTACAAATTCTCAAACAAGTGCCTGCCTATGCCAAAGTGATAAAAGATTTGTGCATTGTGAAAAGGAAACATCATGTCCCAAAGACTACATTCTTAACTGAGCAACTAAGTGCAGTTCTTGAGCAAAGAGTACTGGTCAAGTACAAAGATCCTGGATGTCCCACAATCACCTGTTACATAGGATCCCATGAAATTACTCAAGCCTTGTTAGACTTAGAAGCGAGCATCAATCTCATGCCCTATTCAATTTACTCGCAACTAGGCCTTGGAGAGATTAAGCCAACATCTTTGGTCTTGCAACTCGCAGACCGATCCATAAAGAAACCACGAGGGATAGTTAAAGATGTTTTGTTACAAGTTGATAAGTTTTATTATCCCGTGGATTTTCTCATTTTAGACACTCAAACTGAGGTAGATATAGAATCAAAAATTCCTATCATCCTCGGAAGACCTTTCTTAGCTACGGCTAATGCGCTCATCAATTGTCGAAATGGTCTCATGAAAATCTCTTTTGGAAATATGACTCTTGAAGTGAATGTTTTCCATATTGGGAAGCAATTTCAAAGCAATAATGAGTGTTCTTACATTGAAATCGTGGACGAAGCTGTTCATGAAGAATTTCAAAAGCGAACCGATGTGCTTGAAGAAATCTTCCAAAGTCCTGATCTTGAAAATCTCGATCCCATTTCTGATATTCCTAAACATTCACTGGACAAAGAAACAAAGTTTTGGCAACCATATTTTGAAAAGCTATTCCCAGAAGGAGAAAAGCCAAAACCATCCACTGAAGAAATTCCCAAAATTAAGTTAGCCCAACTTCCTGAAGGACTAAAACACGCATTCTTAGGAGCTGATGAATCTTTTCCTGTTATCATTTCATCCAAACTCGATGAATCACAAGAGCGACGGTTAATTAACATGTTGCATGATCATAAAAAAGCATTGGGTTGGACAATAGCTGATATCAAGGGTATTAGTCCCTTGATTTGCTCCCATCATATTCAATTAGAAGAAGATGCTAATCCAAAAAGAGATCCTCAAAGGAGACTAAACCCAACAATGAAAGAAGTCGTGAGGAATGAAGTTTTGAAACTGTTAAATGCCGGTATCATTTACCCCATTGCGGACAGTAAATGGGTCAGCCCAACTCAAGTTGTTCCTAAGAAATTTGGTGTAACTTTGATAACAAATGAAAAAGGAGATTTGGTCCCTACAAGAGTTGTCACTGGATGGCGAATGTGCATTGATTATCGAAAATTAAATGCCGCCACTCGAAAAGACCATTTTCCACTCCCATTCATCGATCAAATCTTAGAACGTGTAGCTGGTCATCCTTTCTATTGCTTTCTAGATGGATATTCAGGATATTATCAGATAGAGATAGCATTAGAAGATCAGAAAAAGACCACGTTTACATGTCCTTTTGGTACTTTTGCTTTCCGACGAATGTCATTCGGACTTTGTAACGCCCCAGCTACATTTCAAAGATGCATGATGAGCATTTTCAGTGACATGGTTGAGAAGATTATGGAAGTTTTCATGGATGATTTGACTGTTTTTGGTAATTCATTTGATACTTTTCTGCTTAACTTGGAAGCTGTTTTGAAAAGATGTGAAGAAAAAGGCCTTGTGTTAAATTGGGAAAAATGTCATTTTATGGTTCCATCTGGCATAGTTCTTGGACATATTGTCTCTGAAAGAGGAATTGAAGTTGATCCAGCTAAGATTGAGCTTATTTCAAACTTGGCCACTCCAAAGACTGTTAGAGATGTTCGATCTTTTCTTGGGCATGCTGGATTTTATAGGAGGTTCATTCAAAATTTTTCAGCCATATCAAGACCATTGTGTAATCTCCTGTTGAAAGATGCTGTGTTTGAATGGACAAAAGAATGTGAAGAATCTTTCCGAACACTGATATCTAAGTTAACTTCTACACCTATCATGCAACCCCCTGATTGGAGTTTACCATTTGAAGTCATGTGTGATGCAAGCAATTACGCTTTAGGAGCCGTCTTAGGCCAACGAAGGGAAGGAAAACCTTTTGTAGTGTACTATGCAAGCAAAACCTTGAACAATGCTCAAATGAATTACTCAACCACTGAAAAGGAATTACTTGCTGTAGTATTTGCACTTGATAAGTTTCGTTCATACCTAATCGGGTCACCCATCACCGTTTTCACTGATCATTCTGCCCTTAAGTATCTCTTTTCTAAAAAGGATGCTAAAGCCCGACTTATAAGGTGGATCCTTCTTCTGCAAGAGTTTGATTTGACTATCAAGGACAAGAAAGGAGTTGAGAATGTGGTAGCTGACCACTTATCTCGTTTAGAAGTCAATGATTCTGTTGATGGTTCACCAATTCATGATGAATTTCCTGATGAACATCTATTCTCTGTTACCAAGTTACCTTGGTATGCACACATTGTCAATTATTTGGCAACTAGAGAAATTCCATCTGCTTGGAATTTGCAGGACAAAAGAAAGTTTTTGATTGAAGTGCGTAACTTTTACTGGGATGATCTGTACGTTTTCAAATACTATCGTGATCAAATCATGAGACATTGCATTCCTGAAGACGAAGTGAATATTGTCTTAAAATTTTGTCACACTGATGCATGTGGTGGTCATTTTTCTGCCAAGAAAACTGCTGCAAAGATCCTCCAATGTGGTCTTTATTGGCCCACTTTGTTCAAAGACACTTATCATTATTGTCGTTCTTGTGAAAATTGTCAAAAGTTAGGTACTCTGTCTCGTCGTCACATGATGCCTCTAAACCCAATTATAGCAATTGAAATATTTGATTGTTGGGGAATAGACTTTATGGGACCTTTTCCACCTTCTTCTAGGTACCTATACATCCTTCTTGCTGTAGAGTATGTTTCAAAATGGGTTGAAGCCGTAGCATGCCGTACTAATGATAATACAACTGTTATAAAGTTCTTGAAAGAAAATGTGTTATCTAGGTATGGTACACCACGTGCTATAATCAGTGATCAAGGCACACATTTTTGCAACCGTTCTTTTAAAACTTTGATGCAAAAGTACGACGTGATTCATAAAGTTTCGACTGCCTATCACCCACAGACAAATGGACAAGCTGAGTTAGCTAATAGAGAGATCAAACAAATTTTGGAAAAAACAGTGAATCTTGATCGAAAAGATTGGTCCTCACGTCTTCAAGATGCACTCTGGGCATACCGCACAGCTTACAAAGCTCCTTTAGGAATGTCTCCCTGTAGGCTCGTCTTTGGAAAAGCCTGTCATTTACCTATAGAACTTGAACATAAAGCTTATTGGGCTATTAAAGCTCTCAACTTTGATCTTAGTGCTGTAGGTATTGAACGGAAGCTTCAACTCTCTAAACTTGAGGAATTAAGGAATGATGCTTACAACAGTTCACGGATTTACAAAGCAAAAATGAAAGCATTTCATGACAAACATATTCTGAGAAAGAACTTTGAGCCAAATCAACGGGTTCATCTTTATGAATCTCGTCTTCACCTGCATCCTGGTAAGTTAAAATCACGATGGACATGTCCATATATTGTGAAACAGGTTTTCCTTAATGGTGTTGTTGAAATTGAAGATCCATCCGACGAAAGGATACTCAAAGTAAATGGTCAGAGATTGAAAAGCTACATAGAACGGATAACTGAACCTGAAGAAGTCACTCTTATGGCTCCAGTTTATCAACCCTGAGTAGCTATCTGTATATTCGCTTTTAAATATTTATTTTTGTTGTTTGTTTTCTTATTTTGTTTTGCTTATTTTCTCATACATAAAAATAAATAAATAAATAAAATAAAGTCTAGGGAATCTGACTTTAAAAGACCCAATTTGCAATATATTGTTGTGTGTTATGTTAGTTTTTAGTTTTTGGTTTGTTTACCACAGATCATCTCTGCAGCTGTGTTGATTCAGGTAATATTTTTGTTGCTCTCACTATTCTTTTATACATTTAGGATAATGTACGTTCTAGGTTGGAGGGAGAGGATTGTGCTTAAAAATTGTGTTTCAATGTTGTGCTATGCCAAAAATTTTTTCGATTTTGCTCAAATGATTTTTGCTCCAGATTCTTGTACCTTTTTCATTTATGTGTGTTATTTTGTGAGTCACAAAATTAAAATTAAAAAAAAAGAAGAAGAAAAAAATGTTTTGAAAATAATAGTTTCTTAGTAATTAATGTGTTATTATTTTGTTTTGATTTCTGAATTTCATATTAATGTAATATTATTTTTCTATTCTTTGAATTATTTAATTTTATACACTTTCAAAACTTTAGTTTTATTTAACATTTTTATGTGTTTATTTTTCAAAGTGTTTGTAAGCCATTCTTTTCACACACTCACTATAATGCTTAATTGTGGTGGTAAATCCAAGCTATGAATATTTGAGTTTTGTTATTTTGTGAAGATGCATAATTGAAGGCAGCAATATTTCAAAAAAAAAAAGTCAAATAAAAAAAAGAAGAGAAAATTGTAAATAAATAAAGTGTGTAATGAATAAAGTTGGATAAGTTTGGTTTCGTAGCCTCTTTAGCTCGAGTAAGTAAGTTCTAAGGGGTGCTTCAACACCTAGTACCTTAGACCAACTGGTCTGGGAGTTACTAACCCAAAGCTCACTAAATGGGTTATGGAGAAAGCTTAAGGGAGCCAAACATTGCACTATCCACAGTTGTAAAGTTTGTAAATACTTATGTTTCTGCTTTTTAATTATTCTCGTAAATAAATTTGAAGTGTTGCTGTCTGCATGAGTGATTTGAAGCAAAATATCATAATAATTTTATTCTTAGTGTTGGATGAAACTTCATAATTATACATTATCTATTTTTGCACTAAGTTTGGCATATATATATTTTGTTAAATAGCATATACATTGTTCAAATAAAATTCTGGTTTTGTTAGTTTATCTAGTTAGATAAGTCAAATTATAGTTAAATGGTTTCCATTTTATGAATATTCAATAAATCATTTCAAAATTTTATCGCTTTAATTGCTAGAGACTAGCAATAAGCTGGTTGGGGGGTGTGATGAGACTGTAAAAGTGTACATTTTCTAAGGCTTAAATCATTTATTTACACTTTTATTTCTCATTAAATTCTCTAATTAATAGCAATTTTGTGTTAATAAGTATTTTCGTGTCTTAGTGTGTAGATGTGTTTAAAAATATGTTTTTAGTGTGTTTTTATGTTTAATAGAATTTTTAGTAATTTTTAGAGTCATTTCGGTGTGTTAAATAAGTGTCTAATCTGTAAATAGTCAAAGCCGTAAAAGTAATGCGGTTATTTTATTTTGAGTTTTAGAGTGTTTGATAGTGTGTTTTAAGTTTGTAAATATGTTTTATTATATTTTAAGTAATTTCTAAAAATATTTTCAAGTCATAAAAACTATATCTGTGTCAAACCGTAGGAGACTGGAAATTTTAGGAGTTTTTATTTATTTTTATGTGTTTTAATGTAAAATAAATATTTTTGTAAATATTATGTTTGTAAAATAATTAATATTAGTGTGTTTGTGATTTTTAGATTTGAAATCTGGAGGAAAAACGGAGCAAAACGACACCAAAACGGATAAAATCGGACATCAAATGCATTAAGGAGATAAATAAAATTCGAATTTGAAATTTAAGGGACATGTGGCACATTTTCAACCTTCGGATCAGCTGTCGATTGAATCTCGCCCGTTGGATCGCTGCAGACGTCAGGCCACACGTCAGCCGAGGAGAAGCGTCAGCGCTAACGCATGTCGGAGGAGCTGCGTGCTCAGTCACGAATTCCACGTGTCAACCTTTTATTGGCGCGTGCATCACACGCGCCGACAAGCTGCAGAGTGCGTCAGAGGGAATCTCGGCCAGCGTGGAATCTGGTGCGGTCATGTCCACGTGCAGCCACTGGATGGGAATACGTAGACTGATCAAACGGCCCTAAAATCTCAGCCCACTGGTCCCACCTGGGCCCATTCTCACGCGTGTTTGAAGCCATTGGATCGTGAAGTTAACGGTCCAGATCAGCCCGATCTGGTGCCTTCTCATGCCACAAAGCACTGGATTTTGAAGCTTAGAACGCATACTGAAGAGCGAATCTTAGCATGGAAAAAAGAGAGAAAAAAAAGATGGCATCACCCGAATTTGTCAACTTTGAATAGGGAAAAATGATGATTACATGTAATATACAGTAACTTTTCAAAGGCTATAAATAGCCTTGCATTCCCCATGAAGAACACATCTCCTTCGGGCCTTTGGCCCTTCTTTCCCCTTCCTTTCCTTACTGCTGAGTTAGACTCAGCAGTATCCTCTTAGGTAATAAATAATAATAAAATAATGCTTAAATTAGAGTAGAGTGTCTGGTGAGGCAAAGAGATGATCTTGTATACATAGTATCTTGGTATGGATTTTAACTCTATATCTGTGTGGTAATGTTTATATTTTGTGGAATAAATTATATCTTTATGTTTTCAATAATTATTGTTGATGTTGTTATGCTGCCAATTTTTACATAAATTCAGTCATGCTTTCTTTATGTAATTTAATTGTGTTACATAGTTAATATTAATAATAATGAAATAATGCTTAATTTTATGGAATGTCTTTTACTGCAGTATGACTTGTTATATTGTCGATTCTAGATATTTCATAAGACGAAGTGCTGCCAGAGTTGATGTAAAAATTTATTCCACTAAAATATATTAATTTTGATTTGTTAATATCTTTTCTATCCCATAGTTATGTTAATTATAATTGAGTGACAGCTGTTATAATTTTAATAATTAGGGCACCAAATCATTAGTGACAGATGATTATTTTGCTAGTTTTTATAGGAAAACCCTTACTGCATTATGGCTTGCTATATTGTCGATTTAGGTTGACCTATATAATTAGTAAAATGTGCTTGCAATTAATGAGATAAGATATAATAAATCAAATACTTTAGATAATTATTAATTAGAGTTGAAATTTCATATCAGTTGCAAAACATACAAAGGATTCTCCAAGCTTCACCGTTTTAATTTCATTTCTTTTGAATTAAAATTTTGAATAAAAACCACAAAAATATTCATCTCATTTTACTCTTTCCTTTGAAAAAGTGCTTGCCTTTTTGACCGTTTATTTTTAACAGTTTGCCGAGGCACAAATTTTCATCTCCCTGTGGATATGACAACTTTTCTACACTACATACGTCCGCCGTTTATTACAAAGAATAAACATTTCTTGGGCGTTACCAGCGGGTGAGTGTGTAAACCATATATGTAGACCTTGTAAGGTAATGATTAGGGATCTAGAAAATAATTTGATTATAATCCCCATCGATGGGGGAACAATGGTCGTTTACTAGGATGGTAATGCTCGAATAAAGAGTGATTGACTTATAAAAACATTTCTAGGAGGACGAAGAAATTTAGCATGCTATATGTATATACTTCTTTAAGACCTAGGAAAGGAATCTAATGCTACATGAAGAAATGCAGCAACATTGGTGGCTGATGAATTCAATGATGTCTTCCCGACAAGTCGTCTAGATTAGGATCACATCGGGAGATTGAATTTGGCATCTAGTTATCCTTGAGGATCGCTTAGATTTCTATAGCACTACATCGATTCGCGCCTAAAGAGATGAAGAAATTAAGAAAACAATGTCAGGAATATGCGGATAAAGGACATATTCAGGATAGCTTGGGATGCGCCAATTCTGTTCACCGAGAGACATAATGGTACGCTCAAGTTGTGCATTGATTATCGACAGCTGAATCAGGTTGCTGTGAAAAACAAGTATCCCCGGCCTAGGATCGATGAGTTATTTGGCCAGCTAGGAAGTTCACGATATTTCTCAAGGGTAGATTTGTGGTCTAGAAGCACCAGCTGCATGCCAAGAAGGTTGAGTTTCTGGGGCATATTATTTCCAAGCAGAGTATCTCAGTGGATCTGTCTAAGATAAAGGCTATAGTATGGTAGGGATGATCGAAGATCGTGGCTAAGGTTCGTAGCTCTTTAGGACTTGTCGGGTACTATAGGAAGTTCGTAAAGGATTTCTCAAAGATAGCAGTTCCATCGATGCGGTTAATCAGGAAAAGTGTCAAGTTTGGATAAGATGAAAAATGTGACTACGCTTTCCAAGAGTCAAAGAATAGATGAATTAATGTTCCTATATTGGCTATATCGAGTAGTGACGAGCTTTTTGAGGCCTACACTGATACGACAAGACAAGGACTCAGACATATGTCGATGCAGCATGGACGAGCTGTGGCTTGTGAATTGTGGTGGTCAAGGCCTCGCTTACAAGCAAGACTACCCTATACACGAGTTAGAGTTTGCTATAGTGACTCATGCTTTGAGGATCTAGAGACGTTATTTGTATGGAGTGGTGTTTTAGGTTTTCTCGGATTACAAGAGCTCAACATATTTGTTCACTCGAGGGATTCAGATTTGAGGCAACAAAGGTAGATGGAATATAGGGAGGACCAGGACTTCTCGCTGTAGTATCATCTGGGTAGGGCTAATGTAGCTGCAAATGCGCTCAGTAGGAGGTCTTTAGGGATCCGCGTATATCTGGCACTAGAGAATTGGAAGGGAGATGCTACAGTAAGCAAAGATGGACTACAGTACCATGAAGACTTCGATCAGGTATCGGCGTATCTTAGGAATTCGGCTCCAGCACGTGTTCGGACGATAAAGCAAAATCAATGGTGGGACCAGCATCTTTAAGGGAAGTGAACACGAATATAGATCAAGGAGCAATTTAAAGGCTAGAGGATTCCTACAGATGGGCCGTTGTAGTCTCAGGGGATGTCTAGCAGTGTTTGCGATCGAGGCAGTGGTGAAGGCGTTAATGGACGAAGCTCTCAAGTCTTAATTCGCTATTCATCCAGGAGCACCATAATGTATCGCGATTTGCAGAGGTAGTACTAGTGGAGAGGCATGAAGAAAAATATTCACAAGTACATGGCCAAATGTGTGATTTGTCTCTAGTTAGTAGCCGAGCATCAGAAGCTTGTTAGTAAGCTCTCCTTTCTTTCTCTCAAATTCAAATTTTGAATTCAAGCTTCAGTTTTCAATAAATTGAGAGCTAGGAAGCAAGATTTAACGTCCATAAACACAAATCAGAGCTCAGATTTAAGCTTGGATTTATTTTTCTAAAACTTTAAATTTTTGTTTTGAAATTTCCATAAATGTTCCAATATGAGTTTTGTGAGCATAGGAGACCTTGAACCCAAGTTATAGAACCTCAAAACATCTAGAAACTAGGCTTGGATTGATGAGAAACAGATTTAAATCAAGTTTTTCTATTTTTCTTCATTTTTCTTATTTTTAGAATTTATTAAAATTTTCTATGCAAATCTTGTTTAAAGTTGTTTTAAAGTGTTTGATTATGTTTTTCCATCATTTATGAATGTTTTCTATGCTTGGGAATTGAGAAAAATAAGTGAAAATGAGATTTGGGCTCAGGGAGGCCAAGACCTGAGTCTGGAACTTTCTAGATTCTTCTAGCTTGGCAGGCTAGATTCATGAGTTTGGTAGGCCAGACTCATCCCTTCGGTAGGCCAAACCTACGAAACTTCAATAGGCTGGTCTTGCCTGGCCGGTAGGCCAAACTGTGTAGTTCGGCAGGCTGGACCAGGGAATTCATAAGGCCGACCCAGCCTTGCAAAAATTGTCATTTTTTGCCCATTTTCATTGTTTTAAACCAAATTAAGATTTTAAAATTATAATATGATTCTACAGGCATAAATGGTACACTAGGACATCATGAAATAGCTCAGTTGTGTAGAATGACTTAAGCTAGATATTGACAAACTTAGTTTATATGTAGATCATTTGTGGTTCTGTGGAGCTAACGTATAGCGGGTCGGGACTACGGTGCTGAGCCACGATACAGGATATCGAGGTAAGACATCTACCTTTTCTTTGATAGCCAAGTTTTTAATGATTTAGCCTTAAAGGATTCTTCCAAAATGTTTTCAATAAATGACAAAATGTTTTAAATGTTCTTACAAGGGGGCTTTGGCCACAAAATGACTTCTTTCAAAATGATTTCTTTCAAAATGATTTCTTTCAAAACGGATTTCAAGGACGGTTTAGATAAACTTTTAGTATTTTTCATTACTTGCATAAGAACGAATGTTCATAATAAATGTAATTGAGAATACTCAGTAACATAGGGTTTAAATAATGATAAATACACATTTGGGCATGATGCCATATTCAGAGATCGAGTCGTGTAGAGTGCGAACTTGGAAGTAGGTCCCGAAACCCAACTGGGTCACTACGATGGTGATATAATGGCTTTGCCAACAAACTAATTGATAGAGAATATTTTAGATGAATAGTGTTTTTTAGAAAAGGGAAGGATGAATTAAATATGTTCCATCCATCTTTCCAAATTTTTTATAAATTATCTTCTAATATGATAATTTATGTTTAAAACTTATGTTCTCTAAACCCTAGTCCCACCGAGCCTTCCGCTCACCTTTTTCTTTATTTTTTTTAAACCTTTCACTTAGGTAGATTGCAGCTTAGGATCGACAGGGAGGCAACATGGCAACAAGTGAGTCATAGGAATACTGTTTTAGGTTTTTGCTTTATTTAATTCAAGGCGTGTATTATTTTAATATCTATCTCTCGTGTTGGACTATGAATGTATTATTTTATTGTTGATACCATGTGTGCGTATAAATATAGGTCCGGTGGGGCCCGGCTTATGTTTAATTATCTGCAATATTTTATTTTATGTTTTACTATTTCAAATAACGATAAATGTTTTCGAATGTTTTTAAAATTATCACGTTTTTCAAAATAACCCAAATCAATTAATTGGTGATTTTAATCAAAAATTTAGTTTAATTAACTAAATAAATCCTTCACGTCACTACCCGTACTTTGGGGCGTGACAAAAAGTTAAATCACAAAAGTTGTAGAAATCACTGAAAATGTTAAGGCAATATGGACAGATTGTCAAAATCCTGTACAGTTGATAAGTTATGAATTTTATGAAATTTTAAGCGTAAAATTTCAAGAAATGAATGTTAGGAAATGTTTAGGATTTGACCAAAGAGCTTATGTAAGTTTTATGCCTTGCAAAAAACTGAACGTTTTGGTATAAAGTGGTCGTTTTTAGTTCCAGGTGTAAAAATGTCAAGATTTTTGTATTTTGGGCCAAAACCATGAAATTGTATGAAATTGGGTTTTCATAAAAAAAAAAATTAGGTTTCTACATTTCTTTGGGCAGTGAGTATCCACAGGGTTTATGTTTTTAAAGATTTAGAGTTTAATTAAGTAAAGAATGAAAGAAACAAACGTTAGGGGTAAAAACACAAAGATTTGCAAGTTTCGGGTCAAAACTGCAAAGCTTTGACAAAACATATTTCATTGAAAGGAAAACCATTGTTTTTTCATAATAGTATGAGACATAAAGAAATGAAAGTTATGTTTTAAAATGGGTTTTGAAAGTTTTCTAAGACCCGTCAAGGGCAAAATAGTCATTTTACGAAAACGAACCCAAAACGCCCAATGTTGGAAAACATTCTTGGATGAAAAATATTTTGTATCTTTTTAGGTAACAAAATAGTTACAAAATAGTCAAGTGAGATGGGAAATTTAACTAAAGGACACTTAACAACAAAGGTAACTTAGTAGGTTACAAAGTCAAGTAAAGAAAGAATAATAAACCGATGGGTTATATAATTAAGTAAAGGGAAAGGTAACTCGGTGGGCTTCAAATTTAAGTTAAAGAAATGGAGTTAACCAATAGGATACAAAGCAAAGGGAAAGGTAAGCTTATGGGATACCAAGTTAAGTAAAAAGGAATAAATGATTAACGATTAAGTTCTGTTATCAATCCAGTAGATTGGTAATATGAAAAGTTAACTAATAAGTCAAATGTCGTCTGATCAGGACATAAAAGCCGACTAATGAAAGGAAAAGGAATGCGATGGGAACGTTAGAGCTATAGACAGGTAAGTTCAAACCTTACCTACAGCATGAAGTATATGATTTTAAAAATGTTTATATATATGTTTGCAAATGTGTTTGCAATTGCTATGTAAGTTATTTTTAAAATAAGTTTGCATTTGTTATGCAAAAGGTTTTAAAGTTAAAATCAAGATTTGCAATGTACTTGCATTTATTATGTTTAAAGCATGATTGCATTTAATATGCATAAAGTTAAAAGATCAAGTAAATGTTTGCAATGTATTTGCAATTATTATTCTTAAAGTATGTTTGCATAAAAAATGCACAACGTTTTAAAAAGTACAAGTTATGATTTACAAATGTATTTGTCATGCCCTGGAGTACGGGAGGTGACGTGACAGGTTAATTAGAATTAAGTCATATTTTAATTAAACACAAATTAAAGGATTTGATTAATTATGAAAAACGTGACAATTTAATACTTTTTAAATAAATATTTATAATAATAAAACAAGTAAGATTAAGCAATATAAAATAAAATAACAAAGAGAGAGGGAAACACGCATTGGGCCCCACTGGGCCCATAATTTGTGCACACGTATAGTATTGAAAATAATTAAATTACAACCACAGTCTAATATAGAAAGAGAAGTTAGAATAATGCATGCCTTGCTTAATTAATGCAAATAACCTACACAGTGTCATCTACTGCTCACGAGTCCGGTCGTTGGACTTTTCGTCAATCCTAACCTAGATTCTACCTAGAGGGGAAGGGTTTGAAAAAAAGTAAAAAGTAAGCGAAAGGCTCAATAGGAATATAATTTAAAATCATTTAATTTGAATAAAAAATTTATCATAAAGAAAATTTTTTCAAAAGAACAGGGTTAAATCAATCATCAAATGAATTCAAATAAAATTTTTCTTACCAAAATTAGTTCCTTGTTCGTCCAGGAAAAGATATTATTATCTTTCTTGGGCAAACCATATATAACACCACTGTAGTAGCCCAACTGCGTTTCAGGACCTACCCCCAAGGTCGTATGCTACATGACCCGATATTTGAATATGGCATCATACCTTTATGTTCATTTTTATAATTACTTAAAACCTATTTTACCAAGTATATTCATTTACATTTATTATGTGGTTTATTATGAATATCATTTCATTCTACTATTTACGAAAACAACTAATAAAAACCTTTTTCAATCAATCATTGAAATATTTTGAAAGAAATTGTTTTTAAGGCCAAAATCATTTTAAAACTAGGCTATCAAGAAAGATGGGTAGAAGTCCTACCTCAATGTCTTGTGCTGATGTTCAACAGTGTAGTCCTGGTCCTCCATACATTAGCTCCACGGAACCACGAACAACCTTAAACAAGAACTGGGTTTAGCAGTATCTAGCTTAAGATATCCTACGTTGCTAAGCTACCTCATGGTGTTCTAGTGTGCCATTTAAGTCCATAAAATTATGCTGCAAGATTAAAATCTTAATCGGGATTCAAAACAATAAAAACGGATGAAAAACGACAAATTTTCTTGATGCCTGGTCTGCTTGTCGGTTTCGTTGGTCTGGCCAGTTCGGCGTGCCAACCATCTGGGTCTGGACTATCAAACTTTTCCAAGTTTGGCCTACTAAACGTATGAGTCTGGCCTACCGAGCTCATGAATCCGGCCTACCGAACTGGAAAATTCTAGAATTTTCCAAAACTCAAGTCTCAACCTCCCCGAGCTCAATTCCTCATTTTCAACTTGTTTTCTCAATTCCCAGACATACAAAACATTCATAGAAGGTAGAAAAACATAGTAGAGCACTTTTAAACTAGTTTAAACAAGATTTGCATAGAAAAATTAAAGAAAATCCAAAATAAAAAATGGATAAAAATAGAAAAACTTGATTTAAATCCCTTTTTCATCAAACCAAGCCATGATTCTAGATAATTTGAGTCCTACTAACTTAGATTAAAGGTTTTCTAAGCTCAAAAGGACTCGGATTTCAAAATGCTAAGAAAATTAAAGAAGCTAGGAAAAGTTTGAAATTTTGAAAACTAACCTTGATTTAACCTTTGATTCAAATTTGTGGTTGTTAAATCACATTCCCAAGCTTCCAATTCAACGGAGGATTGAAGTTTGAAGTCAAAAGTTTTTGAATTAAAAGAGAGGGAAGAGAGAAAGAGAGAGGCAGTGAGAAAGAAAGAGACGAGGGAGTGAGAGAGAGAGAGTGTGCGTGGGAGAGTGAGGGAAAGAGAGAGAGATTAAATAAAAGAAAAGGTAGGTGGTTTCACTGTGTGAAAACCATATTCCACTCACGGTTTTGCAAAAAGAGGTATATTTGGCATTTGACAATTGTTTTGTTTTAAAATTCAAAATAACAAATAAAAATAATCAAGAGTAATAAAAAATGATTAAAACTAATTAGAAATAACATTAATTTAGAAATGTCACAAAATAATCAAATTAAGTTTAAAAATACATCATGGTACACTAATACACCACATTATACACTAATGTCACTTAATTAATTTTGGGATGTTATAGCTCTTTAACCCTAAAAGAAATTTCGCCCTCGAAATTACAATCAACTCAAAAATAGAACAAATGCGAATACAACTCTAGCATGGTCGATTCTAACTCCCAAGTGGTTCATCAATCCCGTGATGCTGCCACACAACCTTCACTAATGGTATGTCATGACGTCACAAGTTGATCACTTTTCGATCGATAATCTAGATCGACACTTCCTCGTATGTCATGTCTTCTTGGATCTGCATGTCATGGAATGAGACTATCTTGCTTTAGTCAGGTGGACACTTACGAAGCATCGACATGTGGAACACATCATGAACATAAGAAAGCTTGGGAGGAAGTTCGAGCTGATAAGCAACCACACCAACGCGTTGAGTAACCTTGAACGGTCCTTTGTACCTCGGTGCAAGCTTCCCACTTACACCAAATCACGATATGCCCTTGCGAGGTGATACCTTCAAGAGTACGAAATCCCCTGCTTTGAATTCTAGCGATTGGCATCTCCTATCCATATAGCTCTTCTGCTTACTTTGAGCAGCTCTTAACTGATCTTGGATTATGGCGACCTTTTCATTGCTATCACGAATCTCATTGGTCCGAGAATAATCTATCCTCAGGTTCTACCCAACACACCGACGACCAACATGGTCGTCCATACAGTGCTTCAAACGTTGCCATGCCAATGCCCGCTTGGTACCTGTTGTTGTACGCAAACTCTGCCAAATGTTGATACTTCTTCCAATTCCCACCGAAATCTAAAACGCAAGCACGTAACATGTCTTCAAGAATTTAGATGACTTGCTTAGATTTCCCATTGGTCTAAGGATGAAACACCGTGCTAAAGTTCAAATCTGTCCCCAAGGCCTCTTGAAGGCTCTTCCAATACTTGGCGTTGAACTTGGTGTCTCTATCAGATGTAATAGATAAGGGAACTCTGTGTAATCTCACTATATTTTGTAGGTATAGCTCCTCGAGAACTCTCCTCAAACATGTTGACCTAAAAAGGATGAAATGCGTTGATTTCGTCAACCTTTCGACCATGACCCAAATTGTATCATGTCTTTGCTCCATTCTCAGCAAACCGGTAAAAAAATCTATCATGATTGCTCCCATTTCCACCCTAGATAGGAAGTGGTTGAAGCTAACTTGCTGGCTTCTAGTGCTCGGCCTTCAATTGAAGACAAGTTGCATACTTTGCTACGAATTCTTAAACATCCTTCTTCATGCCTATCCACCAATATTGCCTCCTTAAATCATGATACATCTTCATGCTCCGTGGATGAATGGCGAACTAAAACTTGTATGCTTCATCCATTACAACCTTCATCATTTCTACTATTGTTGGAATTGCTAGACGCTCCCTGAAGTACAATGATACATCCACATGTATTCTCCATTCTTGAAATTACTCTCCGTTCTAAATTCAGATCTAGATCCCCTGAAGGTGCTGGTCTCACCACTAATTTTGTTTCACCATCTGAACGAGAGTTGGGGTCATCTTCATATGATACATTGAAACTTAATCATAGTCTTCATAGTACTGTAGCTTGTATTCACTCACTGTTGCATCTCTTTTCCATTCTTCAAGAGCCAAACAAGCTAGAATCCCTGAAGGCTTCCTGCTGAGCACATCGGCAAATACGTTAGCTTTTCCAGAATGGTACTGTAGCACAAAATCATAATCTTCCATGTATTCCATCCTCCTTCGCTGCCTTAAGTTCAAATCTCTCTAAGTGAACAGATACTTCAAGCTCTTTTGGTCAAAGAAAACCTAAAACGTCACCCCTTATAGATAACATCTCTAGATCTTCAGTGCATGAATCACTGTTGCAAGCTCTAAGTCATGAGTAGGGTAGTTTTGCTCATGAGGTCGTAGCTGTCTCAATCTATATGCCACCACGTGTCCATGTTGCATCAACACGCATCCAAGTCTGCATCTTGAAACATTCGTGTAAACTTCGTATGACTCATCACTATTTGGGATAATCAATACCGAAGCTGTTGTCAACCGATTCTTTAACTCCTCTAAGGCAAACTCGCATTCTTCATCCCACTTGAATCTGACATTCTTCCTAATTAATCTTATCAAAAAGCTGCTATCTTCGAGAAGTCCTTTGCAAACTTCCTATAGTATCCCACGAGTCCCAAGAAACTACGAATCTCGGCCACATTCCTCGGTCATTCCCATTCCATTGGCTTCTACCTTAGAAGGATCCACTGAAATGCCTTGTTCGAAAATGACATGCCCTAGAAACTTGACTTCTGTCAACCAAAATTCACACTTTTCTTTCTTGGCATAGTGCTCCTGCAGAGTTTGAAGCACGATCTTGAGATGCTGCTCATGCTTCTCCCAAGTCTTAGAGTAGACCAAGATATCATTGATGAACACGATCACGAACTGATCAAGGTAAGGCCTAAATATCCTGTTCATCAGGTCCATGAAAGCTGCCAAAGCATTCGTCATTCCAAATGGCATCACCAAAAATTCGAAGTGCCCATCACTACAAGAAATTTTGGATTAGAACCTTTATTTAACGACCGTTTTCCAAAAACGGTCGTGGTAAGGTGAGAAAAGCGCGGCGAGTTACGCCCGCGAAAACGAAGACCGTCGTGGAAGGGGGCGGGAGCTACCATAACAGTTTTTTAAAAACCGTCATGAAATACCTAAGATTCCATGACGGTTTTTTGAAAAACCGTCGTGGAAGCTTCTTGATTCCATGGCGGTTTTTAAGAAAACCATCATGGAATATCAAGCTAACACAAAGGTTTTGTGAAAAACCGACGTGAAAGCTTAGGTATTTCACGATGATTTTTTTTTAAAAAACTGTCGTGGTAGTTAATACATTCCACGACAGTTTTTTAACAAAATCGTAGTGGTATCTTACTTAAAACCCCTTTTCCACCTCAACATTCAGACACAATTCAGAAACTCGCTTCTCAAATACAGACACAGACCCGTCTGAATCAACTGCCGCCGTCCCTCTCTGCCTCCACACTACTTAATCTCAGCCCAAATTGTAAGTTTTTGTTAGAAATTGATAAATTGTTGTTGATTGTGTTGTATAATTAATCTGAAATTGATAAATAGTTGTTGATTTTGTTGTTTATTCTATGAAATTTGTATTGTGGATCATGGGTATGATTTCTTTGTTTTATAATGAGTATGTGTAACTTGTTTTATGATGGGTGATGTTTTTGTTTTATGATTAATTAATATATATAGGTGGGTATATATATATATAGATTGTGAAATTAATTTTAATTGAATATTTGCTATTTATTATTTCGATTTAGGTATTGCAAAATGGATAGGAAATGGATGTGGGATTTTCGATTGTCTAGAGAGTATGTGAATGGTGTGGAAGAGTTCTTGGATTTTGCCAAAAGTCATGCCAATGGTGATAAAATTTAGTGTCCTTGTGTTCAATGTGAAAACCATAGATTGCATCCAATTCCAATTGTTAGAGGACATTTATTTCGAAATAGAATTATAAGTAGTTATCAAACGTGGCATTTTCATGGCGAGTCTAATTTCAATCCAACTTTACTAAGTAAAGAAAAGCAAGCTATTGTAGAGGATAATATGGATAATCAAGACAATATGGTTGACAAGGTCAATGATTTAGAAGAACACTTTATGCACCGTTCGGATTTATTTGAGACAATGATGAATGATGCAGAGACACCCATGTATGAGGGATGTACCAATTTCACTAAATTGTCTACTTTAGTTGGATTATAGAATTTGAAAGCGTCGGGTGGGTGGTCAAATTCTAGTTTCACAAAGCTATTGGAATTTTTAAAAAGCTTTTACTAGAGGGTAATAAATTATTAACTAGTATGTATGAGGCTAAGAAGACTTTGAGCACTTTGGGAATGGATTATGAGAAAATTCATGCTTGCGAAAATGATTGTGTTCTCTACAGGCATGAGTATGAGGACGAGAATTATTGTCCAGTTTGTCAACAACCAAGGTGGAAGAAAGGAAAGGAGCCAAAAGATAGCAAGAATGGAGTGCCAAAGAAAGTGTTATGGTACATTCCACCGGTACCACGTTTGAGGCGTTTATTCAGAAACCCAGAACATGCCAAGAATTTGACATGGCATCATGGCAAACGAGTCGATGATGGTATGGTTAGACACCTAGCGGATTGACCACAATAGAAGACTTTTGAAGCCGATCATCCCAACTTTAGTGCAGATCCAAGAAACATACATTTCGCTTTGTCGATGGATGGAATGAACCCACATGGTAACATGAGTAGTAGGCATAGCACTTGGCCCGTAATACTTGTTAACTATAATCTCCCTCTGAAGTTGTGCATGAAGCGAAAGTTTTTAATGTTGTCTTTATTGATTTTGGGTCCTCACCAACCAGGCAATGACATTGATGTATACTTGGCACCGTTAATCGATGACCTAAAAAAGTTGTGGGAAAATGGAGTTGAAGTTAGAGATGCTTACCAAAAAGAGACGTTCACACTCCATGCAATGTTGATATGGACAATTAACGACTTCCCCGCATATGGTAATTTATCTGGTTATTTGGTGAAGAGTTCTATTGGTTGTCCTATTTGCATGAAGGAAACGTCTCACAAACGATTGAAGAATGGGAAGAAAACCGTTTTTCTTGGTCATAGAAGATGGTTTCCAAGAGATCATCGCTACCACAAACAAAAGAAAGCTTTTGATGGCAACAATGAAGAAAGAGACCCCTCTCGCCCTTTGATAGGTGAACAAATATTTGAATGGTAAAAGATATAAGAGTTGTATTCGGTAAGAGAAAGCGAGGTAAGGACAAGCCGCCAAATGATGGACCATGGAAAAAAAGATCAATCTTCTTTTTTCTTCCCTATTGGAAGACACTTTTTGTTCGTTATTACTTGGATGTTATGCATATTGAGAAAAATGTTTATGAATCTATAGTCGACACATTGCTTGACATTCCAGGCAAGACTAAGGATGGTGAAAAAGTATGGTTGGATCTTATACAAATAGAGATTAGGCCTAATTTGTATCCCAAGAAAAGAGGGAACCGTACTTACTTACCTCCGACAAAGCACACGTTATACAGAGCAGAAAAGAAAAAGCTCTGTCAATAGCTTGCTTCATTGAAAGTGCCGAACGGGTATTCTTTGAACTTTAAAAAGTTGGTGTCAGTGAAGGATTTGAAACTTATTGGCATGAAAACACACGATTGTCATGTGTTGATGCAGCAATTACTACCACTTGCTTTGCTGGAAATTCTAACAAAGGATGTGAGATTTGCAATTTCCAAGTTGTGCTCGTTCTTCAATTCAATATGCTCGAAGGTCATTGATCTACTTGTGCTAGATTCACTGCAATTAGAGTTGGTGCAAACCTTATGCATGCTTGAAAAGTATTTTCCACCAGCATTTTTTGACATCATGATTCATTTAACAGTGCACTTAGTACGTGAAGTTAAGTTATGCGGACCGGTGTATTTGAGATGGATGTACCCATTTGAAAGATATATGAAGGTTTTGAAGGGCTATGTGAAGAATCGAAATAGGCCGAAGGGATGTATTGTAGAAAGTTACATAGCTGAGGAATCGATTGAATTTTGCTCCGAGTACCTATCTAATGCGGACACAATTGGGGTGCCAAAGACTATAAACATTAAGGCTAGGGGACTATCTACGGGCAATCCTTCATCAGTAAATCGAGAGGAGTGGGAGCAAGCTTGTCTTTATGTCTTGCACAATGCTAATGAAGTGGAGCCTTTCATTGAGGTGCACATGAACGAATTAAAAAAAGCATACCCAAAAATAGCAAGAAATGAGAAGTGGTTGCAAGATGAACATAATCGGACCTTTCGGTTGTGGATTAGAGCACACATCTATGGCAAGTGCTCTACATCACAAGATGGAGGCATGTCACAAGAGTTGAAGAACCTAGCTAGAGGACCGTCGTCAGTAGTTACAAGGTATATGTCATATTCCATAAATGGTTACACTTTCTACACTCGCGAAAAAATAACGGTGTGACTCTCTGTGCTGAGGATATGCATATTGTCTCCGCCAAGGACAAGAATCCGGTATATGGGACCATAAACTACTTTGGTTTCATTGAAGATATTTGGGAACTTGATTATGGGGGATTACGCATAGCACTTTTTAAGTGCAAATGGGCCGACAATAACTATGTTAAGAACGATGATGACGGCATCACGTTGGTTGAGTTTAGAAGATTGGGATATAGGAATGATCCCTTCATTATGGCATCACAAGCAATCCTAGTTTTTTATACTATAGAATCTCAAGACATGGAGCTATCTCTAGTCATCCTGACAAAGCCAAGAATAGTTATCGACGATGAAGAAGTTGATAAGGATTGTTCAGACATCCATTCATTCATAAAGGGATTGCCACTGGTTAAAGAGATAGATAATTTTGAAGATGATGTTTCACACTTGCTTTGTGAAGATGTGGAATGGATATGTATTGAGGAACCAATGAGAAAAAAGATAAAAGGATGAGCATGAATAAACCTTTTTATGTTAATTTACTTTTACAATTTTTCTTTAAATTATTTCATTTTTCAATCTTTTTTAACGGGTTTTGTATATGTATCTATAATAAAATTTATGGTGAAAATGGAGATAACGTATTCATGATTTTGGGCCCTTGGATGCTTAACACATGGGTTGGCCACCCCAGGTAGCAAAGAATATTATTATGTGTAAGAAATGTTAAGACAATTTTTTTACAACGGCTTTTGCAAAAACTGTCGTGGAACACTATCTTCTATGACGGTTTTAAAAAAAAACCATTGTAGAATATATAGATTCTACTACCATTTTCAAAAATTTCAAAAATTTTTCAAATCACATCTTCCACGACCTTTTTGTGAAAAACCTGTTGGAAAAAGTACACAGTGGAATTTTAAAAATTTTATATCAGAGTATTTTCTAAAATACAAGTTTGACATGCTATATGCATAAATTAACCAGATCTTACTAACCTTTGATTCCCGAAGAACCCTTGCCAAACGTGAAGAGAAGTAACGTTTCAAAAGAGCCTCAACCAACTAGTCTTCTTTGTTATTCTCTATCCACGATCGGAGTGAGTGTGGCTCACACGTATAGCTCTTCCACTAAGTGACTCTCCTTCCAACCAATTGAGAAAACCCAAAGCAAGTGTTCGTGATTTGTGAACAAGAGCTCTTAGGGAGTTTCGAGTTTCTCACCAGCAGAGTATCACTCTTAATCTCTCAATTGATCTGAATAACTTATGTGACTTACTCCCTATTTATAGAGGTTGGGTCTAGGGTTAGTCCTTATCAGATTAGGTCTCAAAATTCGAATTAAAATCAAATTCGGATCAATATCTGATAAGATCCACATAAAAACGCGTGATCTTATCCTTTGCTTATCGACAAGCCAAACTTGAGGATCGGCATGCTGAACTGCCAATTAATATCTTAGCAAATCTTTTATTTTCCACCCAAGATTATATAGGATAAAGTCTCAGTTTTAATTCAAATAGCCTAATAGAAAAGTTATCTGATTAAAACAACTTTATCTAGATAATCTCTAGAAAAATAAATGAACTCCTAATAATTCTACAAGTTTATCTTGAACTAATTTATTCAAAATTAAATCAACCGATAAATAGACAAGAATTATCCGATCCCAATAATTCAACAAGTTTATCTTGAATTAATTTTATCACAAAATTAATTCAACCGATAAACAGACATGAATTATTTGATTCTTTCAAATTTCAACCAATTTGACACATCTGACATAAGTCACCAATTATTGGAAAAGCACGCCGTATCATTATAGGATTTTGTGAGCTAGCAAAGGGGACCAAATGGACCTATATAGTTCAAGCTCTCGATAATTACGAAACCCAATATCCCAGATATACATTTCATAATTATCAATTCCAACGCTACTCCACTAAAAGCTTGGAGCTATACTCTCAAACTACATAGAATTACGAAGCCTGTATAGCTAAGTCTGCATGACATATCATAGTGTATCGTATCCCTATATGATTATCCATAATTGGCTTAAGGACAAGTTCTGTCTTACCTTCCCAATTATTTTTATCTTACATTTCATTATCTCACCATCGAAAAACTTACCATCCAAAGATAGTATACCACTCGGTTACAGGATAACGCATATAAGAGGATATCACTACTCCTAAAGAGGAGCTATGGATTCCATACCTATGAATAATAGGTCTACGCTATCAAGAGTTATGTCTCCAACGTACCAGCATGTATACCACCATTAAGATGTGGGTGTCACCCTTTGGTACATCAAAAGACACAAGTCAAGACAACGGGCCTACTATTCATCTTAAGATTAAGATACAATACAAATGATTGTCTAAAGGAATCGATTTGTCGAGACAGGATTATTTACCCAAATCAATTCACTTCATGTCCTGATCCAACACATTGTCACCTATGACAACGTGTCAATATTTCTATTCACGGGTCCACCTCCGATGGCCAAGACAAACCATCGCCCAATTGGGATATAGACAACATAACAATCTTTACATGAATAAAGCGCCCAACTTTATTCCCTCGATTGTGGATCTTATGATTTAGACCATCACCTTAAGAATCGTGTCTTCCGCATAATCTGTCCATTATATGCCCAATTCTTAAGGTTTAGACTGATAGTCTCAGACTATTGTTTGCTTAACATACATTCAACAAATATGAACGTAAAGAGGACAAGATTTGGTATATAAACAATAAATATTTTTTTTATTGATAAAAATATCTCCAAAAACTTATTACATTTTTACTCCTTAGGGCATACATGTCTAACAAAACTGTCGTGGAAGACAAGTCTTCCACGACCGTTTTGTGAAAACCATCATGGAAGATGGTCTTCCATGATGGTTTTTCATAAAACGGTCGTGGAAGACCTAGTCTTCCACGACGGTTTTTCACAAAAACGGTCATGGAAGATGTGATTCTTCAAATTTTTGAAATTTATGCCAACAACCCATATATATCTATGCGCGCCCACCATCATTGAGATGCCTCACTCTCCTCTCTCAAATCCCTCTTTCTCTCTCTCTAAAATCTCTCTCTCTCTCTAAAATCGCCTCCACTGCGCCGCCATCACCTCCAACGCACCGCCATCGCCTCCACTAGGCCGCTATCACCTCTACCGTCGGTAAGCTCCCCCTTCCTCTCTCTCTTCTTCCCCCTCCCTCTCTTTCTCCTCTTCCCCCTCGCCCCCACCCCCTACCCACACCCGCCCCTCAACCCCACCCCCACCCCCACCCACCCCTCGGCCCCTCGCCCCGCCCCTGGCCCAGTCCCCCCACCCCCCCCTAGCCCCCCTCCCCCCCCCCCCCCCTTCCCACCTCGCCCACCACCCCACCCTACCTCGCCCACCCCCCCACCTGCGAGGCCCAGCCCCCCCCACCCCGCCCCTCGAGCAGCCCCCCCACCCCCACCCCCACCCGCCCCTCAACGCACCGCCATCGCCTCCACTAGGCCGCTATCACCTCTACCATCGGTAAGCTCCCCCTTCCTCTCTCTCTTCTTCCCCCTCCCTCTCTTTCTCCTCTTCCCCCTCGCCCCCACCCCCTACCCACACCCGCCCCTCAACCCCACCCCCACCTACCCCTCGGCCCCTCGCCCCGCCCCTGGCCCAGTCCCCCCACCCCCCTTCCCTAGCCCCCCTCCCCCCCCCCTTCCCACCTCGCCCACCACCCCACCCTACCTCGCCCACCCCCCCACCTGCGAGGCCCAGCCCCCCCACCCCTACCCTCTAGGCCCGCCCCTCGAGCAGCCCCCCCACCCCCACCCGCCCCTCGCCATCTGTGAAATTGTGTAATTGAAGTTGTAAAGATGTGCATATGTATAACATGTGAGGATATGTGAATATGTGAAATTATGTGCATATGTGTAATTTGTGGAATTATATATGTAATTGAAATTGTGAATTTGTGAATATGTGTAACGTGTGAAACAAAATGAATATGTGAAATTATGTTGTTGAAATTGTAAACTTGTGAATATGTCAATATTTGAATACGTCAAATTATGTCAATATATGTAAAGTTGTGCATATGTGTAATATGTGAGGTTATGTAAATATGTGAAATTAAAGAAATTATGTGAATATGTGCAATTTGTGAAATTATGTATGTAATTGAAATTCTAAATTTGTGAATATGTGTAATATGTGAAATTAAATGAATATGTGAAATTGTGTAAAAATGTAAGAAGTGTAATATGTGTAGTTTGTGATTTAATATTAGTATGTATGTGTTAGTTTTTGAATACTTTGCACAGGTATTATGTCTCGCCCCATTGATAGTGACCAGTACGAGGACGAGTACGAAGACTACACTCCATCTTCATCATAATATAGCAAGGGAAACCAACGCAGTAAGCTATGAAGGCAAATCGAATTTAATCCAAAAGTAGACTTTAAGCGAAGGGGTACATTAATGAAAAAAATTCATCGGATGAGAAAGAAAGGTTTAAGAATTGAAGTGGCTTTTGATTCAAAAGGCCAACCAGAAGGCGCACCCAGCCATGAATTAAGCAGTTGGATCAGAGTCCTCAGTCGAGAGCACGTTCTGATATGGACAAAAGATTGGAGGTCTAAGGATTTAGATAAAGTAAAAGATGTGATTTGGAGAGAGATATACGTAGCTTTTACAGTTGAGGATTGGTATAGGAAAAGGGCTTTGAAGGTTTGTGGCAAATTAGCAAAGGGGTTCAGATCCAACCTCTACATTACCTTCGTACAACTATACCTTTCCATTCCAAAGGAGGATGAAAATGTATATAAGTGGCCTCCTACGGTACTACACTACTACTCCTTCATAAACGATAATGATTGGGAAGCTTTTGTGAGGTATCGACGTTTCACCGAATTCCAACTACTATCATTAAACGCAAGAAAAATAAGAGCGACAAAATTTTCATGATGAAGTTTTGACCGTCTCTCTTGACAGTCAAGACACTCTAAAAATTCCACTGAAGTTTACTCTTGACGACAGTTTTTTGACCGATGAAGTTCCACTGAAGTTTTCAAGACGGTTTTTTGACCGTCATGAAATTTATAAACCGTTGTGGAATCCACAGTTTGTAGTAGTGATACAGTCAATCGTTTTAGGACCTATTCTTATCTTTTTCGATGTAGGTACCATTACTTTCGCAAAGCACCCCTACATGCTCAAGTATTTATAGGAAGGCTTTTTACCTTTTCACAATTTATAAGGGATCTTGTTTTCTTTCTTTTGAAGTACCTTATTTAAAAGGTACTTAGCCAAAAAAATTGCTTCCGCCCACATATTCTGTGGCAATCCAGAACTTATCAATATCGCATTCATCATATCATTTAAGGTACAATTTTTGTGTTCAGCCACACCATTTGACTGAGGTGAATAAGGTAGCATAACCTCGTGAATAATATCATATTGTGTACAAAATTCATTAAATGGTTCTACATATTCACTACCACGGTTACTTCTTACCATCTTATTTTTCTTATTGAGTTAGTTTTCAACTTCTTGCTTATAAGGAGCAAACTTCTCTATAGCTTCATCTTTGCTCTGAAACAAATATACATAGCATTATTTTATGCTATCATCTATGAAAGTAACAAAATATTTGTTCCCACCTCTAGTTTGAATAAATTTTAAGTCACAAACATCGTCATGTATCAAATCAAAAGGCTCAATATTCCTTTCAATTGTTTGGAACAAAGATCTCATTAGTTTTGTCTCTACACATATTTCACACATATGTTTGGGATCAATATTAAATGTGGGTATGTGATCCAAATTAGTTAGTCTACGTAAAGTATCATAATTAACATGACTTAGTCTACCATGCCATAAATTAGAAGACTTAACCATATAAGTGAAAGACTTTTTATTTGTATTAATGTAATTGGGCTTAACAGCCATTACATTCATTTTCCGCATCCCATCTTTCACATAACCCTTTCCTACATGCATTCTATGTTTGGACAAAAATATTTTATTAGCCTCAAAAACCATCTTAAAGCCATGTGAACTCAGTAAAGCTTTAGAAATAAGATTCTTCTAGATATCAAGCAGATGCAGCACATTTTGTAGCTTTACTTCCTTGCCTGAAGTCATCTTTAAGAATACCACTCCTTGGCCCTTCATCTTAGATGTAGTAGAGTTGCCCATATATAGCTTCTCTCCAAAGTCTAACAGTACAAGTTCAATAAAGGCAGCTCTATCATAGTAAACATGGCGTGTGGCCCCAATGTCTAGCCACCACTTCTTCGAGTTGGAGTGTACCATGTTGACTTCAAAGGCCACAGTAGAAAGACTGATGTCTGACACTTCTTGTGTGATGGTGTCCACCACTTGGCGTCTTTCTTGTTGTTCCTCTTCGCCAGCCTATAATTTGCCGATTTGTAACCCACCTTGTCATAATTGAAACACTTACCTTGGAATTTCTGCTTCTTTGAAATTCCTCCTTTAGGTCCCAGCTTGAACCCTGACTTGTTCTTCTTATTTTTGGAGCTTTTGTCATGCTCATGTTGACTTCAAAGGCCACAGTAGAAAGACTGATGTCTGACACTTCTTGTGTGATGGTGTCCACCACTTGGCGTCTTTCTTGTTGTTCCTCTTCGCCAGCCTATAATTTGCCGATTTGTAACCCACCTTGTCATAATTGAAACACTTACCTTGGAATTTCTGCTTCTTTGAAATTCCTCCTTTAGGTCCCAGCTTGAACCCTGACTTGTTCTTCTTATTTTTGGAGCTTTTGTCATGCTTCACTATATTTACCTTAGCAACAGATTTGTTAGAGAGCTTTTTCTCATACGTTCTATTATCTTCCTCAATGCAAAGTTGAACAATAAGGTCTTCAACACTTATCTCCTTACGTTTATGCTTCAAATAGTTGTTAAAGTCATTCCACGCAGGGGTAGCATTTCTATAATTGCAGCTACCTAAAAAGACTCACTAATTATTATTCCTTCTATATGAATTTCATGAATAAGTAATTGCAGTTCTTGAACTTAACCAATTATAGTCTTAGAATCCACTATTTTACAGTTCATGAACCGTCTAACTATGAACTTTTTAGCACCAGCATCTTTTGTTTTGTACTTATAGTCTAAAGACTTCCACACTTCCTTGGTCATTTTTTTCAGGACTATACACATTATAAAGTGCATCAGTCAAACTGTTCAGAATATAGTTCTTGCATAAGAAGTCTGAATGCTTCCAAAGTTCAACAACAAGCAAAGTTTGAGCATTTGTTTCATCCTCTCTAGCAGTAAGAGGATCCTCTTTTAAGAATCTCGCAAGATTCGGTGTTGTCAAATAGAACAACATCCTTTGTTGCTATGTTTTGAAATTCAATCCACTAAATTTCTAAAGTTTCTTGTTATGGTTCATAGGAACAGAAACCAACAAAGGCCGCGTCGAGGTCGAGGCATGAAACTGAGGAGACAACATTGGTGTCTTAGAAGTGCTCCCAGTTGGAAAATTCTCAGCTAGAACAACGTTCATGTTATCATACATTTCCAAAAATACCAAAGTCCAAGTCTTCGAATTTATACTAAAGATGAATTTATGTTTTTTTATTTTAAGTAAAAGACCAAATGTTAGAAAAATAACAGGTGTCACAAGTTATATGTTATATCAAACTACCAAAGTCCAAGTCTTCGAATTTATACTAAAGATGAATTTACGTTTTTTTATTTTAAGTAAAAGACCAAACTGTATATATATTAAAATAGTTTGATATAACATATAACTTGTGACACTTGTTATTTTCTAACGGGTATTATGGTAATTAAATTAATTATTAATGTGCCAATTAAAAATTTATTTTATTAAAATCTATTTCACAACATTTACTTCTATTTATTTTTAAATTTCCTAAAATTTCCTATACCTATTTAGGATATTGACCCAAATGTCCTTGGAACTTCTAATTAATTACAAGAATGCCATTTGGCATTATATGATCTAAAGTCTCGAAAGGAGACTATGGTATGCCTACCCTTTCTACTTCCAAAATGCCATCTACCCATATCTACCTCCAAAATGCTACCTACCCTCAACTACCATGTTTCTTCCCTTCAATGATTTGTTTTCTTTTCAACCTCTCAATCTTCTTCTCTCATGTTTCTTCTTCTTACTTCTATCTTCTCCCTTTCTCTTTCATTTTGACACAAAACACACAACAAAAACTCTCTCTAAGGTAGCCACAAAAATCAGAGCAAGAACCAACGAAAAGTTCAAGACTTTCTTTTACAAAATCCTATAAACAATTCTTCACAAATTTTAAAGTTTGAAGAGGCCCAAGCATTTGTAAGACTTTTAAGCTAAGTTTTGAGGTTAGATTTCTAAAACTTTAACTTTGATTTTAAGTTGTATTTTGGCATAAGAATTGTGAAAAACATGTTCTTGATGTTTGTAGGTAATTATACAACGTTCTTGAAGCTTGATTTCTATAGATCTTGGCTTAAAATGAGTTTTAGAGTTAGTTTTAAAAAGTTTTGATTTTTGGGTTTAAATTTGTTTGTTGAGCATGAAAATTTTGAAAGGAATAATCTTTATGTGTTTAAATGTGTTAATCCACAATTTTTATGCATTTTCTATAGCTTAAAAATTATTAAAAAGGATCAGATTGAGTTTTAAAGTTTGAAATATTTGAAGATAAAAATCTAAAATTTCCAAAAAATTGTTCTGTCGGCAGGCCAAATGAACAGTATCAGACGAACAGTACCGGTGAACAATACCGGCAGGCTGATAAACAGTAATCGGTAGGCTAGTAAAGAGTCTAAAAATAGCAATTTTGGTCGGTAAGCCACAAACAGTGATCGGTAGGCTGATCAGGCGGTCCAAACTCATGTGTTTTTCATCGTTTTGTGTTACAAAATGTTCCAAGGATCTCATATAAAAGATCATGGCACACTAATAAGAATATATGGTAATCGGTATGATTATGGATTAGGAAGTAAGTTAAAGTATGGTTATTTTATATGTCGTAGGAGAACGAAGTACTTGGAGCTTACGTAGTACACTTGATATTGTGAGCTGGAAGTTCTCAGCATGGTATTTGCTAAGAGATAGGGATTCTATTACCCATTTTTTGTGAGGTTTTATGGAATTAAAAGTTGATTGTTTATTGCAAGATGTATATGTATGTTGAACTGTTAATATATATAAGACTATAACATGAACTCGTCCTGTATTGTACAACGAGGAATATATTGGTTTTAACACATGTTGTTGTGAATTAAAATGCATGGTTAGGAAAAACTAACTATATAAATAATGTATGACTATAGAGGAATGGTAAGACGTGAAGAGGGTGGCGGTTACATCCTTGGGCACGAATACCCTAAAAGGTAAAATAGGGGGAGGTGATGACGCTCTCTTGGGTCAAAAGTCCCAAAACGCACTGTACAAGAATCGACTTAGTGAGGACTCGGGGATTGATGTCCCCTCACTGGAACACCCTTGAAATGTTTGGAGGGTGGTCAAGCGCGCTCATTTGGGTTTCAATGAGTTGAGTAATACTTTATTGAATGTGGATACCTAGGAATAATGATGAATTGTCATATTTTTATATATATGTATGAAACTTGGTAACGATTAACTATGTTATCCACGAAATATAATCATAATAAATCTCATAATCTGAATAATGATAAAAACTAACTAACCATGCAGATTTAATATGGTAATGAATAAAACCTTAAGGTGAGTAATGGTTTTCCCTACTAGGCATGTTGTCACGAATTCCACTATATTTCATCTTTTCAAGACTCACAGTGTGTGAGGTGGTGACAAGAAATATTGTTGAGGAAGCTATGTAGCTGTATTACTTTGAAATTGTTTCATTTATCAAAGAATGTACTTCATGATATTGTAAGCATCGTTTGTTACTCTCTGTGATGGTATTAAGATGTGTTGAGGGTTGGAATGATGATTATGACAGTTTTGTATTATTAAAATTTAAGGTGCTATATTAAACTATGGTTTATTAATTTGTTTATATTTTTTTATTTTGAGAGTTTTTATTTAAATCTTGGGTAAATTACTTTGATGTTTTATTTTATTTTCTGATTTTTATTTTATTTATTTGAAACTGTTAACTCCCACTTAGGGGCATTACATAATTGAAAACCGAAATCTGTTGTAACAAAACATTAACAACATAATATAACCAAAAAAACACAAATAAGGAAAAACTGTTTTATATATATATATATATATATATATATATATATATATATATAACTTAAACAAAAAAAAACGTAAACAAGGAAAAAACTGTTATATACATATGTATATACACATATAACTTATAACTTAAAACTTATAATCAATTAACGTGATATATATATTTAATAGTTTATGTTGTAAGTGATAAACGTTATATATGGGAAAATGTACTTATATATGTGTGTGTATATATAATCTGTAAACGTTTATAAAACAAAATTGAGAATAAAAACAAAATGTAAACTGTATTTTTTTTCAAGATATATATAAGCAAATTATGAAACTTTTTTGAGCTTTAAACGTTTAACAAAATTTTTAAGCAAATAACCAAAACACACAATATCCATAAACGAAAGAAAAGAACAGAACAAAAAAAAGAAAAACTTGTCTTTCGAATCCAATGCACCTGTTCGTCATCAAATGGAAGCTATAATCTGTTTTTAAGATTGTTAGCAAATATTGCATGTAATATAATATCAATAAAACAATCAAGTTATAATTGAAATATTACAAATCAGAAAGACAAGTACAACAAATCCATCAATTGACTCAAAGCTAATAATTTGACAAAAAGGTGGTCAAAGCACGTATGACTCACGCTTTACTTAAAACAAATTCATCCCCTTTGGTTGTGCATAAGGATTTGATAGGTGTCTGTCTCCTAGGATACAATGACTTGCAACGAAATCTTAAGCACTATTAGATCCAAAAACTCGTCGAAAATTTGAAAACAAGAGTAATAGTTATGTGACTTGTGTGTAGCTAAATTTGGATTACACCGCCTGCGCATGAGAGAGCCTCTTAGATACAACATTTTACCTAAGCACAAAAGTACAACTACTTAAAAACTATATCAAACTTTAATGTCTAGCCAATATATGACTCCATATTTAGGCTTCTTTTCAACAAAATCCAAATGTCAATGGGCACACTTTAAGCATCAATTTGTCATTCACCCTATTACCATTTTAGACATATAAATATATGATTTTGATTTTCTCAGGATGAAGAACGCAACGCAAATCTACCAAGACCTGTCATTACAAATTATGTCCGACTCAAAATTATGCTTCAAAATAGCTCCTAAAAAATGGTTATTAGCCATTATTAACCATTGTTCCAACAAATAGTTTTGTTATGGGAATTTTAGGTTTTCTTGTGGGTTTATAGGGATAAAGAGTTTGATAGTTCGATTCTTTCACAATTGGTTAGGAATTGGCTCTCTTTTCTGTGACTTCTTTTTTGATATGTGAGGAAATCTCTTCCTCTTTCATTTGTACACTACACTTATCCTAATAAATCCAGTCTCTTATTAAAAAAAAAAAAAAAAAAACTTTTTTTTCCTTGAGTTTTGTTAGGTAGGTTTTGATCCCCTTGCATCTCTCTCTCCTTCTCTCTCTTGTTTTTTCTTTTCTTTTTGCTAAAACGTGTTCTGAACTTTTTTCTCCTCTCTCTAATGCCTTTTCTTCCTTGTCGCTCTCTCTCCCTTTTTTTTTTTTTTTTTTTTTCAGCATCTTCTGCGTTCCTTTTCCAAAACCTACTCCTTCTTCTCATTAACTTTTTTTCTCTCTCTATCAGCTTTTTCTTCGACCTCTCTCTACTCTTGGATGGAAAAGGAGCTTGTTAATTTGGGCTTGCAAAAGGAGGTTGTCGAGAATTGTTGTTCGCTGATTTATCGCCATGTTCCCACACGTTCCACATCCTTCCCTTTCTCTTTCTTCCTTGTTCTTCTTTGTTGTTCCTCTAACATTCTGTTCTACTCTCCTCTTTGTTGTTGGCTCTTTTGTCAGGCTTCGCCCGTCTGTTCTTCCTCTTGATCTATCATCTAAAGAGCGGAGACTTACCGGCAAATAAGCAACGGTTCTCCCGTCCAGGTAATCCACCCATCTCCAGAATTAAACGTCCGATCGAACCTCATCAAGAGTCCTTAGCCACAAGACGCCCAACACTACATCGGCAAACGGGAAAAAGTCTTCCTGAACCCAATAGCCTTGCTGTTTAAAACACATTCCATTCCCTACTTGCACCCCATATTTGGCCGTCGAGTGGCACGACAGCCCCTATTCATCCACCAAGAATTCCATCCCGAAACGAAATTATGAGGGACCCACTATCCACCGAAACCACCACCTTGCGGCTTCCCAATCTTCCCTTCATTTTCATGGTCTCTGCCGACGACACCCCCATCAAGGAATTAAAAGACAGCTCCACTCGTCTCTTCCCCATGATCCTCCTCATTCATAGCTTCATCATCCCCAACCAAAAGGATCTGTAGCTGCCTATTCTTGCAGCGATGACCCAGGTTGTATTTTTCATTACACTTGAAGCATAACCCACGCGCCCCCTGCTGCTGGACCTCTTCATATTTGGAGTTGAGAAAGGCCATGTTTTGGACGGACCGCTATCCTTGCTCAAATTGGAACGAATGGAGCTCTCACCAGTGCCTTGAGTAGTCATTCGGCCTTCCAGGCTCATGAAACTCCGGCCCAATCCTTTAGTCGTCATAGTGCGTCTAACCCTGACCCTTGGGAACTGCTCCACTGCCTCATTGCGATCTTCTATTTGCTGGGCCAGATCCATGCCCTCATGTAAGGTAATGGGTCTATGCAAGTTAATCTCAGCCGGTACATCACCTTTTCATCATGCAAACCGACACAACCATCACCTTTTCCTCGTCTGCCGCTTCGTTAATGGCGAAGCACCTCTCTGCTCGGAACAACCGTCTATAGGGTTCCTCGCCATAGAACAGGGGAAGCTCGAGCTTCTTTCCTCGATGCTCAAGGTGGCCTCACGGTCGTTCCGAAGTGACCGATCTGTATTGTCGACCTCGATCACGAGGCCTCTCTCCCCGCCTTGCTGAAGTACCGGCCAAGCAACTCCTCCAGCCCCAGCACTGAGGCTTAGACCTGACCCAAAAGCACACCCATGGATTTCACGTCTTCTTGAAGCCTGGGCATCGATTCAACCATATCTTCCAGCACCTGATCTTTTATTTTAGGCTCACCTCCATTTATCTCTCTCTACCAAATCTCCCTTTTTCTCTCTCTAACCCTAATTCTCTGTTTTTTTTTTTTTTTTCACTCACTTTCTCTTATTCTCTCTCTCTTCTAATTTCTCTTTTCCCTCCCCTTCTCTCTCTTCAATTGTCAAAACACAGATTTAGTCGGCCATGGATCTCGAGCGTCACACAAGCGATGGCGGAGATGAAGCTGGTCACAATGGAGACGACGGATTCAGGCGATTGCGGCCATGGATCTTGAGCAACGCACGGAGCAGCGCCAAGGGAGGGGAAAATCTCACTGTCATGAGTTGGATCGGGCGTTACATTCTCACCGTCAGAGTTGGACGTGCCACCATCGACACTATCTTTGCCTCTACGTGAGTTCTTCTGACAATCGGATCGCCTTTGCCGATGCGATCTGCAAGAACTCTGATGAGACCGCCCAACCGTTGCCCCATCCCCAATCGCACCATCGCCACGACAGGATCACCCAAAAGCAGCAGCTTCAGAAACTGTCGCGTGCTTCTCCTCCATCCTTGCTCACAAATTAGGGAAACCGTCATGTGCTTTTCGCGCCAAATCTCTCACATTAGTCTTTGCGTTGTAGAACGCCTAAAATCCTTTTTCTTACAGACTTGAGAATTGCTCAGTTTTTTGTGTATAATAACATGTTTGATTTTACTGCTTCCGGTTACTTTCTGTTTTACTCATTGTGCAATTTCATTTTTTTAAAATGGTTGTACTGTATCTTATAAAAGAGGAAAAAAGGAAGAAAGAAGAAGCAAGGGTCGGTTCTGGCCTTGTACTGATCCGTGCATTAGTTGATTAGTTTTGCTATTTGATTTAATTATCTTCTTTGCAGCTAATATTAAAGAGTAAGAAATGCAAGCTGATATTTACCTTGTCTTTAATGCTTCATTATGTAGTAGACAGTATTTTGACAAACCTTATCATCTTTAAATTTGTATGAATCTTAAACAAGATATAGAAAATAAATTATGATTGGAATATAGTATCAACAGATTATATAGTTTGAGTTTGGAATTAGATCTGATTTTTGTATTTTTTTTTTTTTTTGCTTGATTTGCTTCTTTATATATATATATATATATATATATATATATATATATATATATATATATAATTTGGAACCTAACGGGTTCCAAGACGTAATCCGGTGGGTTCCAAGACGGATCTGGTGGTTTAGACGAGTCCAAGACATAATCTGGTGGGTTCCGAGACGGATCCGGTGGTTCCGACGAGTCCAAGACAAAATCTAGCGGTTTTAATGATTTTTTGGAAGAAATTTGTCAAGTTTCATTATGGAACCCGGCTAGTTTTATAATGGAATATGACTGGTTTTGGTTAGTTCGGGAACGAAACTTGGCAGGTTACAGCTAGTTCGAGGGCGAAACCAGGTGGGTTTCGAGACAGAATTTGGTAGGTCTAAAAAAATATGTTGGAATTTGATAGGTTTTAAGTTGAAACTTGATAAGTTATAATCCGACACCTGGGTTGACAACTGGAGACGGTTGGCCTTTTTTTGTTTCAAAAAAATATATTGGAATCTAATAGGTTCCAAGTTAGAACCAGCTAAGTTATAATGTAGCATCTCACTCTAGCGATTAGAGGCAGGTTTTGGCAAGTTCTATGACAGAACTTGGCAGGTTTCGAAACAGAATCTGACAGATTCTATTTCGTCATCTCACATGAGTGATTGAGAGAAAGGGTAACTTGGTCTTTTAATAAATCACCAATTTCTAATAAAGAGATAATTTTGATAAGTAGTTTGTTGAAGGGTATTTTTAATAAGTTGTGTATTTGGGGGACATTCTTATAAGTTATTCTTTTTAAATACGAGTTTTAAAGCATGTGCCACCTTGTGTGTGTTTAATTTGTTTAATACGCGACACTTAAAAAACTATGTAGAAAACAAATTAGACAATATATTGTTTATGAGTTATAGATGAGAAAATAATAGATTGCGAGAAAATGTGTTTAAATAGAAATGCATTTGAGAAAAGTAATTTGAACTTAAATAAAAAAAGGAGATATATTACATTTGTAAAGATATTAATTTTAATATTCCTTTGGAAAAGTTATACTGAAATGAACAAATTAGAATAGTAATACTACGAAGGTGAAAAGTTAAAAACAAAAAAGAAAATATTTTAACATTAATGTCTCCTAAATTTTAAGGTTTTTTTCGTTTTGCATCTAAATTTTTAAAATCGTCATTTTGCCCTTATTTCAAAGATTCTTATTTTGTCTCATATTTTTTGATTTTCGATTAAAATAGACAAAATTAAATCTACGTGATTTGCACACGGGTCACCTATAAGGGCAAAATTGAGATTTTATCAACCTTAGGTTTTGCTTCTCGTTTACACTCTCATTTAATATTTTCTTTTTCTACTCTAATTTAAGAAGTGTTTGTGTGGACATTTCATCTTGATATTATTTGTTGATATTTTCTCTTCTTTGATGTGTAACTTATTTTTTTAATATTTAAATTCAGATATCAACGAATAATATCTATTTATTAAATAAGTTACAAATTAAAAAACGGCAAAGAAATTTTCAGCGCACAAAAAAGTTCAAACCTGAGAAATTTTCAACAACAGAAAAGAAACAACAAGTGAGAGAAACGACAAACAAATTATCAAACATTATAGATTATAAAGGGAATTTGTGTTCCAAATTAAGCCGTACAATTTGGTTTTTTTTTTTTGAAAATCCAATTGGATTATGTTACTTCATTTAATAAATTCAGCATATAGTGTTCGCGAAATACCAATTTTAAAACATGTGCCACCATGTGTGTATTTAATTTGTTAAATAGGGCACACTTTAAAAAAAAGCAATTTAAACTTTTCGAAAAAAACAATTTAAAAAACAAATTAGACAATATATTGTTTATGAGTTCCAAACGAGAAAATAATAAATTGTGAGAAAAAGATGTTTAAATAGGAATGCATTTGAGAAAATAATTTGAACATAAATTGAAAAAAAAAAGAAGACATATATTTGAGGGTCGCATTTATAAAAATATTATTTTAAAAAATTATTCTAACATGAACAAATTAAAATAGTAATAATATAAAGGTGAAAAATAGACAAAGAAAAAAAAAAGAGAAAAAGAAGAAAAGAAGATTAAAAAAAAGAAAAGGGGACATTTGACACTCCTTGGAAGGGGACCAAAGCTTGCATTCTTTCTTTCATATATGAAAAGAAAATGCATGCGTGTGTATGTTTTTTTTTTTGTGACAAAAAATATGGTTGAATAAACAAATATAGCAGAAATAACTTGCACAATCAAGGACAGAATAATGGCAATGACGAAATGACGACGAAGTTGTCAAGGTTTTAAGAATAATGTCAATAGAAATATCGAGAGGAGTACTATATACAGACTTTATTTTAGACTCTTTTACAGATGCTAGCATAATCTTGTGATACATGCCATCTCAACTTTTTCATTAAACTTAATTATAGGGCTGTCACTCCCACATCCATTTTCTTTCTACATTCTATCTTTCTACACTACATGGTTAGCATCTTTTTTTTTTTTAAATATTGAGGTTAGGCCCTCTTTTTTTCTCTTCCACTGTTTACGTCAATTGCAATAGCTCACATACCAGTTGTTCTAAATAAAAGCCAATTGATACTCCAAGTCCATAACCGATTGTTGTATTGGATTTTTTTTTTTTTTTAATGCTTCATGTTGCTGTTCGTCGTAAAAACTTACTGTCCTTTTTTTTTTTTTTTCGCATTTCGTGGTCAACTTTTTGATAAGAGCGTATCCCAAGGTGAAGTTAAAAGAGGGAGCAATAACGTACATGGGGTAAAATCATTGTTTCAGATAGTGGGAGACAAAATTGGGCGATAAAAAAAAAAAAATTGCGACCGTGTAGTGTGAAAAGATAGTGTGTGTAAAAAGAGTGTGGTGGGAGTGGCACCTTGTAAATAAGTTTAGAGTAGGGACTTATTATTAGTTGAGTTTGTTTAACAAAGTTAAGATGTCACGTGTTAAAAGATTAGCCTAGTATCTAGAAAAAGTTTGAAATAGGGTTATATTTAACACTCCTCAAATATCGTTGTCTAAAAAAAAATAAATATATTGGGAAAAACTTAAAATTTTTTCTTAAAATTTTACAAAATGTTAAAACAATTAATATTGCTTAATTTGAACCAAGTTAATATCATAAATAATACATTTTTTGTTTGATACAAGAGTTCTATCTCATAGTATAAAAGAAATTTTTCATAATAATATGTCAAATTATGATTTTAATTTTATTTTACATACTAATTAAAAATAAGGTACAATAATATAACATAGTAACAATCATATGGACATATTATACAAGGTGCAACATTAATTCACACTGATAAATAAATAGTAGAAGTATACTACATGATCATCTAGATAATATAAAGATTAAAAGTTTGTAGAACGTGAAGATTCTTATGAATATATTCTTTGAAAAAAAAATTGAAGCCATGAAAGTATTTTTAGAGAAAAAAGCAAAAAATTAAAAACAAATTCCATAATCAAAATCTTAAATTTTCAATGTGAGGTTTTGAACTATTCAATTAAAAAGTATAAATTATTTAAGGACTAAATAAGCTTTAATAAATATATTTTCTTTAATTTTTTAGGCTAAAAACATAGGTCACATGTTAGTATAAAATAAAAATGCCCTAAAATGGATTTTTATGCAGAAAAAGAAAATTTTTATTTGCTTTTTTAGACATTTTATGGATATTTCTAAAAATATCCCAGATATTTATGAATATTCACTGATATTATGGTTATTTGTGAACATTATAGATATTTTACAAATATAAAAAAACATATCTTCCTGTATCTATGTCGAGACTTCAAAACATAAAAATTATTGTAGAAATATAGACAATATTGTGAACATTTTTATCCTTGATTGAGGCAGGGGTGTTCATGGAATATGCAAATCTGATTAATCTAATCCAATCTGCACGGATCGGATTATGAAAAATATGGATTGGTTTTGAATTACAATATTCCTAATCTGATATATATGGATTGAATTGCGAATTAAATATCTCTCAATTTATGTAATCTATGAATCTAACCATATATATATATATATATTATAAATTATATTTGCGTATACTTATATATACACACACATAAAATTTTAATAAAAAATATAGGGAGTGGAAACCGTCTAGACCGTCCACACAACGTAATATTTTTTGATAAGATAATAAAAATGATTTTTATTAAACATAACATCAAGATTTGATCATCCAATGTTGTCTATATTTCATGGACAATATAAATCTCTCTTTTATTTTGAATGCATAGGAAGAAAAATCGTTTCAATTGAAGTTGAAATGAAAATGTTATAGGATTTTTAATCTTGAGTTACAAAAGTGAAAAAGAAAAAGTAAATGGTTTTTATTGTAACAAATGAGTTTTAATTAAGAATTTCATTTGGACTAATTGTTCGAACTTTTTTTTTTCTTTTAATGTTGTCAAACACCAGTTTATGTTTATACTAAATTTTTTAGTCTAAACTATGGTTCCTAAATAGAGTCGCAATATTTCTTAAAAAAAAAAAAGCATAGCTATTTCAAAATTTTCACACTTTTTCTTTAATTTGGTGTCTTTACGTTAAAAATATTGTGTATATATCCTCTTTTAGAACAAAATATATGACAACATTAGATAATCAAAGCTTGATGTTATGTTTAATATAACACATTATTATTATCATATCAAAAAATTGTTACGATATGTGGACGGTCCATACCTTCAAACCGTAGCCACTCTCAAAAGTATAAATCTATGCTCCTACGGTAATGTGTCCAAATTTTATATACTAAAAAAAAAAGCTTTAGCTCAATTACAAAGACCAATATTATTCATTCATGGCATTTACTCATATCTAAAGTTTATTTAATTTGTTAATTGTAATATTTTAAATTACAATTTAATTTATTATCAAAGACTTGCATTCTTTTAAGTTGTAATATGTTAGATTTTATCAAATGATGTTATGTTATATTATGTTAATTTTAATTTTTAGTTTTTTAATAAATTTAAAGACTCAATTTGTGAATACGTAGAATTCAATCTGCAAAATCTGTGGTCTTAAGATTGTATTGATGAGTTCACGGATTGGTTTAAGATTAAACATTTCCTAATCCGATATATACAGATTGTCCCTTAATCTGTATCATAAACATCCCTAATTGTAGGTAATTTCTTTAAAGAGAACCAAAAAAATATATCTATCAATAGAAATTTATCTTGCAGCCATTATGTCCCTAAATGTACATAAATATATATCGATAAAATTAAAAAGTTTTAAAACATACATCACATTCCCAAATTCTTATCTTGTAACAAGCATTTCGAGATGTCTTGGGCTGATTTGGTGGGTGATTTTTCATCCTGGTCAGACACGTGCTCTTAAATCACAGAAGACCAAATAACGTGAAGAGGAAAAGACGGGTCCCAAAAAGAAAATACTATTTATTATTAAAATTTGGCATTTAGAATGAGCACAAATAATCGTGGGACCAAATTTCCAAGCAGGAAAACAAACGTGTCCCTACCTTTTTTTTTGTTCTTTTTTTTTCTTTAATGTCTTAGGAAAAAAAAAAAAAAAGCAACATGAGAAAAGAAGGCCACTATTTGTTTTTTTTTTGTTTTTTGTGGCATTGCAGCCAAACTCTTACTTCATAAAATGTGTACCTAAGCTTTTATTAACGATAATGAGATGTATCTTCTTTGTTTTGACCACACTATGAACTTTTGCGTTGGTATCTTTTTTTTTTTTTTTTTAAATTTGTAACGAGAGTTTCATGAGACAGTGTTGAAAACCAAAAAAAAAAAAAAACTTTTAGAATGTTTAACGTGATAGTAGAAACTATTAATTAAATATATTTTTATTGTAGCATGTAAAAATTTTACATTATTAGAATTTTTTTATTATTACCATACTAAATAAGAGCTTGTTTATAACTAAAAAAATGATATAAACGACCGTTATCAAACACAAGATTTATCTATTTGAATTTTTTTTTCTTTCAAATTTTCGCACGTTTTTTTGGGAATATGATATATTAATTAATAAATGAATTAATTAATTAATTGTGATAACCGTGAATTCCACGCTACTGCAGTGCTACTTCCCAAGCTGCGAAAAGGACGGGGATTTTGAAAAGCAACTTTAAGAAAAATTGTTTTCGGAAAAGGATGTTTCTGTATTCATATGAATAATTCCCCAAATCCCTTTGCCTATGTTTTGTCTTTTTGGGCGAGAAGAACCATGACCGAAAATTCAGTTTCTTCCTCTTCCCTCTCTCAAGCTTTGGAAATCTTCTTCCAACATTAATTAGCCCTGGTAACTCATTTCTTCCCTACAGTTTTATTTCCTTCTCTAAAATTTCTCTGTTTTAATGCATCTTATCTTCACAAGTTATTCCCTGGATCTGTCTGGTTTCCTAGAAAAATAAAAGAAGAAGAAGGAAAGTTGGGATTTTGAATCTTCTTCTTTTTGACTGAATATTGATTATTTTTACCGCTTTAGGTATAGATTTAGAAAAAGATTAGTATATTTGCTATGATTCTGATTCTGATTCTGATTTTTACTAAAATTAGGATACTCCCCATTGAAAGAGGGTAGCTTTTAGTTACTTACCATAGAGATATTTTTCTTTTCTTTTTATCCTTTTCAAGTACTTGCATTTTCTGACAGTTGAAGTTTTTGGTTGCTTATCTTTGACCATTGGGATATGAATGCTTAAGATTTTCTGAGAGATCTAAGCCCCAATCAGACATATAAAATCTTGCTCTTTGCTTTGTGTTATTCTGTGATTGTTCTAATTCCAATTTCGTTTCTTGACCATTGATTATCCTCACCATAATTTGGAGTTGGTTATGTTATTGTAAATTTTTTTTTCCCCTCATTTTCTTCTTTGTTACAACTTGTTCTGCACAATTAACAGACCTTCTATATCTCAATCCTGGTCATGGGGATTCAATCAAACCATTCCGGCAATTGCAATTCAGGCCAAGTTAAACTGCCACAAAATCACGAACCCGCTAATAACCAAACTTCTCCAGAATCTCAGGGACTTCCCATCGTCACCAACCCCATTAATGAAACCCCAAAGGCAAAGAAGTTGACCCTCCTTCCTCTCATCTTCCTCATTTACTTTGAAGTCGCTGGTGGGCCCTATGGTGAGGAGCCTGCAGTCAAAGCAGCTGGACCACTCTTCGCCATCCTCGGTTTCTTCATCTTTCCTTTCATCTGGAGTGTCCCTGAGGCCCTCATCACTGCTGAGCTATCCACTACTTTTCCTGGAAACGGAGGCTTTGTCATTTGGGCTGAGCGCGCTTTTGGTCCGTTTTGGGGATCCTTAATGGGGACATGGAAGCTCCTTAGTGGAGTCATCAACATCGCCTCTTTCCCTGTCCTTTGCATCAATTACTTGGAGAAGATAATCCCTGTTCTCGAATCTGGCTGGCCTAGGTACATTTCAATCTTCTTATCGACGTTGTTCCTTTCGTTTCTCAACTATACCGGTTTAGTCATTGTTGGATACGTTGCAGTGGTACTTGGTATTGTTTCCCTTTCGCCGTTTATTTTGATGTCTGTAATAGCGATTCCGAAGATTCGGCCTCATAGATGGACCAGTTTGGGGCAAAAGGGGGTGAAAAAGGATTGGAACTTGTTCTTCAACACCCTCTTTTGGAACTTGAACTTTTGGGACAATGTAAGTACTTTAGCCGGTGAAGTTGACAAACCCCAGAAGAATTTTCCCATTGGTCTCATGGTGGCCATCCTATTCACTTGCCTAGCCTACTTGGTGCCACTCATTGCCGTGACAGGAGCTATTTCTGTGGATCAAAATCTATGGGAAACTGGCTTCCACGCCGATGCTGCAGAAATCATCGCGGGTAAGTGGTTGAAAGTATGGGTTGAGATTGGTGCTGTCTTGTCTGCCATTGGACTCTTTGAAGCCCAACTAAGTAGTTGCGCGTACCAAGTTCTTGGCATGGCAGATATTGGATTTCTTCCCAAGTTTTTCTCTATCCGTTCGAAGAAGTTCAACACTCCATTGGTGGGGATCTTGGTTTCAACTATAATTGCTCTATCAATCTCTTACATGAATTTCACAGTGATAATTTCATCAACGAACTTCTTGTACAGTTTGGGAATGTTGTTGGAGTTTGCATCCTTTGTTTGGCTGAGAAGAAAAATGCCATCCTTGACGAGGCCATATAGAGTTCCAATGGGGTTACCGGGTTTGATAATCATGTGCTTGATTCCATCAGCATTTCTGATATTTGTGATGGCAATTGCCACGAAGACTGTGTTCTTGGTGAGTGGTATTATGACTCTGGCTGGGATTGGTTGGTTCTTTTTTATGAGATATTGCAAGGCAAACAAATTATTCAAGTTTAATAATGATGAAGAAGTCAATGGAGGATCATCATTTGAGTAATTCCGCCATTTTATTCACTTGGCCCCTTTTTTTTATGCAGACAAGACATATGTATCCTTAAAACTGTACAATCACAGTTACTTGTTATTATTTTTTATGTATTTTCTCCGAGAATTTTACTAAGTATGATGTTCTTATCAATAATATTTAGTAATCTAATTAAGAAAAAGATCTATAAAGAGAAACAAGGAAATGGATATTGAGCATAAGGTTGAATTTTGATGTTAATCTTGTTTGCTGCGTTTTTTAAACACCATGTCTAGCAGTTGGTATGTCTATACGCAGAAATAGATATAGAAAGATATTCTGCGTTTCAGATTTTATCTTGGCTAAAGATATTTTAGATTCCACCACCATGAATGAGAGATGAGAAAGCAATCTTTAGCTTATACTAAAGGTCAATGATTTTAACATGATCAAGATGATCTTTTATTTACACTAATCTGTAATCTGATTGGTCTATGGAAAGAGACGTAGGAGAGCCCAGAAAAACAAAGTAAAAAGATGTAATACAAGAAAAATGAAGATGAAACGTGCCTATAATATATTTTAATATGTACCAGAGCCAGTTGTCCCTCAATACTTGTGCTTCCATTCCGTTGCTTCATTAAAGCACTCCTCTATGAAATTCGACATTTGAGATCTCTGTGTCTTGAACTTTGTCACGGTTTTTTCTTGCATCTCTCCAACTCATCCTCTAGCGTTGCCATCCTGTTGTCCAGATTTTTTATAGGTGCCTTTTTCATATCTAATTGCTTAGAAACCAAGAAAAACGTTTAAAGGAAAATCATTATCATGGTAAGAGAGTGATGGATCAATTTTGAAGCCTGTAACCATTGCAACTCCATTTAGATGGAAACGGCTGTGTTTAAGATCGTCTCTTGTAATATCTTCCACCTTGTTTTGCACGTTTTGTCAATGACAATTGAAAATAAAGACGATGTGATGCTCTTTGTAGCCGAAAATAAACTTTCAAGATCTCCTCACTTGTGAAGCAAATATTTTAAAACTCGATCCGTCTTTGGTGTAGTAGAATTTTAAAATTTTTAATAAATGCTTTTCTATAAAATGAGTTATGAAAGATCTTCGTACCTTAGTGAATCAATAACCATGCTTTTGATAGAAAATTATTTGGCAGAATTGCTAATTGAGAATTATTCAACAAATCTTCCAAGTGGTTCCAATCCACCAATAATCTCTCATAGGTTCGTAGCTAGTTGCACTTGCAATTTTTCAACTTCATTTTTTGTGATCATGATTTGTTTTGTGCTTTGTTTTGCGAGTAGGATTTCCGGTTGTATGGGACCAAAACGAGCAAGAAGAGTAGCTCCTCGATGGCACCAGAGAGCGGTTGCCAACGGAATCGCTGATGCCTTTGCTTTGCTTGAGATCATTGAGCATGAGGAAGTATGAAGAGGTTCAACTATCGCCAAATGAGCTCAGCCCTAGCTTGCTTTATCTTCATTCCTTTGATACTGAGCTATTGCCTGAGGTTAGCCTTTAAACCTTTCGTCTGCTTTTTCATTTTTCTTATCGTGATGAAAAATTGATCAAAAACTCAATAATTTAATTTGTTCTAAAGCATTATCTGTTTCTCGTTATCTGTTTTTAGTTTGTCAATCGTGGTAGCACCATGAGACCAACCGTTGGAGATCCAATGAATTCATACATGTCTAGAGCACAAAGGGCAGCACTCAGAAGCTATCAAGTTCTGGTCTGACACTACACGCGAGGTGACCAGACAGGTTGGTATTTCTTTGTTTCAAAAACAAAGTGATGGAACCTGATATGTTGTCGCTTCGAATCCTACCAAGTTCCATTCTAGCACCCTTCTCGAGGTGACCAGACTAATTTATCACATGAGGAAGTTAAAAGGAAAGGTAATTGGACTTTTAATAAATCACCTTTTCTAATTAAAGTAGGAAGGGTAACTTAGACCTTTAACAAAATACCTTTTTTTAATTTAAAGGGTAGTTTTGAAAAGAGCTTGTTAGGAGGTAGTCTTTAAAAGATGCTCCTTCTATTGAAAAAAAAGGGTTGATAACCATTTTGAGGAGCCATTTTAAGGCATAAATTTGAGTGGGATGCATTTTGTAAAAGTGACAGGTTTTGACAGATTTGTGTTTTCTATTGCGAAAAGATCGAAATCATATACTTATATGCTCAAAATAGTAATCGGATGAATGAAAAATTGATGCTCAAAGTGAGCCTATTGACATTTGGATTTTGTTGGAAAAAAGCCTAAATATAAAGTCCCACATTGGTTTGACGTTGAAGCTTGATATAGTTTATAAGTGGTAGCACTTTTGTGGTTGGATAAGATGTTGTACCTAAGATGCTCTCTCACGCCTAGGGGAGATGCAAATCGCAACCCCAGTGAGTAAGGGGCCCAATGTGGGCAATGCGAATGTCGGGATCGTTGAGCTTGCCTTGCGCTGGCTATTTTTTGCAAATTTTTTATTTGCACCAACATATGAAATCCAAAGTTGTTTAAGAAAATCAACAGTTATAGCTGTTGAAATTCTGAACTTTAATGCATGAGTAATGGGAGATTATGAGCATGAAGGTTACAACAGGTGGCTTAATGCTCCATTATCATCAGAAAATGGAAGGTTACAACCGATGGCTTAATGCTCATAAATCTAATTTTGAAACCTCAATTATAGCAGCCTATAAACAAGGCCATTGTCCACATTTTTGAGAACACGAAAAACATACAATCACACAGACGTTCGTTGTTTTTGAGTCCTAGGTAGAAGTTGTTTACAATTGCAATTTTTGGTGATAGAGGAAGACGTAGTTCAAGTTCGCTAGAGGCGGCGCTCGATCGTGATTAGTGTATCGCTATTTTCATTGTATCCTAGGAGGCAAACGTCTGTTGAAACCTCATGCACAACTAGAGGAGGCAAATCTGTTTTAAGGAAAGCGTGATCCTCACGTACCTTGTCCGTCTTTTCGTAATATTTGATATTCAGTTTGAAGGTTGAATCTCGTTGTAATATCCAATGTGGGCAACGCGAATGCTGGGATCATTGAGCTTGCCTTGCGCTGGCTATTTTTTGCAAATTTTTTATTTGCACCAACATATGAAATCCGAACTTGTTTAAGAAAATCAACAGTTATAGCTGTTGAAATTCTAAACTTTAATGCATGAGTAATGGGAGATTATGAGCATGAAGGTTACAACAGGTGGCTTAATGGTCCATTATCATCAGAAAATGGAAGGTTACAACCGATGGCTTAATGCTCATAAATCTAATTTTGAAACCTCAATTATAGCAGCCTATAAACAAGGCCATTCTCCACATTTTTGAGAACACGAAAAACATACAATCACACAGACGTTCGTTGTTTTCGAGTCCTAGGTAGAAGTTGTTTACAATTGCAATTTTTGGTGATAGAGGAAGACGTAGTTCAAGTTCGCTAGAGGCGGCGCTCGATCGTGATTAGTGTATCGCTATTTTTATTGTATCTTAGGAGGCAAACGTCTGTTGAAACCTCATGCACAACTAGAAGGGGCGAATTTGTTTTAAGGAAAGCGTGATCCTCACGTGCCTTGTCCGTCTTTTCGTAATATTTGATATTCAGTTTGAAGGTTGAATCTCGTTGTAATATCCAATGTAGGCAACGCGAATGTTGGGATCATTGAGCTTGCCTTGCGCTGGCTATTTTTTGCAAATTTTTTATTTGCACCAACATATGAAATCCGAAATTGTTTAAGAAAATCAACAGTTATAGCTGTTGAAATTCTGAACTTTAATGCATGAGTAATGGGAGATTATGAGCATGGAAGGTTACAACAAGTGGCTTAATGCTCCATTATCATCAAAAAATAGAAGGTTACAACCGATGGCTTAATGCTCATAAATCTAATTTTGAAACCTCAATTATAGCATCCTATAAACAAGGCCATTCTCCACATTTTTGAGAACACGAAAAACATACAATCACACAGACGTTCGTTGTTTTCGAGTCCTAGGTAGAAGTTGTTTGCAATTGCAATTTTTGGTGATAGAGGAAGACGCAGTTCAAGTTCGCCAGAGGCAGCGCTCGATCGTGATTAGTGTATCGCTATTTTCATTGTAGCCTAGGAGGCAAACGTCTGTTGCAACCTCATGCACAACTAGAGGGGGCGAATCTGTTTTAAGGAAAGCGTGATCCTCATGTGCCTTGTCTGTCTTTCTGTACTATTTGATATTCAGTTTGAAGGTTGAATCTCATTGTAATATTTTTTTTCTAATTTTGTGTATAACGCCCCTATATGGGGGTTAACAGTTTTTAATGAAATAAAATAAAAATCAAAAATAAAAGTAAAACCTTAAAATAAAGTTGCCCGAGACTTAAATGAAAACTCTCAAATTAAAAATAAAAATTTAAACGACGATTAAACTACAGTTTAATGTAGCACCTTAAATTTAATAATATAAAACTATCATCATCATTTCAACCCTCAACACATTTTAAGACAGTCATGGAAAGTAACAATTAATGCTTACATTATCATGAAGAACATTCTTAATAATTGAAGCAGTCCCAATGTAATATAGCTACATAGCTTCATTAACTATTTTTTTCGTAGCCACCTCACACTTAGTGAGTCCTAAAAAGATAAAAAATATAAGGAAATGAGCGATAATATGCTCAGTAAAGAAAACCATTACTCACCTTTAGGTTTTTATCATTACCACATTAAAACCTGCATGGTTAGTTAATACTCATCATTATCCAGATTATGAGATTTATTATAATCATATTCTGTGGATACCATAGTTAATCATTACTGAGTTTCATAGATATACACATATATAAATATTACAGTTCATCATTATTCATAGGTATCCACGTTTAATAGAGTATCACTCAACTCATCGAAACCCAAATGGACGCGCTTGATCACCCTCTAAACATTCCAAGGGTGTTCCGATGAGGGGACATCAATCCCTAAGTCCTCACTAAGTCGATTCCTGTACAGTGTATTCTGGGACTTTCAACCCAAGGAAGCATCATCACCTTCTCTGATTTTACCTTTTAGGGTATTCATGCCCAAGGACGTAACCGCCGCCCTCTTCACGTCTCACCATTTCTCTATATTCAATCATTATTAATAGAGGCAGTTTTCCTAACCATGCTTCTCAATTTTTAACATGTGTCAATTTATTATGTTCTTCGCCGTACAATATAAGACGAGTCCATGTCATAGTTTCATATGTGATACTCATATAATAGCAGTTCAACATAGATATATATATATATATATATATATATATATATATATCTTGCGGTAAAACAATCAATTTTAATTCCATAAAAACCTCATAAAAGATGAGCAATAGAATCCCTATCTTTCAAGCTTATCAACAATCTTTAAATCCTGGAATCAATTAACGTTAGCTCCATACTCCCTTGATCCTAAGGCGTGCATAAGGACAATTAAAACTAAAGCACAACATACAACCACATTCATAAATAAATCATGTGTAAATCCATCTTATTAGTGTGCCATTAAAGCCTTTATGCAAATCTTTTTTTTTAAATACCACAGTAAACAAATTTTTTTTTTTGTCTTAACGCAATATAAAATTAAACAAGTAATCTATATGTTTTAGTCCCTAATAAGATTCATCAATCACTTAGGATAATATTGGAAAGGTTGCAAGACCTTAATGAATTAGGTGGTGAGCAAAGATGGGTTCTTGGTTTAGGTTAGCAGCTGGTATACCATGACAAACTGACAGGTTTATTAGTTTCCAATCCAAAAATTAAAAAATTCATAGAAAATAAAATACAACTCCGATTTAGGTTTATGATAGCTCGTTAGAAAGCTTAGGATGTCTACTTTTTAAATATGCAAACCAATTTATAAAATTCATTTTAATTTAATCCTAGAATTTCAAGAAATAGCCACTGCCCATAGAGGTATTACAAAGTTTATGGAATGTCAAATTTTTCTTTAAACCAAAACATATTATCCTTGTTCAAAATCTTAAAACCATTCCAAAATATGCAGCTTGCATTACATAATCACAATAAACATATTTTCATGAGTTTTATATCAAATCATCATCAAACCATATCTCTAGCCTTTTTTACAAATAAGGGTGAAAACATGCTTATGTCAAACTTTCTCATTCAAAACCATAAAATCTAAATTATGCAGCAAAATAAATGAGCAATTTTAAAGTAAAGATGGTAGATAAGACTAGATTAACTTTCTAAAATCTTACCTTAAAATCTCATTGAAAACTTTAAGTCATCAATTCAAGAGATTAAAGCTTAAGTTCAACTTTAGCATTGGGACTTTTGAATGACATGGAGCTAGGTTTCTCACGCTTAGAAAGCAGAATAAGGAAGAAGAAGAAGAGAATGAGAAGAAGATATTTCAAGGAGGAAGGGAAAGATAAGTGTTGCATGGAGAAAAGAAAATGAATGTATGGTTTTTTTTGTTGGAAGGCCCGATTGAAGGAAAATAATGGAAAGTGGAAGATAAGTAGGTGAAGCATTAAGTGCATTATGTCTCCTTCGGAGACTTTAGTTCATATAATGCCAAATGACATTTTAATAATTAATTTGATGTTTCAAGAGCGTTTCGGTAAATTTACTAAATAAATATAAAAAAATTTTAAAAAATTTTGAAATAGGTATAAATAAATATGATGAAATAGATTTTAGATGAAATAAATTTTAGTTAGCACACTAATAATTAATTTAATTACCATATTACCTATTAAGAAAGTAATGGGTGTCACATTGTGGTAGTATTCTTTCCTTTATATTGTACTTGTTGGTTCTTTATCTTCTATATTTCTAACAATCTTAAAACAGATTCTAGCTTCTTGTGATAATGAACAGGTTCATTGGAGTCAAAGAGAAGTTTGTTTTTCTTATTTGGTTTCGGTTTTATAATTTAATGTTTTCTAGTTTTTTCAATTTTTAAATATAATTATTTTTTATGTTGTTTTTTTTACACTCTGGATATATACATATATAAATATACTTCATTTTATATATACATGTAACATTTACTGTAGTTTTGTTTATAGATCATATATATTGGCTACTTCATCTTATATATTTTATCTAGTTATTGAAGTTTTGTTTTGTTTACATTCTGTAATTTTGTTCTACGTTATAAATATAATCTGTTTACATATATATATATATATATATATATAACATTTGTTTTGTTTACGTTTTGTTTTGTTATATTATCATATAACAATTTTTTATTGTTAACGTTTTGTTTTACTTTTCTAAGTTATATATTATATTAAATTGTTTTAATATATACAGTTTGTTAACGTTTTGGTCTTTTATATCAAACGTTTTTTTATATGTTAAAAAAATGTTTGTTTTTAGTTTTGTGTCAGTTTTAGATTCTTTTAATTTTAATTTTTTTTTAAAGGAAACTAATTCTTGGTTCCATTTTTCAAATGTGGGTGATAACATGAATGTTGTTTCAACTAAGAATGTTTCAACTAGGAGCACTTCGAGACACCGATGTTGTCTTCTCGGGTTCATGCCTCAACTTCGACGTAATTTTTGTTGGTTTCAATTCTTGTGAACCACGACGAGAAACCTGAGAAACTCAGTGGACTGAATTTCAAACTTGGCAACAAAAGATGTTGTTCTATTTGACAACACTAAATCTTGCGAGATTCTTAAAAGAGGATCCTCCAACTGTTAGAGAGGATGAAACAGATGCTCAGACTTTGCTTGCTATTGAAGCGTGAAAGTATTCTGACTTCTTGTGCAAGAACTGTGTTCTGAATGGTTTGACTAATGCATTTTGTAATGTATATAGTATGAAGAAAATGGCCAAGGAACTGTGGGAATCTTTGGACCATAAGTACAAGACAGAAGATGCTAGTGCTAAAAAGTTCATAGTGGGACGGTTCATAAACTATAGAATGGTGGATTCCAAGACTATGATTAGACAAGTTCAAGAACTTCAATTAATCATTCATGAGATTCATACAGAAGGAATGGTAATTAGTGGGTCTTTCTAGGTAGCTACAAGTATAGAAATGCTACCCCTGCATGGAATGACTTCAAGAAATATTGGAAGCACAAGCGTAAGGAGATAAGCATTGAAGATCTTATTATTCGACTTCGCATTGAGGAAGACAATAGAGGATCTAAGAAAAGGCTCTCTAACAAGTCTGTTGCCAAGGCAAATGTGGTGGAGCTTGATAAAAGCTCTAAGAGTAAGAAAAATAAGTCAGGGTTCAAGCTGGGACCTAAAGGTGGAATTTCAAAGAAGCAGAAATTCCAAAGGAAGTGTTTCAATTGTGACAAGGTAGGTCACAAGTCAGCAAATTATAGGCTTCCGAAGAAGAACAAGAAGAAAGAGGCCAATGTGTTGGACACCATCACATAAGAAGTGTCAGACATTAGCATCTCTACTGTGGTTTTTAAAGTTAACATGGTGGACTTTAACCCGAAGGAGTGGTGACTAGACATTGGGGCCACATGCCATGTTTGTTGTGATAGAACTACCTTTACTAAACTTATACTGTCAAACTCCAGAGAGAAGCTATATATGGGCAACTCTACTACATTTGAGATTAAGGGCCAAGGGATGGTATTCTTGAAGATGACTTCAAGCAAGAAGTTAAGCTGCAAAATGTGTTGTACGTGCTTGATATCCAAAAACTCTCATTTTTAGAACTCTGCTAAGTTTACATGGCTTCAAGATAGTTTTTGAGGCTGATAAAATAGCTTTGTCCAAACATAGGATGTATGTAGGAAAGGGACATGTGAAAGATGGGATGTGGAAAATAAATGTAATGTCTGTTAAGCCCAATTCCATCAATAAAAATAAAAAGTCTTCTGCTTATATGCTTGAGTCTTCTAATTTATGGTATGGTAGACTAAGTTTTGTTAATTACGATAGTTTGCATAGATTAATTAACTTGGATCACATACCTACGTTTAATATTGATCTCAAACATAAGTGGGAAATATGTATAGAGGTAAAACTAAGGAGATCTTCATTCCAAATGATTTAGAGGAATACTAAGCCACTTAATTTGATACATAGCGATGTTTGTGACTTAAAATTTGTTCAAACTTGAGGTAGGAAAAAAATAGTTTGTTACTTACATAGATGATAGGACCAAATATTGTTATGTTTGTTTGCTTAACAATAAAGATGAAGTTATAGAGAAATTTGCTCTCTATAAACAAGAAGTTAAAAGCCAACTTAATAATAAAATTAAGATGGTAAGGAGTGACCATGGTGGTGAATATGTAGAACCATTTAATGAATTTTGAGCACAATATGGTATTATTCACGAGGTCACACCACCTTATTCTCCTCAGTCAAATGGTGTAATTGAACGCAAAAATCGCATCTCAAAGGATATGATAAATACGATGTTGATCAGTTCTAGATTGCTACAAAACATGTTGGGGAAGCCATTTTGTCAGCTAATTATCTTTTAAATAAGATATTGCAAAAAAAAAAAAAAAGAAGACAAGACCCTTTTATGAATTGTGGAAAGGAAGAAAGCCTTCCTACAAATACTTGAGAGTGTGAGGTGTTTTGCAAAAATGATGGTATCTACACCAAAGAAGATGAGAATAGGTCCATTAAACAAGCACCAAAATAATGGCATGAGAAATTTTATAGTATCATGATAAATGTTTCAAAATTAACGAGTGTGACAAATGTGTTTATGTCAAAAGTACATATAATGGATATGTCATTCTTTGTTTGTATGTAAATGACATGCTAATCATGGGTAGCAATGAACAAATAATCAAATCTACCAAAGACATGTTGAACTCTAGGTTTGACATAAAAGACATGGGACCTGTTAATGTGATTTTGGGAATCAAAATCAAAAGGTTGCTTGATGGACTCATCTTGTGTTATTCACACTATGTGGATAAGATACTTGACAAATTTAGTAAAAATGACTCTGGCATGGCGAGAAGGCCAAATGATATTAGTGAACATCTGTCTAAAAAATAGAAGAGAAATCATATCCCAAGTGTAATAAACTAGGGTGATAGGTAGCTTAATGTACTTATTGAGTTGTAAAAGACCATATATTGCCTACGTTGTGAGTAATCTAAGCAAATTCACAAGTAATCCAAAAGATGACCACTGGAAAGCGATTGTTAGAGTACTTAAGTACTTACGATATACTTGTGATTATGGGCTACACTATACAAGAGACCCTATTGTTCTTGAAGGATATTCTGATGCAAGTTGAATATATGATATACATGATTCTAAAGTTACGAGTGGATATGTATCCACTTTAGGAGGTACAATAGTCTTAAAGAAATCCTTAAAGCAGACGGTAATAATCAGATCCATTATAGAATCTGAATTTGTAGCCTTAAATAAAAGTGGTGAAAAGGCTAAATAGCTAAGGCATTTCTTGGAGGATATTCCTGTATGGCCTAAACTAGTGCCGACAATATGTATACACTGTGATAATCAATTTGCTATTGGCAGGGGCATAGAATGTGATGTACAACGGTAAGTTAAGACATATACATCGTCGATATAATACCGTTAGACAACTGATCTTGACTAAAATCATGACAATAGACTATGTAAGGTTTAAAGAGAATATTACAAATCCGTTAACCAAAGGGTTGAATAAAGATCAAGTTGAGAAAACATCAAGAGGAACGGGACTTAAGCCCACGAAAGAATAGGTCAAAATAGTAGAAACCTAACCTTGTTGACTGGAGATCCCAAGATCTAGGTTTAATAGGATAACTAAGCTGAATAGACCTAGAAGGATCACTATAGGGGTTATCCCAACCCATTCCTATGATAAAAACAGTGATACCTGTAGGGAAAAGTTAAGTAGTTTGCTTTTAATAATTCTTATGCGTTGAATACATTGGAAATTCAAGTGAAGTAATGTAGGTTATTTCTAGTAAGAAATCACCTATGTGAGAGAGAAGTGGGGCTGCTTCAAAAGAGAATTGATAGGGCTCAATTCTTTTGAAACTCTTACAAAACCAAGGAGATGTTCATGGCCAAAATGAACATAACCATGAGAACTTAAACTGTGTAAGGAAAATATTTGTGTAAGGTATATTATCGTTTACACAAATGGTAGAACAGTTCACGGATATCGCATCTACTGGTCAGTCAGTAAGGTAGACATACTTTTATAAGGGAGTTCAAGGGTTAATGCCTACCTATCATATGCAAGAATTAACCATAGAACTCTATCACCATGTAGTATCTTTGATTTCCCTTGTCATCAATCAATTTCATTCATGTAGGGGATTGTTTAAAAAAAATAGTTGATAACCATTTTGAGGAGCCATTTTGAAGCATAAATTTGAGTGGTACCCATTTTATAAAAGTGACAAGTTTTGGCATATTTGCATTCTCCATTACGAGGGGATCGAAATCATATATTTATATGCTCAAAATGGTAATTGGGTGAATGAGAAATAGATGCTCAAAGCATGCCCATTGACATTTGGATTTTGTTAAAAAAAGCCTAAATGTGGAGTCCCACATTGGTTAGGCATTAAAGCTTGATATGGTTTATAAGTGGTTGCACTTTTGTAGTTGGGTAAGATGTTGTGCCTAAGATGCTCTCTCACATGCAAGGGGGTGTAAATCACGACCTCGATGGGTTAAGGCCCCAATGTGTACATGCAAAACATGGACCATGCAAATGGCGGGTTCGTTGAGCTTGCCTTGTGCAAGCTACATTGTGCAAATTTTTTATTTGTACCAACATACAAACACTGAAATTGTTTAAGAGAATCAACAGTTATAGCTGTTGAAATTCTCAATTCTAATGCATGTGTAATAGGAGATTATGAGCATGGAAGGTTACAACATGTGGCTTAATGCTCCATTATCATAAAAAATGGAAGGTTACAACCAGTAGCTTAATGCTCATAAATTCGGTTTTGAAACCTTTATTCTAATAGCCTATAAACAATGCCATTCTCCATATTTATGAAAACATGAAAAACACACAATCACACAGATGTTCGTTGTTTTCGAGTCCTAGGCAGAAGTTGTTTGCAGTTACGGTTTTTGGTGATAAAGGAAGATGTGGTTCAAGTTCGCCAGAGGCAATGCTCGATCGTGCTTAGTGTATTGTCGTTGTCATTGTATCCTTGGAGACAGACATCCATTGAAACCTCATGCACAACTGGAGGAGCGAATCTGTTTTAAGAAAAGCGTGATCCTCACATGCGTCAACTGTCTTTTCATATTATTTGATATTCAGTTCGAAGGTTGAATCTTTGTTGTAATATTTTATTTCTAATTTTGTTATTATATTCTTTCCTTTATATTGTATTTGTTCGTTGTTTATCTCCTATATTTCTAACACCTTTAAGGGGGCATTCTTGTGTTTTTTTCTTAATTTGTATGTTATTATTGGAGTTTGATTTGTATATATCTATCAGGTCTCAATGCTAGTCCATATACTCTCTTAAATAGAGCAACTAATTTCAAAAACAACTAATGCAGCAAAATAACACACAGGTCAACCAGCCACTAGGCCAAATGGGGCAAGTGGCCACAATCTCAAGGGGATTGGGTGTAGGCGCATTCTTCCTGGACTGTGGACGCTAATGCAAACAATTTTCGAGAATAGACACATTGACACATAAAATAAATGCATTATTCTTTACTAATATAAAATCTTTAAATTATGTCCAATTTATTAACACATTACGGCACTGATCCTGACAAGGATGGCAATGGGGCAAGTTTGGATCAAATTCGTCTTCTCGCCAACCTGTCCTCGCAAACAAAAACAATCATTTTTCATGCCCTATTAACTTGCATTAATTGGGCACCACATTATAGGGGTACTTGTGCGTACCTTACAGGTAAAAAAAAACTACTATCCCTAAATTTGGTGATGGATTATAAGTCTGTAACTAGGTTCAAGTTCAGCTGTGGATTTCACATCAACTTAAATAATATAATCTTATCCTTAGATGTGAAAAAAAAAAAAAAAAAGTATACTGAAAAATTGAAACTAAGCAATATTTCAGCTAATAGGTTATTGGTTCATATGTTTATTGAAAATTTCTTATTCTGTTCCCAAATATTCAACTTTAGAATTACGTGATAAATTTAAAAAGTAAAAAAATAAAACCTTTGTATATGAGATTGTTTTCAAGAGTAGGAAAATTGCAAAAGTAATTACAGGTGAAAATAGAAAAATTCTTAGAAAATCTCTTTTAGAATTAAAATTTTCTATTTAAAATAATACAACTTTGTATAATTAGTGTTTTTTTTCCCTTACAAGTATAAATTAGTTGTTATTGTTATTGTTATTATTATTAACAATATAATGATTACTAGTATGTTGGCTAAAACTAAAAAGTACAGAAGTATATACTATTGCATATATTGTCTATATATATATATATGGGTGTGTGCGTTTGTTTATTAGTCTTTTATTTGAAAGAATGAATTGTTTGAAAATGAAAACTACTTTTTGAAATTTGGGAGGAAGATTAATGAAAAACTTTTGGCGACTATTTTTTTTTTCTATATGTATTTATCATGCACACTGTATTTGATTCTTTTTTATTATGCTGTGTGACTTGTCTCTTGTCTCTTATTATCTCTAATGCTATAACTTGTTACTAAACTAGGCTTTTCATGTTAATAAGAGATACAACAAGAACGAGAAAGGATTGTTGAGCAGATTTGAAAGGCAGCGACATGAGATGTCTCGACTTTTGGTTGCTTCGATCATCTATATATATATATATATATATATATATATATATATATAAATTATCTTTGAGAGATTGTCGTTATTATGTATAGATATTTAATTTAATTTTTATTGAGATTGCATCTAGTTGTATTGAATCTATGACATATCCATTCAAATATTCAATTTTACATCAATTTTATGGTTGTGCCATTCAATTTGAATTACAATTTTAAGATATTTTCTTTGGAATTAAATGATATAAATAAGATATTCGAAAAATATTTTACTTTTTAACTTTGTTTGGTAGGGAGGAAAGAAAATAGAAAGGAAAAGAAAACTATAAAGGATAGAAAATTGAAAGGTTAGAAAAGATTTTAATTTTCGTTGTAGTTATTTGGTATGCTAGGGAAAATTTTCCTTCATTGATTTGATATTGTATAGAATATCAGAAGGATATAAAAATTATAATTAAGACAGTTACCTTTTATCCAAATATTTTGTTACATATTTTTCGTCTAAAAAAAAAAAGCATATTACATACGATATTCAACATTATATTCATTAAAAAAATGTAACTAATAAGTATATTGAAATTTTATATATGTATGCATATAACTACCTTTGTATATTACATAGGTGGAAGTGGAACACAACAATACATAAATGTATTAGTTTAGAAAGCTTCTCCAAAAATAAAATAAAACAAAATAAAAGAATAAAAAAAAACTATAACTAACTATATAAAATCACGTCATGTTTTCTAATAAACTAATAATAAGACAAAATAGTAAACGTAAAACTGCCAATACACATGTAAAATGAAAATAGCAATTAGTGATTTAAATTTTAGTAGCATGCATGGACATTTTAGTAATTTAGCTCAATTATGTAACTTTTTAAATTTTTTTTTTTTTTTTTTTGTAGAGATGTGAATTGTGTTATGTCGTGCTAGCCCGGACCATAATTGTTAAGCTCAAGTGTGTTTCATGTCATGCCCAGCTTGGCCCATTGAAATTTTGTGCAGTGCTCATACTAGCCCAAGATTAAATAATATAAGCTCGGTTTGGCCCAATGGCCTAGGCACATCTCGTGCTCGTGTCGTGTTGTACTCATGCTTGTGCTCATCGCTACTAGAAATTTGAGATGATACGACTCTTATTTAATAACTTTTTTTAAAAAAAACCATCATGATAAGGGAAAAAAAATAAGGAGTTATGTTCGAGAAGACGAAAACCGTCATAGTAGGGGAGGGGGGCTACCACGATGGTTTTTGACAAAACTGCGGTGGAAATGACTTTCCATGATGGTTTGACAAAACCGTAGTGGTAGCCCTTCCCCTACCACAACTGCTTTTGTAGAAAATTGTTGTGGAAGATCACGTAAAATCCCTTTTCCCAACTCCACAATTAGACACGAATCATAAACCCAGCTCTTAAATGCACATCCAAAACCCTCTGAAACTGCGACAGCCATCCCTTTCCGCCTCCATTCTCCTTAATCTCCTTCTCAATTGTAAGTTTTTATTAGAAATTAATGAATTGGTGTTGATTTTATTGTTTATTGATCCGTGTTTATTGTATTGTGGATGGCTATGATTTTGTTTTATGCATATGATTTATGATTAGATTATGATGGGTATGTGTAATTTGTGAGATTATTTTAATTAATCATTGCTAATTATTATTTTGATTTAGGACTTGTGAAATGGATAGGAAATAGATGTGAGATTTTCAATTGTCTAGAGAATATGTAAATGGTGTGGAAGAGTTCTTGGATTTTGCCAAAACTCATGTTAATGGTGATAAAATTTGGTGTCCTTATGCTCAATGTGGAAAGCATAGATCTCATTCAATTCTAGTTGTTAGAGGACATTTATTTTGAAATGGAATTGTAGGTAGTTATCAAATATGAGATTTTTATGACGAGTCCAAGTTCAATCCAACTTTAGTAAGTAAAGAAAAGAAAGCTATTGTGGAAGATAATATAGATGATCATGACAATATTGTTGACATAGTTAATGATTTGGAAGAACACTTCTTACACCGTCTCGATTTATTTAAGACAATAATAAATGATACCAAGACACCCGTGTATAAGGGGTGTACCAATTTCACTAAATTGTCTGCTTTAGTTGGATAATGGAATTTGAAAGCGTCGGGTGGGTGGTCAAATTCTAGTTTCATAAAGCTTTTGGAATTTATAAGAAGGCTTCTACCAGAGGGTAATAAATTACTAACCAGTATGTATGAGGCTAAGAAGACTTTGAGCACATTGGGCATGGAGTATGAGAAAATTCATGCTTATGAAAATGATTGTGTTCTTTATAGGAATGAGTATGAGGATGAGAATAATTGTCTAGTTTGTCAACAATCAAGATGAAAAAAGGAAAGGAGCCAAAAGACGATAAGAATGGAATGTTAATCTCACGTATATTTACGCATTCTAAAATAACCCCAGGTATAAGGTTGTCTCAAGTAATATTTACTTGGTGAATCCGAGGTCGAACCCACAAGGAAGGATTTATTCAGTTCCAATACATATATTATATTAACTTTTTCTTTTTATTTAAGTTGAAAATTTTGAGGATTAATATTTATTATTCACAGAATGTATTTACAATATTTACACATTTTTACAACATTTTTCATCTTTAAATTTTGATAATTTGGAATTTTAATAACAAGAAATGCAAATAGTAACTTAAGTAGAGTGACAACAATAATATCGACAATTTAAAGAAATAAAATAACAATAATAATAGGACTAAGGTTCAAAGGTTTTGTTTTGACAATTATCTTCAATATATTTTAGTTTCTCTTTTTATTTATTAGTTGGTTTAAGTGTACACTATGTCATCCTATGTCGATAATAAATCAAGATTTACCAAGCATTTACTGTGCTATTCCATGTCTATAATGTAGCAAAAACACAACTTAATAAATAAGCAGCATTTCAACATAACTTAACTAAAATAACAACCAAGATAGTAAGTTAAGCATTTACCGAGCCATTCTCTGTCTACGAGTAATCAAGGTCCTCCCAAGCATTATCCGTGCCAGTCTATGTCGGTGATATATCAGAACCGTAATTTTGGTAGAGTTCTAGCTAAGAAAATATTGAAATTATAAGTTTTCTAAGAAAATATTTTAGCATTACAACAGCTTAGAAAACTAAGAAAAACCAAAAATATTGAAGATAATTTTGCCAGAATTTCCCCTTCTCCCCTCAGCTAAAAAGAAATTCAAAAAGATATAATTAATAAAGTACTACAATATTATTGAGCATAATTTTGACAACATAAACTAGAAAATATTTTACAAGAAACTAGATTGAAAACTGAAATAAAAACTGAAGTATAACTAATACAACAGTATTTCTATACTGTGAGAGGGGTGCTTCAACTGAGGCAAATGCCTTAGTATTTATAGGGGCTTAAGATCACTATTGGCCATTTGTAATTTTTTTTTTTCCTGTTGAAAGTTGACAAATTCGGATCATTGATCCTTTTCCTCTTCTACGCTTATCTGCGTTCCCGAGTGTGCAGATTTTCCTTTGTAATCCCGTGTGATGCGACATCTAGCAGTACTAAAATGGACTGATCGTGACCGTTGATCACCAGATCCAACGGCTCCAAATGCGCTCGAGAAAGGGCCCAGGTGAGACTAGTGGGAACAAGATTCGAGGTCGTCAGATTGGTCTTTGTCAGCTGATCGAATGACAAAGAAGACGGATGCACGTGGAGTCTACCACACGAGATCCAAAGCGGCCTAAGATGCTCCTCTGACGCGTCTGCAGCTTGTCGGCGCGTGTGATGCACGCGCCAATCAGAAAATGACACGTGGATAGCACTACGAGATTCCACTGACGCACCGGATGACGCGATGACATGCGTTCCTCTGTTCGACGGCTGAGATCGTTCTGTCAGTTGATCCGACGGTCAAAAACATGCCACGTGTCCCATTTAATTTAAATTCAAATTTTCTTTATCTTTTTGATGCATTTGATGTCCAATTTTATCCGTTTTGGTGTCGTTTTGCTCCGTTTTTCCTCTAGATTTCAAATCTAAAAATCACAAACACACTAATATTAATTATTTTACAAACATAATATTTACAAAAATATTAAAAATATTTATTTTACATTAAAACACACAAAAATAAATAAAAACTCCTAAAATTTTCAGTCTCTTACGGTTTGACACAGATATAATTTTTATGACTTGAAAATATTTTTAGAAATTACTAAAAATATAATAAGACATATTTACAAACTTAAAACACACTATCAAATACACTAAAACTCAAAATAAAATAACCGCATTACTTTTACGGTTTTAACTATTTATAAACTAAACACACATTTAACACACCGAAATGACTCTAAAAATTTCTAAAAATATTATTAAACATAAAAACACACTAAAAACGTATTTTTAAACACATTTTCATACTAAGACACAAAAATACTTATTAACACAAAATGCTATTAATTAGAGGATTTAATGAGAAATAAAAGCATAAGTAAATGATTTAAGCCTTGTAAAATATACACTTTTACAGTCTCATCAAATGCCAACGAAGGTGTTATGGTACATTCTATCGATACAATGTTTGAAGCATTTATTCAAAAACGCTGAACATACCAAGAATTTGACATGGCATCATGATAAACGGGCCGACGATGGTATGCTTAGACATCCAATAGATTCACCACAATGGAAGACTTTTGAAGTCGATCATCCCGACTTTAGTTTGGATCCAAGAAATATACATTTTACTTTGGCGACGGATGGAATGAAGCCACATGGTAACATGAGTAATAGGCATAGCACTTGGCACGTAATACTTGTTAACTATAGTCTCACTTCAAAGATATGAATGAGGCAGAAGTTTTTAATGTTGTCTTTATTGATTTTAGGTCCTTACCAACTAGGCAACATCGGAGAAAGAGACCCTCATTTTCCTTTGATCGGTGAACAAATATTTGAAATGGTAGAAGATATGAAAGTGGCATTCTGGATAAGAAAATGAGGTCAGGACGAGCCGCTGATAGATGGACCATAGAAAAAAAGATCAATATTTTTTGATCCTCCATATTGGAAGATACTTTTTATTCGTCATTGCTTGGATGTCATGCATATTAAGAAAAATGTTTGTGAATCAATAGTCAGCATGTTGCTTGACATTCCAGGTAAGGCTAAGGATGCTGAAAAAGCACGTTTGGAACTCATAGAAGTGGAGATTAGGCGTAATTTGTTTCTTGAGAAAAGAGGGAACCAAACTTACTTACCTTCGACGAAGCACACGTTATCAAGAGTGGAAAAGAGAAAGCTTTGTGAATGGTTTGCTTCATTGAAAGTGCTAGACGGCTATTATTTGAACTTTAAAAAGTTGGTGTTAGTGAAGGATTTGAAACTTATTGGCATGAAAACACATGATTGTCATGTGTTGATGTAACAATTACTACCACTTACATTGCGGGGAATTCTAACAAAGGATGTGAGATTTACAATTACCAAGTTGTGCTCATTCTTTAATTCAATATGCTCCAAGGTAATTGATCCACTTATGCTAGATTCACTACAATCGGAGTTGGTGTAAACCTTATGCACGCTTAAGAAGTATTTTTCACCTATATTTTTTGATATTATGATTCATCTAATAGTGTACTTAGGATGTAAAGTTAAGTTATGTGGACCGGTATGTTTGAGATGGATATACCCATTTGAAAGATATATTAAGGTTTTAAAGGGCTATGTTGTGACACCCAAGCATTTTTAGTGCATTAAAAATACAATACTTAAGGATTATGTTAAGCAAAAATATGTGTCATAAGGATTATTGTCTAATCCAATTTTTATGATAAAGTCCATAAAAGCAAAAAGGGATTTTTAAGGGTAAAAATCATACCATAGTCTTATACGAGAAAGGAATGATATGGAAAACAAGCTAGAACGCCTAATTGTTGTAAAATGTGTTGCAACAAATGCTAAGACAAAAATACAGTTTAAGTAAAATACTGTATGATAATATTAAAAATTATACGGTATTAAAATAATGTAGTGTGAGGAAATATACTAATAAAGTTATGTAGTATGAAAATTACACTACAAAGTAATACAGTATAGAAACTGGACTATTTAAGGTTAAACAATATAGAAATTAGATTGTTTAATGTTAAAGCAGTTAGGAATAATACTGTTTGGAGACATGAATAAGTAAGGAATGCTATGTAAACTCATAACAGTATAGAGAATATACGGACAGTATAAGAAAAATACTGTTAGTATAAATTTAGACTGTATAAAGTTAAACAGTATAGGAATAACATTAAGTGATGGATGTAAATAAGTATGGGAGGTTGTGGGACCTCATGAATTATATAGAAAAGAATACCAGTAATATAACAAAATATTGTCAGTATAAATGTGAACTGTGCAAGAAAATATGGGACCCACCATGAGGGAAATCAAATCTTGAAGTGGCCAAATCAAATCTTGCCAAGACCTTTACCTTTAATGATGCCTATGGATGATTAAGCATGGTTAGTCAACTTGAAAAAAAAGAAAAAAGAAAAAAAAGGAGGGACACTCTAAGGGTAGAGAATGTGTTAGACATGCATGTCCTAAGGAGTAAAAATATAATATGCTTTTAGAGACTTTTTTATTAATAAAGAATCCTCTTTACCTTCATTTTTGTTGAATGCATGTTAAGCAAACAAAAATCTAAGACTATCGATCTAAACCTTTGAGAATCAGGCATATGATGGACTGATTATACGAAAGACATGATTCTTAAAGTGACGGTCAAAATCATAAGATCCACAATCGAGGTAATAAAGTTGGGCACTTTATTCATACAAAGATTGTTATGTTGTCTATATCTCTAATGAGAGATGGTTTGTCTTGACCATCAGAGTTGGACTCTGTGAATAGAAATATTGGTGCATTGTCACAAGCGATGATGTATTGGATCAAGACATAAAGTGGAATTGATTTGGGTTAATAATTTTGTCTCGGCAAATTAATTCACTTTAGACAATCATATATGTTGTATCTTAATCCTGAAATGAATAGTGGGCCTGTTGTCTTGACTTATGTGTTTTGATGTACCAAAGGGTGACATCCACATTTTATGTTGGTACGTGCGTCAATATATTAGAGACATGACTCTTGATAGTATAGACTTGTTATTTATAGATATAGAATCCATAGCTCTTCTTTAGGAGTCGATGATATCCTCTTATATATGTTATCTTGTAATTGGAAAACTGAAGTGCTCAACCATTTGGATACATAAGTGTAATCAAATAGTATATTGTCTTTAGATAGTAAGTTTTCCTATGGTGAGATAATGGAACGTAAGATAAAAATAATTGAGACAGTATGACAAAATTTATTCTTAAGCCGATATTGGATATCCTATGGGGATACAATACATTATGATATGTCATGGATACTTAGCTATTTTGGGCTTTGTAATTTTATATAGTTTGAGAGTGCAGTTCTAAGCTTTTAGTGGAGTAGCGTTAGAGTTGACAATTATAAAATATATATCTAGGGTATTTATTTTATGATTGTCAAGAGCTTGAACTATATAGGTCCATCAGGTTCACTTTGCTAGCTCATAATAAATCCTGTAATGATATAACGTGTTTTTCTAATAAATTGGTGACTTATGTTAAATTATTAGATTCGCTGAAATTCGATAAGATCAGATAATTCATGTCTATTTATCGGTTGAATTAATTTTGTAAATTAATTCAAGATAAACTTGTTCAATTATCCAGAATATTTATATTCCTGGAGATTATCTAGATATGGTTGTTTTAACTAGATAACTTTCCTATTGGGTTATTTAAATTAAAACTGAGACTTTATTCTAAGAATCTCAGGTGAAAAATAAAAAATTCACAAGGACAATTTATCATAAGTTCTGTAGGCCAATGGGCACGTTTGGCCTACTGATGGGCAAGTTCGGTATGTTGATCTAACGATAAATAAACCATGCATTTTTTACACGATTTTATCATATATTAATCCTGATTCAAAATTTTGAGTCCTTATCTGATAATAACTAACCATGGGGATGACCTCTATAAATAAGGAGTGAGTTTTCTAAGTTATTTAGATCAGTTGAGGAATCAAGAGTGAGTGTTCTAGTCTTTGAGTCTCTGAAACTCCCTAAGAGCTATTGTTCACAAATCATGAACCTTAGTTATGGGTTTTCTCAATTGGTTGGAGGAAAAGTCACCACAGAAGAGCTTTACAAGGTTTGCCTACACACATACCGATCATGGATAGAGAATAGCAAAGAAGACTAGTTGGTTGAGGCTTTTTTAGAACGTTCTTCTTTTCATTGATTGTAGGAGTTCTTTGACATTCAAAGGTTAGTGAGATCTAGTTAATTTATACATATAGCATGTCAAACTTATGTTTTGAAAAATACTCTGATTTAAAAATTTTAAAAATTCTAATACGTAATATTTTTCTAACAATTGGTATCAGAGCCAAGTTTTTTTACATAAATTTATGAGTTTGTAATCATGCTATGCATATAAATTATGTGATCTTGATCTCTTCTATGCTTGAATTTAATATTTTATATAATTGGCACTCTAAAGTTTTTATATATTTATATGTTGTCATGAATTATATGGTGAATGTTTATTAATTAATTATAGTTGATTAAATCATTATTTAATTATTAATTAATTAATTATTTTGTGTCGGTTATGATTCCTTGGAAGTTAGAATATGTATCTAGGTTTTTTATATAATTAGATGGCGGTCTATCATTACCGTCTAGGAATTATTATTTAATTTTAATTTTTTAAGAATTTTGTAATTAAAAAATTATTCAGAGTAAAGACAGATCTAGAAGACAAATCTAGAAAATGGATCTAGAATATAGATGATAGCTGTTCTAAAGGTATTTCCTAAGTCTCTAAATTTTTATGTTTTTGAATCGTTGAAAATAAGATTGAAAAACTGCATAGAAATTGTATTTTCTAGAAACAGGAATTCTGCTTGGTCGGCAGGCCGAACCCTCAGGTTCGATAGGCCGATGGTCACCGACCGACAGGCCAAATTTCCAGATCAATAGGTCATCTGCGGGGTGGATTTCAGGTAGCTTTGGCGGCAGGAAGTTCGGCACATCGATGGCTAATGTCCAACAAGGTGATTTCATAGATCGGCATGCCGGCAGAGAGTTGTAAGTTTTCAGAAAATGTGCATTTTTTAGAGTAGTTTTGATTTTATTTTTGGGACAATTTTAAGAAAATTAAATCTAGATATGACCATAAATAATGAAGTATTTAACCCATGCGGGATTAAAGACTTGAAGATGGAAGCCACATGAAATAGATACAACTTAAAGATTCAAGGATGAAGAATCGATAATATGTTTTGATTATTCTCTTATAATCTTTATTTTCTTTTCTCTAAGGTGGAACCATAATATTACGGTTATTTATTATTATTTTGCTTGTGGCTTTGCATTATTGCTTTGCATGTCTACATTATAATATGATTTACTATGTGTGTTAATAACATGTCATATAGAATATGGAGTGTTGCTCATTAAAATTCTTCATGCATGTCTTTTAAAATAAAACCTTGATTTTAAAATAATGAGTGAGAGAAGGTTTTTGAAGAGAGGACCTATACAGCCTCTATCGTTGGTCCATAGGTAGCACATGGTGGTTCCGACCTCTAGGAAGGGACTTCATCATGTGCCAGATTAGATCTCCAAGAGGATAAAGTATTTTAGCATGATTTATCATTGCACACCCCTAGGTGGTGATTATAAATCATGAATAAAATATTGAAACGATATTTATACACTTATGTTAATTTTATTATTAGCCTCTCCTAGGAGCTTTGATAATAAAATTAATGGCTAAAGAAACGATTATTAATATATGCTGGATCATACGGGTCCTGAATGACATATATTAATAAAGAAGGGATCTGTGTTCCTAATTGAATTTAGCAAGTCTCTCTTAGGCAGCTTGTTGGATTCTAAGTTAGGAATTATCATTGCAAGGTTGTGATTTTTTCAAGGTTTTGACACATAAGCACATTGTATGTTTTACATAATTGTCTTATCTTACTAAATTATTATGGTATGTTTGCTTATGTTTGGTATATGATTCTTTATTGTAAATGTCTAGAAACGGTTTTTTTTTTTTATACTTGATAAAAACCAATTAACCGATGAAAATTATAATGATTGGAAATAGAACCTGATTATCATCCTATCTTTCGAGAAACTGAAATTTGTGCTGACAACACCATGTCCTCCCAAGCCTACGGGAGATTCCATTAATGAACAAATCCAAGCGTACGATTGTTGGAAAGGTACTAACGATTAGGCCCGTTGTTATGTTATGGCCAGCATGAATAACATGCTACACGCTCATCAGGAAGATTATGAGACTGCGAAGTAGATCATAGATAATTTTGAAGATATGTTTGGAGGCCAGGCCCTAACAAAGCGGCAAAAGACGCTTCAGAAACTCTTAAACTACAAACAAAAGCAGAGGGCATCTGTGAAGAAGCATATGATATTGGTCATGAGTTTCCTTATTGAGGCTCAAACCAATGGAGCTGACATATATGCTTAAACATAGATGACTATGGTCTTTGAGATTCTATCTAAGGAGTTTAATCTATTTAGAGCTACATTTAATTTAAACAATAGAAGAGATATGACATTGACTAAGCTGATGAAGCAGTTACAGGAGTTTGAAATTCTAATCAGGGAAACTCCTGCTGATGGCAAAGCCAACTTGACGGCTGCTCCTGGTTTCAATCCTAACCTAGGGAATGGAAAGAAGCAACGAGCCAAGAATGAGAAGTCTTCTATTCCTGCAAATGGCAAGAACAAGAAGAAGAAAAAGAAGAACCCGAAGAAACTCAAGTGCTTTTTTGTGGGAAGGTCGGGCACATCAAGAAAAATTGCAAGGACTTCCTTTCCCAAGGAGTTAAGTGCGATCTTCTGGTTGTTGAAACTTGTTTGGTTGAAGAATTCAGTGACACTAGGGTCATTAATTTTGGAGCAACTAATTATGTTTGTGTTTCTTTGCAAGGGGTTCAAAGAAACAAAAGTCTACAGCGTGAAGACTTAACGCTTCAGATGGGTGATAGGTCCTTTGTGTTGGCTGAAGCAGTGGGAGACGTCCATCTTTATTTTGATAATTATAGGTATTTAGTTTTGTGAGATTGTTTTTATGTTCATAAGCTTAAAAGGAATCCAATTTCTGTAGCTTGTTTATTTAAAGACTCTTATTCATTTTCTTTTAATAATAAAGTGGTGATTCGTAAAAAGAAATCTTTTATCTGTAATGGATGGTTGCAAAATAATCTATATTTTATCAAACCTAAGATGGACTGCTTAACACTATGGTTAATAATAATAACTCAAAAAGACTTAAAACTTCTCACTGTAATAAGACCTATCTTTGGCATTTGCAACTAGGTTATATTAACCTAAATAGAATTTATACTACAATGTGAATCTTGTTTGGAGGGTGAAATGACCTAAAGACTATTTGGGTTTAAGGGCAATAGGACCGAAGGGGTTCTGGAACTTATGCATAGTAATGTTTGTTGGCCGATGAACATCCGGGCAAGAGGAGAGTATGAGTATTTCATCACCATTATTGATGATTACTCAAGGTATGGGTATGTATTTCTGATGTACTACAAAAGCGAAACTTTTGACAATTTCAGGGAGTTTTAGGCTGAAGTAGAAAAACAATTGGGTAAACCCATAAAGGCACTTTGATCCGATTGAGATGGTAAATACCTTACTAATGAATTCTTACGACACTTATTAGAGAATGGGATTTTATCCCATTTGGCTGCACCAGGCATTCTGCAGCAACATAGTGTAGCTAAGTGAAGAAATAGGACTTTGTTGGACATGGTCAGGTCTATGATGAATTATTCATCATTGCCTTTATCCTTTTAGATATATGCATTACAAACCGCATATTATCTTTTGAACAATGTGCCTTCAAAATCATTTGCTAAAACTCCTCATGAGTTGTGGACAGGGAATAAGACATCCTTAAACCATATTCATGTATGGGGATGTCTAGCTCATGTCCTGTTTAAGGAAGCGAATAAGTTGGAAGCACATTTGAAAGTTTGCGTGTTTGTAGAACATCCCAAAGGGACTAAAGTGGGTTATTTCTATAATCCAAAGGAAAATAAAGTCGTGGTTTCAACTTATGCAACATTCTTTGAGGAAAGTTACATGGACGACTTTAAGCCTCAAAGAAAAGTAGTACTTGAGGAGTTGACGAGTGATTCAATCACTCCGAGGGTTCCAAATAAAACTGTTCCAATCAATATAGAAAAACCAACCAAACAATAACCTAAGGGGCTTCGGCGTAGCGGGAGGATCAGGCATCAACCCAACAAGTATATGTTCAATAGTGAAGCCTTTTTGGCTGAACCGGATAACCATGACAGGGATCCTTATACTTACAAAGAAGCTATGGAGGATGTTGATTCAAAACTTTAAATAGAAGCTATGAATATGATGATGGTGACTATATTTTTAATATTTGGTGCTACATTAAAACTTTGGAATGTTATTTTAAGCATGTTCTTATTTTTTGTTTATTTCAAAGATCCATGAGTAATGTTTTATTGTTTAAAATGGAATTATAAATTTAATTTATTTATATTAATTCAATACTACTAACCCCACGTACGGGTGTTACAGAGATATACGTTAATTGAAGGAAGTGCACGAAAAAAAAAATATCTCCTTATTCTCCAGTATAATCAATGAGATTTAATTAGTCTTATATAGACACATTATTTGGCGTATTTTCATACCAAATTTACGATTCTAATGAATATTTTAACTGCCTTTATTCATAAATAAAAGAAATAGAATGACAATATCTTAACATTATTATTACACAAAAGTGACTTTATCCCCCACCAGGTACACTACAGTCTATATGAATAAGGGTACGATTAACTGGAAACTAATTTGCTATATAAAAGGAAATAAGAGAAACTCTAACGTAATAAGCTTCCAAATGAATTGATAAAAATCTTGGCTTGCGTCCTGCATACATATAATAAAGTCAAACTTGTGATCAATACTTATAGTTCATTACACATTAGGAGTTAGAACTGTACTTGAGTTGAAGATGAATATTTCATAATTACCTTGCCATAATTTGCTTTGTCCAGCTTTCTAAGCTGAAAGAAAACAAGAAAATTAAGAAGTTGTAAGAGAGTTTTTACTTTATACATATACACACACACACACACACACACATTTGAATTTATGTATGACGAACCTGAGAAAGTAACCATATTGCAAAGACCGAGTGAGTTGACAACATTAAGTGACGCTGGAAAGCCTGTATACAATAAATAAATCAACTTCTGTATTAGTTCTTAAGCTCTGCATAGATGATCAAGACTAGTTTAAAGAAAAGTATTAAAAAAAAAAAAAATTCGTGGAATCTTTTCTTTTTTTAATCATTGTCTCGTGTGAGTTTACTGCCATTGGTTTAGATAGACTAAATCAGATAATTACTTGAGTGATGAATTTATTTATTAATTTATTACTCTCTTTACGGGTTGAACCAGTAACCAATCATTGAAAAACCAACTTAATAGCAACGAAGCTAGTTAATAAACAATTTATTTTAACAAACTAATCACTTACAAGAAACAAACATAAAAAAAATTGGAAAAATTTACAAGCATATAAGATTTTGGATATTTATAGGAATATATATTCCCCAGATAAATAAAACCATTGGTCCTATATTGTAACCTTGGCAGACGAAGAACTAAAATTACCTGAGGCATGTAAATTGCAGCCGCTATGGCACCAATATAATTTACCAGCAAAATTCCCGTTCCAAAAAATGCAATATTTTTAGGTCCAAATATCACCGCAGATGTTCGAATGTTATGCCTACAATGTTTCAACATTGTTTTAAAAGATAATGAATATAAAAACTAATATTTCGAGATTTTTAATTGTCTAGATGCAATGATAAATATAGTACTTACTTTCTGTCACCTTCTACGTCTGGGAGATCTTTTATGATCATAGCAACAGCAAAAAATAATGCAGCAAAAGTGACTAGGAAAACGTATGGGGGGCTGCACAGCAAATTGAAAGCCAAACTCATCAGGGATATTTGCAGGTGGTTTGCTTTTTGAAAAAAAAAACAATCACTAACCAGATAAAAAAAATACAATTAAATAACATAAAACCTAATAAAAATTTTAGACTCGAGATTAAAGTTCGCCACTTGATGTGAGCTCTTTTTCCCCTCAAAAAAAAAAAAAATCTTGCCACCAGTGTAGAACCTCTTTTATAACCAAAAAAAATTAAATGATAAAGAAATTAAAAATAAAAATTATATATGTGTATTTTTTAGTAGTTTGGTGAGTCCATGGTGCCAATCAAAATACCCGCCAAAATTAATATAAAAAACCTCCCAAATTTTTGAAATAAATTAATTATTTGATTCAGTTCAATTTAGATAGACGGTTTGGCAAGTTTTTTCTAAATACCCCGGCATGAGATTTCTATAAAAAGTTCAATCATTCCCTATTCATTAATTGAAATATCAAAATTTATACTTTTAATTTTTTCGCAATTTTGCATAGTCAAATAAATTCTTTTAGTTTTTCTATAAAGAAAATGTTGGACGCTTATTTTTATTTTTTATTTTTATTTTTACACGACATCATCTCTTGTTGACCATCAAATGCCAATTTTGTTTTCAAGAAATCTCGCTCATTATCAATCTGGTAATATTCTCTCTCACAAATCACAACTATAAATATAAATATTTATATCGTATGTAAGACCAAACTACTTTAGCCTCCAACAGGTCTTGTGAAGTGTTCACTTTTATGTGAATAAAGAGAGAAAAGTTTTTTAATAGTAAATTATTTATCAAATATCAAGATAAGACGCCAAAAGTCAATTTGAAGGAGGAAAACAAAATAAATAAATAAATTAATTAAAATAGTTACACCTACCTCCACCGAAATGAAAGTCCAAGAGAAGCTGTGGTGGCGTAGAGCATTCCGGAATTGTGACTTATACTTAGCTGCGTAAGTTACTTTTGTTATACAATTTGTCATATGGAATTTTACATATTAATTGATCCCAAATCATATGTAAATACATTTTTCATGCAATTTTAACTTTTTAGAGGAGCAATATTATCTTCTAACGACGTAAAATATAAATAAATTAAAACGATATTTAATTTCAAGATTTTGGATTGGAGGCAAATAATAATACCAAGGCAATCACAATAGCCGTTGCAAGAGAAGATCTTTTCATCCGAAATGGTGGGGCAGAATACAAAGTGGTAAGCAAAAGACAAGAGCAGAAGCAACAAGTAGTGATTAGGTCAGCGTTCATCAACCACAAAATCGATTGGCCAGCAAATGCCGAAAATATTGTCAAGAACCATGCTTGTTTTAGTGAAAGATCGCCTGCTGGTATCGGCAACCAAGGTTTGTTCATCCTGAAAATTTTACACATGAAAGACAAAATAAGTTAAAATAATGTTTTTCACCACTAGAAAAAAAAAAATACAAGACAAATAGAAGTAAGAAGTAAGAAGGCTTTTGCATGCACTAATTTTTTTTTTTTTAAAAAAAAAAAACACTTTTATTATAATTGTTAAGAAATTTAGTTATAACAATCACCGAGGCCAATATATATGTATTTATGTATAAATTAAGAAGCATGTACCTATCAATATCGACATCAGAAACCTGATTAATGCCATTAGAATAAATGGTTGCAAGAATCATAGCAACTAGGCCAGGGAATGCCTTAAACGGTAGAGACCAGTTAAACAATTGTCTGTTCTCCACCAATAGTACTCTTGCAAATAAGGATCTGTTAAAAAGGAAGAAAAAGAACTTATATGTAGAGTTATATAATCCACTATATATGTGAAACAGGATCTGGAAGAAAGAGAAGTTAATTTTTTTGTATTGCGAATCAGTTTTTATTATTAATATTTCAGTCCCTGATTTTATATAAAAAGGTTACTTACATGGCTGCTACAAAAAGGTGAGTCATTGTATAGGGCCTTGAGAATGTATAGCAAGCAGATCCAAAACGTAAAACTTTAGCAACCAAGTTTGGCGCGGCAGATTCAGGTTGATCTTTACCAAAAACTTGGTCTGAACCGTGAAATTCGAGTTTAGCGCTCGCCTGCAACCATTAGTACAATTTACAAGGACAAAGTATTTAAACAACTAATTAATATTGGTAATCAAATCGCAATATTAACTATGAAAAACAGTTAACTAATGAAAAATAACGCTAAAACGGCTTCAGCAAGCAAGCCTCTCAAACAACATCCTACTAAAATTTGTGTTTACCATTTTGCATTTGTGCGTGTGACATATTTTATGCGATTAAAAGACATTTCGAGCGCATTTAGAAATATAAGTTTGAACAAATAGCAATTCAAATTTTGTTAGAGAAAATCCTATAACATAATTGGTTTAAATCAAAATTCTTTAATTCGAACTTATCCTCTCAAAAAATGGAAAAAGATGTTTGATGGTTCACAAAATTTGCATTATTTCTATCACTAAAAAGAGAATACGTACTATTACAAGCAAGTTGCAAAGAAATAAAATAAGTTATACCCGAATGTAATTACGGCCAAATAATAAGGCCGGTTTCGAGAACCTGCTCTCTCCGATCCCATGGAGCCCTACAGGCTGAAGGATCAATTTATTAATATTGGTGGAGCTGCCTTTTGAATTTGAAGGAAAGCTTGGTGATTTTATATCTTTGCAATGTCGAGAAATAAAAGCTGCCGGTTGTACTACTCTAACAGTAGCGTGTGACATTGTGAGCTCCATGTGTATATATGTGTGTATATGCCAACTGAAACAAAGCAAGGAAAAAAGGGCAAATTAAAGAGAACAAGCTGAGAGATCTTTGTTAAAAACAAATGTATGCTTCAAGAGCTTTAGCTTCGAAATTTATATAGGAGCATATACATATTATATACACAAGTTTACTTGCCATGATCCTAATATGGAATAGTCAGATAGAATTATCATAGTCCATATATAGCTATTATTCAATGTTTTCGGCTTCCAAAAAAATGCAACTCTTTTGGTGGGACCTGTAAACAATCCTATCAGAAGGTATTTATATTTTATTAAGAGCTATCATTCAATGTTTTCGGCTTTCAAAAAAGGCAACGCGATTGTTTATCGCCGTCCAATAGGCCGCTTGCTTTATTTTATTACTCGACCAGACATTTTATTCACTACCAATGTACTTGGTCAATTCTTGCAAGCTGCTCGTAAAACTCATCTTAGTACATTCGGGTAAAGGAATTCTTATAGCAACTTCAAGCTCGTTGCATTTAATTGCTTACACTGACTCTGATTGGGCAGGTTGTCCTATTACTCGTCCTTCCACAAGTAGATACTGTGTCCTACTTGGGTATAGTCCAATCTCTTGGAAGATAAAAACAGAAAACGTTGTTTCTAGATCATCTCATGAAGCCGAATACGAAGCAATGGCTCAAACTAGTTACTTGTGAAATACAATGGTTGCAATTCCTATTGGCATATTTTGAAATTAAAACTTCTCATCCAGCAACCTTGTTTTGTGATAATCAAGCCGCCATCCACATTGCTGCTAATCCTGTATTTCTTGAGCATACTAAGCATATTAAAATAGATTGTCATTTTATCCGTGAAAAAATTTGATAAGGATTCAAACATCCCATGTTCCTACAATGCAACAAGTTGCTGATATTTTTACCAAACCATTGGCCAGCGCAAACTTTCAATCTCTAATGGACAAGTTATGCATGATTGACATTCACGCTCCAACTATTAGACGACACAATTGAAAGAAGCAAAATCAAGAACAAGTCAACTACGACTTTCACCTATAGATTTTCCTCCCAATATTTCTCCACTAATTCTTGGCTCAAATATGTTATTTTTCTCCATCAACCATATTCATCAGCTCAAAAAAGGTGGGCCCTCTATTTCAAGAAAGGCGGCTAACTCTAAGGTCTTCTTTTATTTGGACTTTGATTGACATCCGTACAAGACATCGGCAGAAGGGAAAGTTAATGGGCACAGGCCATGTGGTGCCGAATAATTCGTCATGTGCCCCACATGACGAGTTGACTGGGCAAGACCCTGGCTGCGCGAGAGTTTCTATGAAGCTCAAAGCACGGGAACACGGTCTGCAATTGCAAACGATGACATGCGGGGCCCACTTTCTTTCACATGCCCATAGGAGATGTGGACCTACACGTGTGCGCTGGTCAGCAGATGGAAGTGATATGACGACCCATGGCGAGTTGGCTACCCTTTTGCTACTCGTGCGTGGTGTTCATCTGGATCCGCTTTTTGTTTTTAAATTACGATCCTTTTTGCATTTTTAAGCACCAGACTACCCAATTGTCTATTTCGCCAACTCAAACAAGGAAATAATAAATAAATAAAAAGAAAACTAAATAAAATAAAAATATATACAATAAAACTAAATCAATTTAAATTAAAACAAATAAAATCTAATTAAACACAATAAAAAATAAAACAAAATAAAATAAAATAAAATAAAATCTAAAAAATGTAACCAATTTTAATACCAAAGAGAGTTAGACTAACTTTATTTTATAGAGTTACATTTTAAAGTGCATAGTAAATAAATTATTTATATTATAAATATGCTATTTACTACAAATTGGCTTCAAAACCTATTATTTGCTTCAAAAAGTCTTAAAAATATAATCTATGGTTTTTTAATTTATTAAAACATGTTGGACTAAATAGCTTAACAATTTTTGAAAGCCCAACAGATAAAATGTGATCCTTATTTGGATTTGTTAGATTTAGTGAACCTTATGGGCCTAGGGCCTAAATACTTGATATGATGAAAAGGTGTGGGATTTAGGGTTTTAATGATGGGTATTGGGTAGAAAGTTATGCATTAGATTATATATGTGTGGTTTTAATGACTATGTTTTTAATAAGTATTGTTATTATTAGTCATTTGGTATAAATCTACCAGTTATAATTAAATAAATAGTTTACCAAAAAATTTTTATTATAATTAATGACGTTGAATTCTTATCACGTCACATCATCAATTGTTATTAAAACATACCTTTATTGGAAATGTAACCATTGAAAACTCATACATATATATATATATGTATGTATTGTCACAACCCGCCTTTTCGGGCTGTGATAAAACTCTTTCTTACTTACTTTAGGACAAAAATTTAGAATTTTTTTTTAAACAGGAATAAATAATTTGCTTACATTAACTTTAGTAATTCCCAAAATACTTTCACATACTTGTATTTACATAATTAATACTTTTACTTTTACAACATCTTTCTTTTAAATATTTCATTTCAAAATAACTTTTAACATACGTAGCGGAAAACATTACAGCAGCGGACTCCATACCCAATCTGCACATCATCCACCTCTCTGCCAGCTCACCATTTGAACTTATTCTGACCTTCTCGTTGGAATACCTACAACATGAAATACTTAGTGAGCTAACGCCCAGTAAGTCCATAAATCCCACATGGATATTCGCATGAATGCATGAATCAATTATGCTTTATTATAAACTTTCTTTATCCTCATCATTTCTTATATTTACTAGGGCCCAAGTGTTCGTACTATTGCGCAATTTCATTTAGGTCTGCGTAACACCGTGATCGTAACATATCCTTTAAACTCCCCTTGAGTTAGGAGTCGGTACGACACTTTTCTTAATTTCTGGTGATACATTTACCAGTCCATTTATTATGGTTGACATACCATGCATGAAGTGATAATCACATATTATCCATGAAACATAAATTCTCTTGCATAACATAGTACACACAGGTACTTACTTTTTATACACACTGGTACACATTAATATACGTACAGGTATATAGCATAATGTACTCACATGTACTTAACATAAAATGTACACACAAATACCTACTTTATACATACTTAAGTATTTATCATTGTACACACAGGTACAAAATCATGATACACATGCTCATTTTCATTATTGTACACACAGGTACATAACATGTTATACACACAGGTACGAAATCATGGTACACATGCTCATTTTCATTATTGTACACACAGGTACATAACATATTATACACACAAGTATCCATTCGTATGCTCACAATTATTCATACATGACTATACCCCTAGGTATTCATATCATGGCAAACATACAAGTTTACACTTAATTATACGCACAGGTATACATATACATACATTTCTTTCTAAACATACATTTCATACTGTAGGTGAGAATGGTACTTACTTGTTGCGAATGTCGGGCAACTTAACCTCGATTTCCCTTCTCCTAGACTCCTAGGATCCTGTTAGCCAATTACAAAGCCATTAGCCAAATTCCACTATGTTTCGATACGAAACATCCGTTAGTTAATAAATTGAGTTGTATTACTGTGTACAACTCTAAAAACCACTGTTTTTTTTTCTTATTTCTATCTAACTTTACCCTATCGTTTCTAACGAAGGGCGGGAACCTTTCTAGTCGTTTTCTTATTCCATTGGAAACATTTCAAAGCGGTTCGGGTTATTTGGGCAAAAATGACTATTTTGCCCTTCGTGGGTCCACTAACCTACCCGAGCTCGATTTCGTTATTCTTATGAAAATAATCACATACTAATTTCAAAATAACACCCTAGTGGGTCAAATCCCTTTATTTCTCAATTATGCCCCATTTTCATAAAACTTTACGATTTAGTCCCTCAACTGAAAATTTTGACGATTTTGCCCCCGGGACTAAAATTTACTTCTTTGCATCAAAATTTCCTATTTGTCTCAAGGATCATTTTTACTTAAGGTACCATACCTTAAATCATTTTTAAAAAATGACATTTTTGCCATTTAACACTTTTTTCACTTTTAACATATTCTTGAAAAATCAAAAACTCACAAACGATTGAGTTTTTAGACAAACCGTCCACATGGCCTAACAGTTTCATCGAGATCTACAACTTTTGTGTTTTAACTTTTCCCAAAATCTCACTGTACAGGAACGTTTTTTACTATTTTTCAAATCTGCCGAGAAAGAACTTTTTCTTTCAATTTAGTCCCTATGGCATTTTTACAAAAATCCATTTACAAATTGTAATTCTACCCCTGCAGAAACCATTGCATGTCTTAATCAAAAGATTCTCACGCTCAAACATCACTTTTGCAAAGTCTAACATCAAAATTGCAAAAATAACTCTTTTTGCAAAAATTGAATACCAAAGTTTCACAACTTAAACTTGCCATTCATCACATATACATGAAATTCCATCAAATACATGCTCAAAACCCCTCATGGGTTTGAAAGAATAAAAATCAAAACAAAATTCAAAACTTTAAACTTCAAAACTTACCCAAATAACACTTTTTGGATTTCTAGCCTTCAAAGGCTTCTTGAATTTCTTCTTGGACTTCCTTTTCATGCAAAAATACCATGGATTAATTTTTTCCCTTTACCCATGAAAAATCCCTTGAAAACTCATTAAAAAGTTTAGGATTTTACCTTAAAACTTGTGGGAAATCCTTGTACTTGCTTGTAAAACTTGTTTGGGGATATTTTTGCAAAGTTTGGGGGCTGAGAAATTTTTTTAGAACTCTTGGATATGGCTGCCGGATCTTGGAACAAAAGAAAGGAAATGCATTTTTGTGATAACTTTGCCTTAAATGCATCCTTATCACATTTGGTGACTCATGGTAACCCATGAGTATATCACTAGGTGTCACAAGGTGATTGGGCCACTTTTCTTGACATGTGGTCCAATAGAAAATCAAGGAGTGTCCACTTTGTTGAGTTAAAAATTTATACTGTGTAATTTTTCACCACACTGTATTTTTCCTATACTGCCATGGTCAATTCAGTGTACTTTCTATCCTCAGCCTGTATAAAAATATTTAACTTACTTTTTGTTTACTTTTGGAGGCTAATCGTGACATTTTTCGTATCTGCGTTTTCATTTAGCAGTATTCTTATACTGTTCTGGCCTCCTTTCTACCCCTGGTTAGGGTTAGGACAACCTCTATGTCCTATTTACATTTTAATCATTCATTTGTTTATATCACAATTTCACAATTAATTGTGACATGAAATTCATTTTATGGATATTATGCACAAATCTCTAAGTCATCAAACTCATAAAATTTGTATTTACAATATCCACCATTGCATTACATATGCCATAAAATTTGCAATCAATGCCGCTCATTTATATTTTATTGTAATTTTCACAGAAATTACAATTTTTACAAAATTTTACATTTTTAAGAATAAATTCATTAATTAAACCCAATTAAATATTAGGTTTTATTGATGACGTTTCCTCAGTCATTACATGTATGTATTTATGCAAGTATATGGCTAGGTCCTCGTCCCCTTATCCGCTCCCTATACTATCTCTAGAAACATTACTAGCTTGCCTCATTGATAGTTGTCTTCTAAAGTAAGGAGATAGATTAGGAAGAACTAGAAGCTTTATTTGAAATTCATACTTTCTTTTTTTTTTTTTTACTTCAAGAGGTACACACACACATTCATTTTCCCTATCTACATGTGTGTGGATCTAGATTTTTCTAGAATTTAAATGCATTTTAAATATTTTAAATGATGAGACAGAATGTGATTGGTTATAAGAGAATCCTTCTAATAGCTGATTAAGGCAGATGATCTGCTTTAGTCTACTTATGTTACAAACTTGAACTAATTAAAGGAAAGCTATGACACTAAAGGTTATACTAGGCAAGATGTGTTGTCTTAGGTCTACTGGTAAGTGAGTAAATAAATATTTTTGAATAATGAAAAATTCCTCAAATGTTAATAAATAAATATTTCTTTTGTTATTGTTGACAGTAAAATTTCACCAACAACTAAAAACCAAATTGCCAAAATGAAGACTTGGTTGAGATGAATCAAAACGACAAAAAATTCAAAAAAGTATAAAATCAAGAAAGAAAAAAGAAGAAAACAAGAGATTTATAGTGGTTCAGCTAAGAAAAGCCTATGTCCACTAGGTTTTTTCACTGTTGATGAAGTTAGCTACACACTCATTCACTTTTAGAACAATTTTGACATAATAACCCCTTAGAATTCTAAGTTTCGGACCCCTTTTCCTGCCTTCCCTCCTATATCGTCGATTACTTCATCCCTTCAATCACGTCCTTCTGGTTTCTCTCTCCCTCTTCGTGTCGTATCTGTCATGCCGTAATATTTGGACACCAAGTGTCGTCAATGTCATGGATGGTTACCTCGTCATGACAATGGTTGTGAACAGTTACCCTGTCCTTTTCGGGGAGTTGTGGAGAATGGTTTCTAATGGCATCCCTCCATGGTTCTAATTGTAAAGCCGGGGTTGATGATTCCCTCTTAAGCCTAGGTTGATGGTTCTAATGTTGAGCTATCCCCTCTTAAGTGGGGCATAGTTGTTCCTCAATAAGAATGTCAAGTTATCCCCTCTAGGCCAGGGCATAGTTGTTCCTAAACAAGAATGTTGAGCTATCCCTGAACAATAACGTCAAGCTATCCCCTCTAGGTTGGGGCTTAGTTGTTCCTCAACAAGAATGTTGAGCTGTCCCCTCTAGGTCGGGGCATGATGATTCCTCAACATAAATGTTAAGCTATCTCCTTACTGGAAGTTTCTTGTCACTAAGACCAAACTCTAACTCGAGAATTAAGGCCCAACCGCATCAGATTGATGACATGAAAAATTGACTTTGACTCTTCAACAATATGGTATACCAATTATAAACAAAAATTTAAATACACAAGATATTCTAATTGACTAACTGACACATAAATATACAAAATTTAAATACTTAATTAACAACAATCAAAATTTCGGTGTCTCAAACTAAATAGCTACCTTTGAATCCGCGTTTTGTAATGTGCACTATCAAGTGACCAGTCTTGTTTTTGAACAACTTTTTCTTTTTTTATTCATAGAGTAGGAAGGAGTTTGAGAGAGGACTAATGGTACGCAGAGGGGTTCAAACGTAGTTAAAATGTGTTGCTGTGGGCCTTTGTGTTTGCAAGCCTAGCTAGTTAAAATTAAGAAAAGCTCTGTAACGTCCCGAAATTTATTTAACATTAATGTAATGTAAATGATGAATTAGTGTGCCATAATTAAAGTTTTAACTTTAATTAGATTATTTGGTTGGATTTTGAATTTTGGTTGTTTTGTTAAACTGATGTATTCAAATGATTTCTCATTTGTTTTAAAATGATGTTTTGAGTTTTAAAACACAACAATTTGTAAAATGTTAAAAATACTCTGTTTTACAAAACCGTGGGCGGCACATGGTTTTCGCACAGTAAAAACCGCCCACCGATTTTCTCTATTTATTTTCCTTTCCTCTCTCTCTCTCCTCACTCTCACGAACTCTCTCTCTCTCTCTTCACTCTCCCTCTCGGCAGCCTCTCTCTCTCTCTAAATTCTTCAAAAAATTTTGATTTCCATTCGAATCCAAGCTTCGGAACAGCACGGAGGAAGCTCGGGGACGTGATTCGGCGACCGAGAACGCGGATTGAAGCTTCGATTCGAGGTTAGATTCGAAATTTCTAAACTTTTTTCAAAATTTTCGATTTTGTGTGTTTTTGAAATCTAAGCTTGTTTAAGCTTAGAAAACCGTGGATTTGTGTTAAATGAGCTTAGAACAACTAGAATCTAAGCCTAGATTGAAGAAAAACGGATTGGATTCAAGATTTTTATTTTTCTCCTCTTTTTCTCATTTTCGGATTTTTGAAGATTTTGAGTTCAAATGTTGTTTAAATGATTCCAAACATGTTTTAGAATGTTTTTTCTATCAACTATAGTTATTTTTCATGCCTGGGAATTGAGAAAAACAGGTTGGAATTCAGATTTGGATTTTGGGGATCGAGAAACCCGTGGCTGGGATTTCTGGATTTTCCCAGTTCGGCAGGCCGAAGTTCATGTTCGGCAGGCCGAAGTGATGATCGGCAGGCCGGTGTTCTTCCGATCGGCAGGCCGAATCTGGGGACATGTTCGGCAGGCCGAACTTTGCTTCCGGCAGGCCGAACTGTACAGTTCGGCAGGCCGAAGCAGGGCGTCCGGCAGGCCGACCGAGGCATGGAAAATTTTGTGATTTTACCCGATTTCATTGTTTTGAACCCTGATTTAAATCCCAACCTTATAGGATGATTTTAATGATACAAATGGCACACTAGGACATCATGAAATGATTTAGTAACATAGAATGTCTCGAACTAGATATTGATTGACTTAGTTTGTATCTAGGATCGTTCGTGGTTCCGTGGAGCTAACGTATAGCGGACCGGGATTACGGTGTGGGGTACCGGCACGAGTACTGAGGTAGGACTTCTATCCTATTTATTTGGTAGCCTGGTTTTGAAATGATTTGGCTTTGAAAAGGATTTCTATCCAAAATGTTTTCAACGGATGTTTGAAAATGGTTTTATCGGTTATATTTTTATATACCGTGACATGAAATGAATTTCATAATGAATGTAATTGACAACACTCGGTAATTGGGTTTTGAATGATAATGATAATGAACACTAAGGCATGATGCCATATCAGAGATCGGGTCGTGTGACGAACGACCTTGGGGGCAGGTCCCGAAACCCAGCTGGGCCACTACGGTGGTGATATCATGGTTTGCCTAGGTAAAAGTAAATTGGTGTTTTGATTTGACGAGTAGACTGTTCTGTGTCAGGACGGTTCTACTCAATTTATTTATTTATTTATCTAACGTTTTATTTCTGTATACTCCTGATAATGTTTTGTTTCTTTGCATCAAATTATTTTATAAAACCTAGTCCTACTGAGCCTTTCGCTCACGTTTTATTGTTTTAAATTTTCCCCCCCCTTCTAGGTGGTTTTCCATATAGGTTTGGAGGAGATTCTTCAGACCGGACTCAGGAGCACTAGGAGAATTTATTTATATTCAGTATTATTAATCACGGCATGTAAGGCTCAACTTTATTTGTACTTGGACTGTAATTGTATTTGTGATATTGTCAGATCCATGTGTGTGCACAAGTTGTGGGTTGTGGAACCCATATTCGCGGTTTTTATTCAATTATTGTTATTTGTTTAATGATTTTAAATTCTTTATCAAATGTGGTGGAAAAATCTCTTTATCTCTTGCTTAATTGGATTTTTTAACCCTTAATTTCAATTAAACTCTCTTTTAATTAACCTAAATATTCCGCCACGTCACCTACCGTACTCCGGGGCGTGACAGAATGGTATCAGAGCTCAAGGTTATGAACCTTGGGAATTGTGCACACATAGGTTTGACAATGAAATACCTCTGACAGTCCAAATTCTGTTTTCAGAAGTGAGAGAATGGCACCTAGACGTCGTTCGACAGCTGACGCCGAGTTCGGAAATGATGAGGGCCTGATGAGGTCTATGATTGCGGCTTTCCGGCAGATGGCAGCCAGGACTAGACCGGAAGACTCCAGTGTTGGTAGTCGGCATGCCTTCTTTAAGGAATTTCGGCGGGCGTCTATTCCGACTTTTGATGGCAATGGGGATCCGCAGTTAGCAGAGTATTGGTTGGATTCGATTTTGAAGCATCTTGATACCCTTGGTGTGCCTGAGGAGTATCGTGTGGAGTTTGCGGCATATAAGCTCGAGGGTGGCGCTAACACTTGGTGGAAACAAACTAAGCGTCTGGAGCGCGGTGGCAATATCAGTTGGGACAAGTTCGAGGAGCTGTTCTATGATCGGTATTTTCCGCAGGGATATAGAGACCAGAAAGCAGCTGAGTTTTATAGATTGCAGCAGGGTGATATGTCAGTTCGGGAGTATGAGGCAAGGTTTAACGAGTTGGCTAGGTTTGCTCCATCAGCTGTGGCATCGGAGCGTGAGAAATGCATCAAGTTTCAGGAGGGACTCAAGGCTCCTATTCGGCGGCAGTTGGTTGCTCTACGGCTTAGGAGTTTCGGAGAGCTTGTGTCGTCGGCGATCTCCGTGGAGAATGATTACGTGCAGTATTGTGAAGATCGAGCCAAGGCTTCAGGAGGACCGCAGAGGAGTGGCAGGAAGAGCACCAGTAGTCGTCCAACTCCGGGGAAAAGCAAGCAAGGCGGTGCGACCAGTGGCAGTAGCAGTTCGTCTGGCAGCAGGCGCAGCAATCCCTACAGCTTTCATTGTCAATTCTGTCAGCAGCCCGGACACATCAAGAGGAATTGCCCAATCAGGAGTGCTCGTCTTGGATCGCAGACCGGGGAGGATGCCAGTCGTTCATCTCAGCCTCAGCCTCAGACCCTACCTCCGCCTCCGCAGTACCCGCAGTTGCAGTATCCGCAGTTTTCTCCTCAGCAATTCACATATCCGGCACGGGGACAGCAGCAGCAGTATTTCCAGCGCAGTGTTCCTCAGTATAGAGCTCCGAGTGCAGGTAGTGTGCAGTTGTCTCCATCTCAGCAGTATCGGCCGAGTAATGCAGGACCCAGCAATGTCGGTAGAGGAAAAGGAAAAGCGCCAGTGCAGGTTCATGCGATGGCATCTGGAGGGTCAGATTCTCAGACTGGTAACGCAGTTGTTGATGGTATGATCTTGGTTTCCAGATCTCTAGCACGCGTTCTATTTGATACCGGTGCATCTCATTCTCTCATTTCGAGTTCTTTTGTACATGCCTTGGGATTAGAGATAGAAGAGTTTAATGAACCCCTAGCTATAATTTCTCCCTTGGGGCGGGTGTGTGTAAATCATATGTGTAAATCTTGTAAAATAAAGATTGGGGATGAGATTTTGAAAAGTGATTTGATTATACTCCCCATGAGTTCCTATGATGTGATTCTAGGAATGGACTGGTTGTCCAGGTATAGTGCAGTTGTGGACTGCCAACTTAGAAAAGTGACCCTAGTGTCTGATAGGGGGACGGTAATCACTTACCAGGGTGGTGGTGATTGGCTAATGAGTGAGTGTCTCATGAAGTCATGTCTAGGAGGGCGAAGGAATCTAGATTGTTTTGCTTTTCTTGCCAATCTAGATTGCGAGCCCTATGTTTCGAGTGGTAGTGTGGCGATTCCGGTGGTTGGTGAGTTCGAGGATGTTTTCCCCGACGAGTTGCCAGGATTGCCACCGTATCGGGAAATTGAGTTTGGTATCGAGTTGTTTCCAGGGACATCACCGATTTCTATGGCACCTTATCGGATGGCGCCGGCAGAAATGAAGGAATTGAGGAAGCAACTTCAGGAGCTTGCTGATAAAGGATATATTCGGAATAGCACATCTCCGTGGGGAGCACCAGTTTTGTTTGCTAAGAAGCACGATGGGACTCTCAGGTTATGTGTGGATTATCGGCAGCTGAACCGTGTTACGGTGAAGAACAAGTATCCTTTGCCTAGGATTGATGAGCTATTTGATCAGTTGGGAGGTTCGCGATACTTCTCGAAGATTGATTTGCGGTCAGGTTATCATCAGCTCAGAATCAAGGAAGAGGATATTCCCAAGACAGCTTTTAGGACTCGGTATGGGCACTTCGAGTTTCTGGTTATGTCTTTCGGGTTGACGAATGCTCCAGCAGCTTTCATGGATCTGATGAACAGGATATTCAGGCCGTATCTGGATCAGTTTGTGATCGTGTTCATCGATGATATTCTTGTGTATTCTAAGACATGGGAGGAGCATGAGCAGCATCTTCGGATCGTGCTTCAGACTTTGCGGGAGCACCAGTTGTATGCTAAAAGGGAAAAATGTGAGTTCTGGTTGACCGAGGTCAAATTTCTGGGTCATGTCATCTCGGAGCATGGTATTTCAGTGGATCCGTCCAAGATTGAAGCTATATTGGAGTGGGAACGACCAAGGAATGTAGCGGAGATTCGCAGCTTCTTAGGTCTTGCTGGATATTACAGGAAATTTGTAAAGGACTTTTCGAAGATTGCAGCTCCGTTGACGAGGTTGACCAAGAAAAATGTCAGGTTTGAGTGGGATGAAGACTGTGAGTCTGCTTTTCAGGAATTGAAGAACCGGTTGACTTCAGCTCCAGTATTAGTTATTCCTAGTAGTGACGAGCCGTATGAGGTTTATGCTGATGCTTCAGGGCGTGGACTTGGATGCGTGTTGATGCAGCATGGACGTGTGGTTGCGTACGGATCGAGACAGCTACGACCTCACGAGCGGAATTATCCTACTCACGATTTAGAGCTTGCAGCGGTGATCTACGCGCTGAAGATTTGGAGATGTTATTTGTATGGAGCGTCGTTTCAGGTCTTCTCCGATCACAAGAGTTTGAGGCATTTGTTCACTCAGAGGGATCTCAACTTGAGGCAGCGCAGATGGGTGGAGTACATGGAGGATTATGATTTCGCGTTGCAGTATCATCCCGGGAAAGCTAATGTGGTAGCGGATGCGCTTAGCAGGAAGTCTTCAGGGATTCTCGCTTGTTTGATTTTTGAGGACTGGAGCAGGGATGCGACAGTGAGTGAGTATCGGCTACAGTATCATGAAGACGGTGATCGAGTTTTGTTGTATCATGTGGAAGCGACTCCAGCTCTTGTTCGGATGGTGAAGCAAGGTCAGTGGCAGGATCGACATTTGCAGGGGATTTGGTCGCGGATTCAGAACGGGGAGCAGTTCGAGGAATGGAGCGTGCATGCAGATGGATCGTTGTACTTCCGGGAGCGTCTTGCAGTTCCAGTTATCGCCGAGGTGACGAAAGCCGTTCTAGATGAAGCTCATAGGTCTCAGTTCGCTATTCATCCGGGGAGCACCAAGATGTATCGTGATTTGAAGAGGCACTATTGGTGGAGAGGCATGAAGAAAGATGTTCGCGAGTACGTGGCCAAGTGTTTGACGTGTCTTCAGGTGAAAGCCGAGCATCAGAAGCCTGCAGGTCAGCTTCAGCCGCTTCCTATTCCAGGGTGGAAATGGGAGCATGTGACGATGGATTTTCTCACAGGTTTGCCGAGGACGGAGCAGCGGCATGATGCAGTTTGGGTTGTGGTCGACAGGTTGACGAAATCGGCGCATTTCATTCCGTTTAGGTCGACGTGTTCCAGGAAGACTCTCGGGGAGTTGTATATGCAAAACATTGTGAGGTTGCATGGAGTTCCTTTGTCCATCACCTCTGATCGAGACACCAGGTTTAATGCTAAGTACTGGAGGAGTTTTCAGGGGGCTTTGGGTACGGATTTGAACTTCAGTACGGCGTTTCATCCTCAGACTGATGGGCAGTCTGAGCGGGTTATTCAGGTTCTCGAGGATATGTTGCGTGCTTGTGCGTTGGACTTCGGCGGAAATTGGAAGCAACATTTGCATTTGGCGGAGTTCGCGTACAACAACAGTTATCAGGCGAGTATCGGTATGGCACCATTTGAGGCATTGTATGGGCGACCGTGTCGGTCACCTGTATGTTGGGCCGAGCCGGAAGATAGAGTTATTCTTGGGCCGGAAGAGATTCGTGATAGCAACGAGAAAGTCGCGGTGATTCGAGATCGGTTGAGGGCAGCTCAGAGTCGGCAGAAGAGCTACGCGGATAGGAGACGTAGACCCTTAGAATTCGCGGTTGGAGATTTTGTTCTCTTGAGGGTGTCACCTCGTAAGGGAACCATGCGGTTCGGAGTGAGTGGGAAGCTCGCGCCGAGGTATATTGGGCCGTTCGAGGTCACTCAGCGTGTTGGCGTGGTCGCTTATCGGCTTGATCTTCCGCCCGAACTTTCTCATGTGCACGATGTGTTTCATGTGTCGATGCTTAGGAAGTGTCCACCTGAGCAGGGTAAGATAGTATCGTTTCGCGATGTGCAGGTTCAGGAGGATACGACGTACGAAGAAGTGCCGATTCAGATCATCGACCGGAAAGTGATTAGCTTGCGTCGTCGTGAGATACCGTTGGTAAAGGTCGTGTGGCAGCATCACGGGGTTGATGAAGCCACTTGGGAACTAGAATCGAATATGCGGGAATTGTATCCGCATTTGTTTTGTTTCTGAAATGAGTTGTAAATTTCGTGGACGAAATTTCTTTTAGGGGTGGAGAGCTGTAACGTCCCGAAATTTATTTAACATTAATGTAATGTAAATGATGAATTAGTGTGCCATAATTAAAGTTTTAACTTTAATTAGATTATTTGGTTGGATTTTGAATTTTGGTTGTTTTGTTAAACTGATGTATTCAAATGATTTCTCATTTGTTTTAAAATGATGTTTTGAGTTTTAAAACACAACAATTTGTAAAATGTTAAAAATACTCTGTTTTACAAAACCGTGGGCGGCACATGGTTTTCGCACAGTAAAAACCGCCCACCGATTTTCTCTATTTATTTTCCTTTCCTCTCTCTCTCTCCTCACTCTCACGAACTCTCTCTCTCTCTCTTCACTCTCCCTCTCGGCAGCCTCTCTCTCTCTCTAAATTCTTCAAAAAATTTTGATTTCCATTCGAATCCAAGCTTCGGAACAGCACGGAGGAAGCTCGGGGACGTGATTCGGCGACCGAGAACGCGGATTGAAGCTTCGATTCGAGGTTAGATTCGAAATTTCTAAACTTTTTTCAAAATTTTCGATTTTGTGTGTTTTTGAAATCTAAGCTTGTTTAAGCTTAGAAAACCGTGGATTTGTGTTAAATGAGCTTAGAACAACTAGAATCTAAGCCTAGATTGAAGAAAAACGGATTGGATTCAAGATTTTTATTTTTCTCCTCTTTTTCTCATTTTCGGATTTTTGAAGATTTTGAGTTCAAATGTTGTTTAAATGATTCCAAACATGTTTTAGAATGTTTTTTCTATCAACTATAGTTATTTTTCATGCCTGGGAATTGAGAAAAACAGGTTGGAATTCAGATTTGGATTTTGGGGATCGAGAAACCCGTGGCTGGGATTTCTGGATTTTCCCAGTTCGGCAGGCCGAAGTTCATGTTCGGCAGGCCGAAGTGATGATCGGCAGGCCGGTGTTCTTCCGATCGGCAGGCCGAATCTGGGGACATGTTCGGCAGGCCGAACTTTGCTTCCGGCAGGCCGAACTGTACAGTTCGGCAGGCCGAAGCAGGGCGTCCGGCAGGCCGACCGAGGCATGGAAAATTTTGTGATTTTACCCGATTTCATTGTTTTGAACCCTGATTTAAATCCCAACCTTATAGGATGATTTTAATGATACAAATGGCACACTAGGACATCATGAAATGATTTAGTAACATAGAATGTCTCGAACTAGATATTGATTGACTTAGTTTGTATCTAGGATCGTTCGTGGTTCCGTGGAGCTAACGTATAGCGGACCGGGATTACGGTGTGGGGTACCGGCACGAGTACTGAGGTAGGACTTCTATCCTATTTATTTGGTAGCCTGGTTTTGAAATGATTTGGCTTTGAAAAGGATTTCTATCCAAAATGTTTTCAACGGATGTTTGAAAATGGTTTTATCGGTTATATTTTTATATACCGTGACATGAAATGAATTTCATAATGAATGTAATTGACAACACTCGGTAATTGGGTTTTGAATGATAATGATAATGAACACTAAGGCATGATGCCATATCAGAGATCGGGTCGTGTGACGAACGACCTTGGGGGCAGGTCCCGAAACCCAGCTGGGCCACTACGGTGGTGATATCATGGTTTGCCTAGGTAAAAGTAAATTGGTGTTTTGATTTGACGAGTAGACTGTTCTGTGTTAGGACGGTTCTACTCAATTTATTTATTTATTTATCTAACGTTTTATTTCTGTATACTCCTGATAATGTTTTGTTTCTTTGCATCAAATTATTTTATAAAACCTAGTCCTGCTGAGCCTTTCGCTCACGTTTTATTGTTTTAAATTTTCCCCCCCCTTCTAGGTGGTTTTCCATATAGGTTTGGAGGAGATTCTTCAGACCGGACACAGGAGCACTAGGAGAATTTATTTATATTCAGTATTATTAATCAAGGCATGTAAGGCTCAACTTTATTTGTACTTGGACTGTAATTGTATTTGTGATATTGTCAGATCCATGTGTGTGCACAAGTTGTGGGTTGTGGAACCCATATTCGCGGTTTTTATTCAATTGTTGTTATTTGATTAATGATTTTAAATTCTTTATCAAATGTGGTGGAAAAATCTCTTTATTTCTTGCTTAATTGGATTTTTTTTAACCCTTAATTTCAATTAAACTCTCTTTTAATTAACCTAAATATTCCGCCACGTCACCTCCCGTACTCCGGGGCGTGACAAGCTCCAAGTCCCGAGAAGTGCAAACTGCAAGGGTACATGTGCTAGAACTATAATCATTTGTCCAAAGTATAACAGTCGCAAATGATTGAAATTAATTGCTGATATCATTCTGAAAATACATTGATTAAATTGCTAAGAAAGATAAAATCTCAAAAACAAAAGCTTAAACCATGAAAAATTTAGGGGTCAAATGTGCTATTTAAGTAGGGCCTGTATAGAATCGGTCGTGGTAAAAAGGTGAAAATCCAACAAACCAAATCAGGTAATGAAGCTTTTGAGTAAGGCAATACATTTTCATATAAGACAAATATTTCATACTGTGTTCTAACATTATTATCTTTCCATGACTGGCGAGACTATCCAAACAACATCGGAAAAAAAAAAAAAAAAATAAAAGTAGTACTCGTGATGTATCCATCCATTCAGGGGACTATTAAAGTCTCTCCTTTCTCTTGCAAAACAAGCAAAGTTAAAATTGACAATCTAACATAATTATATAACATGTGAATACAAGCAATTGGTATGTAATTCAAATGGCATAAAACTATACATGTCCCACATATTTCAACTGATGTACTCGCTAAATGTTCCATTAAGAAATTTCCCAGAAAGAAGCATATAACAAATAAGAGAACCAAAAGTAGCACTCAGCGAACTTTTTGAAGGGTTTTTTTTTTTTTTTTTCTTACCTGTTTGTTTCCCCTTAGAAACAGTTCTTACTTAATTTGGAAAAAGAAGTGATGGCATACAAAGCACAAGCTTGTAGCGACAAAATAATCTCTCCAACAAGCAATTTCCTAGAAAGAATCACATTCAGGTACACATGATACGCTACAACATTATATATGAATCTCAAGAGTACTGTTTTGATTACAATAATGACAACCTAATTTGCTAGCAAATATCTGCGCAGCTACACTATTATATACAATGGAATGTTCGGAGGTGATCGAATATCAAGTTACAACCTAATTCAATATCAAAGAATCTCTTTGATCAAGAAAACCGCCATGCAAGACCCTCTTTCTTATCCAATCTCACAAGGCCTTCTTGAGAAACAAAAACAACACCAAGAAGATCAAGAGCCTCCCAAAACCCTAACCAAAACTAAGAGCAAGAGAGTAGCTCTACTCCCTTTGATCTTCCTCATCTACTTCCAAGTCTCCGGCGGCCCCTATGGCCAAGAGTCGGTTGTGGGGGCGGCGGGCCCATTCTTTGCCATCCTCGGTTTCATTGTGTTCCCCATCCTCTGGGGCGCCCCCGAGGCGCTCATCACCGCAGAGCTCTCCACCGCGTTCCCAAACAATGGAGGCTTCGTCGTTTGGGCCCACACGGCCTTTGGACCCTTCTGGGGTTACCTCATAGGGTCGTGGAAGTTCCTGAGTGGTGTCATAAACCTAGCTTCCTTCCCTGGCCTCTGCATAGAATATGTTGAGTCCGTTGCCCCGGGTCTTGTCTCTTCAACCCTAACCCGATTTTCGGTGGTCTTTTTTTCGACTTCAATCCTTTCTTTGATGAATTTCACTGGCTTACATGTGGTTGCTTATGCTTCCATTCCTTTGGCCATAGTTTCACTCTTTCCATTTCTAGTACTGTCTTTCATTGCCATTCCCCAGATTGATCCTAGCAAATGGATTGTTATGAATCAAGTGGGTAGAAAAAAAGAATGGAAGCGCTTCTTTAATTCCCTCTTGTGGAACTTGAATTGTTGGGACAGTGTTAGTACTATAGTAGGTGAAATAAAAAAGCCAGAGAAAACCCTACCAAAAGCACTCGTCTCAAGCATGGGGTTAACTTGCATAGCTTACTTGATACCTCTTTTGACAACAATTGGAGCCATATCCATGGACATAGATGATTGGATCGATGGGTACTATGCTGTCATCGCGGAGGATATTGCCGGGCCGTGGCTGAAACGGTGGATCAAATTCGGCTCGGTGATATCCGGTTGCGGACTCTTCCAAGCCCAATTGAGTAGCTGTTCCTACCAACTTCAAGGCATGGCGGATTTGGGAATCCTTCCGCAGTTTTTTGGAAAGAGATCGGCTTTGTTCAACACCCCGTGGGTCGGGATTGTGATCTCAACATTCATAGGGCTTTCGGTATCCGCTCTGCGTCTTGAAAACATGAGGATCTCGGTGAATTTCTTGTACAGCATGGGAATGTTGTTGGAGTTAAGCTCTTTTCTTTGGCTGAGAGTCAAGTTTCCAGAGACGATAAGGCCGTTTAAGGTTCCAATAGGACTTCATGGCCTCATAGCGATGTGCTCATTTCCATGTCTTGTTCTTTTGTACTTGATTTGCGTCGCTGGTTTGGGTGTTTATTTGATTTGTTTTGTTCTCACTTTGCTTGGGATTGTGTGGTACTTCTTGCTGAGGATGTTAAAGACCAATATGTGGCTTGACTTCAACAACGTTCACAACAACCTTGTCCATGAAGAAATGGGGTACGCAAGTCTTTTTTTTTCTTTTCTTTTTTTTGCTATTTTCCTTAAATATTAAATCTTTTTGCTTACGAGTTTGTTCTCAAGTATAATATCAGCAATTAATGGATTTTTCAAAAAATATATATAGTAATATACAAAAAATATATCGATAAAAAATTTACTTATAGATAAGGAAAAAAATTACTAAATAATTTTTTTATTTACTGCTATATACTACAAAAATTTTTAAAATCTTTTATTTACAAAAAAAAAAAAAAAAGCTTTGAAAAAAGTGTTATTAACTACAATATCCCTTAATGCTCCATGTGATTTTTAGATGCAACTACGTACTGATGCTTTTTTTTTTTTTTCCTTTTTGTGCAGACATTATGAGAAATTTGAGAAATGAGGAGGGGGATTTTTATTTTATGTATGTGATATTAAGCTATCTTTTTATGACCTAAGTGGTTTGGCAGATATAGTCATGAGAATATAATTATATTGTGGATGTTCATACAAGTAAAGCCCTCTCACAATGATGTGTTATTTTTCGTATAATTCTTGCACATATATGTAATTTTAATAAGGAAAATAAAGTGTAATCCGTTTTATAATAATAATATATCGTCAAGGCAATAGTTTGAAAGCTCGTTTGAAGATAATAATGAATGTAAAATCTACAGCTTTAAGTTTCTAGTCACCTTCCTCTCGTCATCGATCAAGGAGACGGACACTATATAATACGTGATTAATGGTCGCTTAGTATCGCAGAATAAAGTCTTTTAGTAGTCACCCAATGGGTTACAACTAATGAACCACCGAGTGGTGATGGCTCATTGATACACAATCATTCAAGCATCGACCTTGCATGAGATCTTTCCTCAAGAATCAAAGCTAGTTGTAATCAAAGACGCGACACGTGGTCTATATATTTTGGGCCATTAGCGATAAATCTTTTTATTCCCGCCAATAAAGTTGCCACGTGTTTTTGGTTGTCTCTGCCGATTGAAGAAGAAAGCGAAGTTGACGTGAAAAGAGAAAGACCCCTCAAAAAAAAAAGAGAAAAAGAATTTAAGTCTTTTCTAAATCCAATTAAATACTCTTCAAAAAAATCCAATCAAATAAATTGTTTCACTCGTCATTGTGATGGATGTTTGAACCGTTGAGCTGCTGACCGTGGCATCAATTTTCTGCTTTGTTTGCGTGTGTGTGTGTGTGTGTGTGTATATATATGGAATAGAAAAGAGCGTCTTATCAAAAAAACAAATAATAATAATAATAACAACAATGAGAAAGACCTCTTTCAAGGAAGGATAAAAATATTAGTATCGGTACAAATATTGGTACTTTAATTTTATAAAAATTTTAAAAAATATATCGATATTGATGAAAAGTTTGATAAAAATTATGAAAATTTTACATTAATACATCTCTAATACTTTAGAATACAATAAATATAAAAAAGAAATATAAATAAACATTATTTACGTGATAAACTCCATATATAATAGATTTGTTAATAGCAAAAGGAGGTTCTGTGTGGCTCAAATATGACCAAGATTTTATATTGATTTAAACAATATTGGTACCATGTAAAGATGTCAAAACGGGCCAGGCCTAGTGGACCGGTACAAGCACAGCACATTAAATAGCATGTACAGCATAGCATGACATGATTATTAAATGGGCCTAGCCCATTCAGCTTATTAAATAGGCTAAGCTTGGTGCAACTTTTGGGCACAAAGCATATTAAGAGCATGACATGGTAAGGGCCTGACACGAGCATGAGCATGAGCACAAGCACGTTAAAAGCATGATTGGGATCCAATTATAAGCACGATTAAAATATCTAATTTAAAACTAATTTTACTAATATCTTTTATATTTTTATAAGTATTTATTATAAAGAAGTTCTAAATTTTTAATAGACTTGATTAAAAATAAAAAAAAAATCAAATAGATTTTTTGTTGTTGGTAAATTGTCAATTGTCAATATATACTTACTTTCTTTGATTTATATGAAAAACTAAATAATAGAAACTTGTCCTTTGAAAAAGAATTTTTTTAATCACTAATGCACTTTCTTTTATTATGATTTAGTGTTATCATTTTTTCTTTTGGTAAATTTAACATTTAATAGGAGAAAGACATATTAAGAACTAAAAGTACAACAAAAAGCACAAACGTCGATACCAGCACGAGCACGACCCAAGCACTTTATGGGCACAGCCCATAAACATATGGGGCATGGGTTGGGCTTGATTCCACAAAAATTAACTGGGTCGGGCCTAACACGGCACGTGGCATGTTTATGCCTAAATTAAATAGGTTGGACCGAGCTTGGCCAGCCCATTTGACATCTCTATTGCCATGACATGTTATTTGAGTAGTGCTAAATATAGTAGTTATGAATATAACACATATAGGTTTATTGACTTCTTCTCATTATATTTCCATAAATGCAAAACAATGAATTATCACAATTGTTTGACTGAGATAGTGTCGGTATGCTCAGATGAGGATAATTAAAAATTTCATAAACATCATACTTTGTAAAGTCCTTATTGTATATATGATAAGCGTTAAGGGTTTGGGTTCCCCGGCCAGAGCCTAGCGGGTCCCTCGAACATATTGCTGGCCCTTGGGTTCGAACCTTTAACCTCTTGAATAAAAGGTTTTTAGCTGCTTCCCAGGTACCTTTACCAAAAGATACCTGGGAAGCAACTAAAAACCTCTTATTCAAGAGGTTAAAGGTTTGAACCTAGAGGACGTGCTCCCCCTGAGGGAGGAAAATCCGCGCAGAGGCTCCCCGAGCAGTCTTTTCAACAATACGTTAGAGGAACCCGTCAGGCTCCGGCCGGAGAACCCAAACCCTCAATATAAAAATGAATTGGTGGGATTGGTACCTGGGAAGCAACTAAAAACATCTTGTTCAAGAGGTTAAAGGTTAGAACCGAGGGGATGTGCTCCCCCCACGGGAGGCGAATCCGCGCAAAGGCTCCCCGAACAGCCTCTCCGGCAATACGTTCGAGGGACGCGCCAGCTCCGGTCAGGGAACCCAAACCCTCAACAATAAGCATGACGAGCCTCATTGGAAGAGCTGCTATAATTAGATCCTAAATTCATTTATTGGTAACTTATAGAAATATGCATTCATCGAAAGTATAAAGTATTAATAGATTATTTAAAGGAAAAAATCTTTGGTCAAAATTGCCATGATATATACCTAAATTTTGTACAAAATACATTACAAGTTTTCGATATCGATATTTTTAACAATGTTTACTGATATTTTTGATATTTTGCTGAAATCAATATTATAGGGAAAAGATATTTCTATACCTTAAAATTTTTTAAATTTTTGAAATTTTGTTGAAATTTGTGTCCATATAGACTCAATTTTTTTTTTTCAATTTTCCTTGTGTTAAACAATCCTAACCAAAAAGATTGGGGCACGTCATCAAAACAATTAGTTTTTTTAGGGGAAAAAAGCAGAGACAATATCATGTGGTTAACAAGTGTCATATGAAAAGTTAAGCAGAAGTTGGTTTCAATTTTTTTAAAAGACATGTTGTAATATGATTATTTAAACACTATTTAAGACTTTAAAAAATTATTAAAAAACTGAACACACCTGCAAATAAAAATTTCTTAAGCACCAATAAATCTCGAAAAATGCTATATTTGAGTGTTAGTAGCCATATGTTATTATTATCATCATCATTCTAATCATTGCTGCCGTTGTCGTCGTCGTCGTCGTCATCATCATTATTATTATAGTCATGGGTTTCTGTGGGCATCATTTCATAGATGTTGTACATATGTGTTAGTTGGAAACATGAGAGCATTAATTTGAATTTTGATTTACTACCCTTGATAGCAAAAATAAGGCCATATGATTAGGGCTGGCAATTTTGGATATGGCACAATAATACGATACGAAAACAGCACAAGATAAACGGGTTTAAACTACACATTTATTAATTAGGCCATAAATGGGTTGGCACGAATAACACAAAAATAAACGGGCTGGATTCGTGCTAATACGTCTAATACGCCTTAACATGTTTAATTAAACAAGCCGTAAACGTGTCGATATGACACAACATGACCCGTCTGTTTATAACACATTTAAACTTAAAAATAAAAATATTTAAAATATTTGTAGTAGGCTAGTATTAATTAGATATTGTGTTTTTGGTAAATTTTTTTATTGGCTTATTTTTTGGTTTTTTTATTTTTTTTATTTTTAGTTATTTGGGTCATAAATGTGCCATATAATGTTGTTATCATGTCAACTCGTCAGAGCCTGCTTAGTAATCGTGTTAATAGTGTTCTGCTGTGTTACGCGTGATATAGGCGGGTCATGTTCGTGTTTGCATTTTTGACACATTTATTAATCGTGTCATATTCGTGTTCGACCTAATCGTGTCGTGTTGTAAACGTACTGACACAAACAGACACGCGACACGATTTTGCCACCCCTACATATGATATAACCTAACCGACAACAACAAAATAAATTCCATGGCTCACCATCATTTCATAGTACTTAAATTTATTCCTTATCTTAGTAAACGTGGTTTTGACTTATAAAATAATCAAAATATCCTTTATAAAAAGGAAAAAAAGACTACAAACTTTTTTTTTAAAAAAAATATCAGAGAGAAAACTCAAATTCAGATGCAACCCCTCATGGGCCTCACCAAAACACTACCCATGCCTAATGATCCTCGCCACCTAGTGGTGACCACTGTCATGCTCCCCTCTCCTTGTGGCAAGCACAGGCGACCCCTATCTCTCCTTGGGGCAAGTCCAAGCAACCCACCTGGTGTATTGTGATAATTGAGCTTTTTTTAGAATTTTGCTACCCGCTTGACATCTCCAAGCTCCTCATATAATCAACAATTGGTCGAAAAGCTTTTGCGTTTCTTGATTCCTCTTTTTTTTTTCAAAGAAATCCAAAACCATGAAATGGTATTTGATTGTCTCTTGGTACTTACCTAGTCGTTGAAGTGAGGTCTCTTGCAAAGGCCAAAAAAAAAAAGAAACAAAAAAAAGGATAAATAGTTAGATTGTTTGCTTGGAAAAAAAATCCAAATACAAAGTTAGAGATAAGAGATAAGCCTAGGAGCTCCCCTACCCCTCCCTTCCTGATGGAATTCCCACTGCCAGGGAAAACCCAATGTCCTTACGAGGCTTTCGTATTCCCTCCCCTCGTTCTCCATGATATATGATCATATCTCAAAAATTAATATTAGGCGTGGTGGGAAGAGGTGGGTGGAGTGTAGGGAACGAATGAGGCGTAGGCAATGTTGGCCATGGGCAGAGGTAGAGTCTGTGCGTGCGATAGGTTTTTTTTTCCTTTTTTTATTTAAGGGTATACCATGCATTTTGAGGTCAGATTTAACATTTGACCACGAAAAAATATAAATTTGTATAATAAATTTAATCTAAAAATATATATTTTTTGATATTAAAAATTAAATATATAGTTTTTAAATAAACCTAAAATAGATGAAGACATAAATAACCCAAAAAAAAGCTAATTAGACCAATGAGAAAATACAAATATATCCATCAGACGAGTTTTGCCTCTGTGTGTGTAAGAAATGATGCATATGTACGTGGTTGTACGAATTTCATTTACTAGTTACTGTGAGACTAATTAATATGATATATGTATGAGATAATGAAAGGATTTTATAAGGTGAATATAGTGAGGAGAGGGTGCACTTTCATTTATTGTGCCTACAATTACTTCTTTTCTATCTACAAATTAACACTTTAAAAAAGAAGAGACTGTACTAGGGAGAGGAGAAAAAAAAAAAGGTTTAACCCCAACAAATTCTAATAGCATATATGTGTATCCTAATAGTACTCTTCTTGGTTGAAATATTTGAATATTTCCAAATAAATTAAAAATTACAGGTTATGGATGAGAAAAACGGAGGACTGTCCATGAAATGGGTTAGAACAAGAGTTGATTTGAACAAGCACGTTATAGTTGCTGATATTGACTCAAACATGATATCCCTAGATAAGTTCCTTAAAGATTACATCTTTAATCTCACCAAAACAAGCCTCGACAAGACGAACACTTTGTGGGATCTCTATATCCTAAATGTGAAATCTTTAATGCCAAGAGTGTGTGGATTCTTAGGGCTCCCCAGTCGATCGGTGATGGAATATCCCTCGTGTCTCTACTCCTTGCTCGCACCTGCCAAATCGATAACCCCCAAGCTTAGCCCACACTTCCTACAAAGAAAAACATACAAAACAATAGTAGTCCAGCTTTTATTATAAGGTTCTCTCTGTGCTTCATTGGTCTTTGGTGGCTTCTCCAATTGGCTTGGAATGTTATTGTTGATGTTTTTTTGTTCATGGCAATGGCATTTTTCTTGAAAGATACTCAAACCCCTATCCAAGGTCCTCTAGGCTGTGAGAATAATTCTCGATAAATCGTCTTTCGAATCTTGAGCTTGGATGATTTCAAGTTGAAGAATTGCAACTTGGCAATTTTACCAATTGAGTATTGTTTATAATTCGTTTCAGTACATTTGTTGGACTATATATGGCAAAAATGCTCTATTTAGGTGGTGGTTGGCATTCAAATTTAAATAGAGAAAACTACATGAAATGCCCCCACTCCTTCCTTTATGTTTTATTTTATATGATTATCCCTAACATAAAATAAACCCAAAATCATCACAATTTCTTTTCTCTCTCCTCTCTACACAGCTCCCTCTCTCTCCCTGTTCCTCCGTCTCTCTCTCCCTCCCTGAGCCTCTGTCAGAGCGATTCTCGATGATAGAACCGACAAGGAGGTCCAGAAGCTTCGTTGCACCTCCGTCTCTCTCCCTCCCTCCTTGTATCTCCATCTCTCTCTCCCTCATTGTGCCTCTGTTGGCTCAATTCTCTATTCTTGACACGATGCTCATCAGATCTTTATGTACTTCGAAGATTTGTTCTAATCTCTTCCTTAGTCACGAGTTCATCCATCACCATCCACCGCCCACATCGAGTTCTTCCAAGATCACGCACTTCAACAATTTGGTTTGATCTCTTCTTCGGTAGCGAGTTCGACCACCGCCGTCCATCGCCCTCCAATGAGATCTGTAATCTTGTTCTTGAATTTTTTGAATTTGGTGGGTTGAATATTTTCATTTCTGCAATTGTTATGATTGCTTGAGATTTGTAGTTTTGTTGTAGTTATGTTCTTTGGCTATGATTTGAAAGGTTTTTTTTTTTTTTTTACAGTAATGGTTTTTTCTAGAGTCTTGAGATGGAACCTAGCAGGTTCCTAGGAGTTCTAGTGGGTTCTGTGTTGGAATCTGGTGAGTTTTAGATGGAATCTAGTAGGTTCAAAAAGAAATATGTTGGAATCTAGTAGGTTCCAATTTGGACCCTGGCAATTTATTATCCAACAGCCGCACCAACAATCGGAGACAGTTGGCGTTTCTTTGTTTTTTAAAAAAAATTAAGTTAGAGTCTGATAGGTTCCAAGTTGGAACCTGGCATGTCACAATCTTGTCACGACCTGAAAACGGCGCATGATGTGAAGGCGTGGTTTGGGAAAATAATTAAGTTAATTTAAATTTGTCATATATTTTTATTTTTAAAACTTGTGATTAGGTTACAAATAAGAATTTGTTAAAAGTGGTTTAATTATTTTTCTAAACCAATCTCCGAAGAGAAAGAATGAATAAGAACATTTGATTCAACTTCCCGCTTATTTGTATAAAATGACCATTTTTCCCTTACAGCATATAATTCTAAGTCTACTTATTTTAGGATGTCTAAAACCTTTACCGAATATCTTAGAATTTATAAGTGGATAATGTTTCCAATGAAAAACCTAAAATCATAACCGTTAAGGAAAAGCCCCTGGCATTAGTTTGGGATTAGAACATAATTCCACATTTGAAACATACAACAGATAAATTAAAAAAATGCATTACAAATGACATCAACCACAGTCCAAGAGTCAAGTCTAAGAGAAGAGAAAATAATAGGAATTAAGGTTCTAAATGCCTTAACGGAAATAAAGGAAAATAACTACAAAATGAAAGTCTTCCACTTGAGGCCCAACTTCGCCTCAAAACTACATGCTCATGGTCTATTCGATAGCATGTTTAACATTACCTAGAGAGGGTTAATTTAAAAACACAAAAAAAGAGCGAAGCCCAGTAGGATAATATTTGAACATGCTTTAACAATTCGAAACAATTAAAGTAATTTAAATAAACAATAAGGTAAACAAGTAAATGATTGGAATAACAAATTTTGCAAGTGAAGTAAAATTATTTAGAAAGAGGAGACAATTTTTTTCATTCCCAACCCCTTTATATATCATATACTTAACATACTCATAATGCTTCAGCCAATACCCATGCTTCGGAGCTCCCTAACGAGGTTTAGAGGCTTGCCCCAAAAGTTATACTCTACATAACCCGATCTCTTTAGCTACTCAAAAACCAACCACCGAGAGCCTTATGTCCTCAGTAGTGTTTGAATTTTCCATCATGCTTAGAATTTCTTATTCTAAGTCTAAATCACATTTTCTCAAATTCGTTGTCAAAAATGAAACTATTCATAATGACATATCATATGGATTTCGCAAACTTATAGCAATATGCAAAAACACATTTACAAACAATCTTGTAAGAAACATGCTCATCTCATAAAGTTTAACAATATAGCCAACAACATCATTCAAAACATGGTTACCGAGAAAGAGATTAGAGATCCTACCTCTTAAGCTCAAGAACAATCTTTTAATCTTTGAAGCAATTAATGTTAGCTCCACACGTCCTTAGTCCTAAGGAGCTCAACGTATAACCATATTCATAAGTAAATCAAGTGTTAATTCATTTCACTAGTATGCCACTAAAGTTTTTATGAAACTTTTTGAATACCCAAGTAAACAACTTTTGACTTAGACACAATATAAAATACCGAAGTAATTTATATGTTTTAGTCTCTAAAAAGATTTATAGATCATTTAGGATAGTGTTAGAAAGGTTGCAAGACATTAAGGGATTAGAAGGTGAGCAAAGTTGGGCTCTTGGTTCGAGTTAGCATGTGATATAGTGTGGTTTACTAACAGTATACCTTTGCAAAAAGGTCGGTTTACTATTTTCAATCAACACACGAGTTAACAGGTGGTTTACTTAAGGGAAAGAGGCGGTATACTGCTACTGGCAGGTTTACTAGTTTCTAACCGAAAATTGAAAAATTTATAGAAAATAAAGTACAACTCCGATTTAGGCTCATGATAGCTTGTTGAAAAGCTTAGAATGTCTAATTTTTAGATATGTAAACCAGTCTATAAAAATCATTTTCATTTGATTCCAAAAATTCGAGAAAGGACCACTGCTTATTGAGATATTACTAAGTTTGAAGAAAATCAAGTTTTTCTTTAAATCAAATCATATCATCATTGTACAAAATCCTAAAACCAATCCAAAATAGTAATAAACATCCTATAATCATGGTAAACATATTCCCATGAATTTTCATACCAAAATCATCATCAAAACTACATTCTTTTAAAAGTTATTCGAAACAAAGCGATAATATGTTTAAATTCGTTTTTCAAGCACCAAGCCTCTAAACATCAATCATAAAATCGTGGAAACTAGTTTTAAACATTCCTAACGTGTTTCTAACATTGATGCTGAACCAAAATGAAAGTTTATTTTAGGTTTTAGCTCAAAACTCGAGTTTTTGTTCATCAGCACTCATATATGCGTATTAACATAAACCAGAAATTTCCATGAACTTTGAATACAAAAATCATGCATTAAACTTGAAGGAAACATAAACTCAAAACCAAGATTGGATTAGAGAAACCTACCTCAAAACTCTTTTGAAAAACATCAAAGTTTCGGATTAAAAATCAAGCTTAAACTCTTGAAGTTTGTTAGCCATGTAGGTGACAGTTTTGGCTAGTTTTTACGACATGTTTCCTATGTCGTTAAATATCACTTTTGTTATAGTGAAATGATTGAATCTCTAGATTTTGCCTTACTTTGAACGAATTTTTGGCAATTTGAATGAAAGTCCCTTAAAAAAAGACTAAATATTTAGACGGCTTACGTCACGGCCTTGCTCTTCAAAAGTAAATAAGGTTGGATAATAATATTTTATTTAATATCAAGTGTCATAACGCGAATTAAGTGAGCACATCATGTATATTTTGTTATCTATGCTTGGCAAAAAATTACTCGAATAGAACCCAAAAAAATAAAGCAGTAAGCCAAAACATATATGCATAAGATAAAACTAATTCTCCATGTAAGTCTTGTAATTTAAGCATACACACATATTAACTTCAAAACAGAAACACCACAGAAACTAGCACACACAAGCCAAACCGCAATTGACCCAAACAACCAAATATTAAAAACTAAGAAAAACCCCTAGTAGCAAGCCATGCAACAAATTAAATACCATAAAATTCCAAATTCCTTAATTCACTAAGCTTAAAGAAAACATTAACTTTGACGAGTAGACTAAACAGAAGGCGGTGATGGAGGTGGTAGCGGTGGAGGAGAGGCGGAACCGCGGTCTTCTTCAAGACAGTACCCTTGGAGTACATCAGTCTCTTCTGTGGTAAACCCTAAGGAGCCAAACATGGCTGGCCAGCAGTGTTGCCCAATGGTCCTTATTGCTGCACAACAACTGGGGCCCAAGTAAGTCTCTCCATTGAGGAAGAACAAAATGACCTCTCCACTGCATGATTGAAGTTGGATCAATGAGTCCCAACAGTTGGATGATTCCTCCTCCAGTTTCAACCTCGCCACAAGATTCAACCCAGTCGTCGATGTCGACATCGACGGATTAGAAGTTCCGGGCCTGGCCATGGATGTTGCCACAATTGAGGCCAAACCTAAAAAGCAGAGATTGAAAAGAGCACTGCGAGACATTTTTCTGGATTATCAAGTAGTAATATTGCAAATAAGAAGTACAGCTAGCTAGCGCTTGGTTTGATAGTGGTTGAAGCCAACCAGGTTTAATATATATAGACAATACTGGTATTTCTTAGTGGGGAAAAAAAAACGTTACAAGGAAGTGAAAAGGATATGCGATGAAGGTTATGAAAGTTGAAGAGACGTATAATACTTGATAGTTTCATGCACGTAAATACTGATTAATTGTGGATTTTCAATAATTAAGGATTTACGTAATAATTAATTAAATTTTCACTTTTAATGGGCCACTAAAATCTGTAGACGTTATGTTTATCCTTCAGTCCTGTTGTTTGCCTTTCCAATTATTGCAGATTGATTTGGGTAACGCTGATGTCATATGGAGGTGTCCAAAAAATACCTTAGATACTGATTAATCCAAGTTAAATTTGACATTTTTTAGTCGGCTTGGTGTTCTAAAAACTACCAAAAATGTGATAAGCCCTTGGTTAAGCAGGTGTGGTGATAAGAGTTAGCAGTAAGGGTCTGTTATTTGATATTTGCGTGTGTTGGGTTAGTAAGCAAGGCAGTGGAAGAGTTTATTCATCGGTTTTTTTTAATTATTATTTTCATTCATTCATTGGTTAGTCAATTGGAAATTTAGGTACCATAATTTAATATACACTATCTTCTATAACCGTCGCCTATGGATAGCAGGACTTGGGGAGGGCCACTGCCCAATAGGAAGGAGAAAGAGGGATTTTTCAAGTCACCCAACTGGGAAGATGGGTTGTCGTGAAATATTAAATACCAAAAAGTCCCAACACGAATGACTCTACGACATATCGAGATTTTAACGTTTTCCATGGAATGACAAATGGATTTGCAACAAAATGCACTTAACAATTTTTATATTTTTAAAAAAAATTTCATAACATAATTTTTGTTGGATGTTATAGTTGTTTTTAAAATAGTAAAGTGTATCTTACAGCACTAAAAAAATTTTAATATTAGTTTAAGCATAGAAAACTTTGTAGCATTTGAACGTTGTTATGTTAAAATCATGTGAAAAACTTTGCATGTTTTTCTAATATCAAAAGTTTTTTAAGCTTAAGCCTAGACTAACCAAATCTTTGCTTTAATTTGATTATCGTCCAAAAAAAAATTATTTTTGGTTTTGATCTGTAGTTTTTACTGAAAACCCGATCAAATGGATCACAAACCCATTTAGGGCTTGTATTTGGTTGTTGAGGATCATCACATGAATGTAGAGTTGGTGACAAGATATTGAATATTTTATGAGCAAGATTTGACCATTCAGTTTTGCCGACAACATGTAAATTTGACCAACACACAAACTAACTCTCAGTGGGGAAATCTTTCCGAACTTGTATCATTTATTTAATTAAAAATACAACTCTAATATATAACTTGTATCGTTCAGTTAAAATTAACTTGTATGAAATTAGTTGTTAGCATGATATGCTACCTTAATGAAACTAACAATCAATATAATACTTATCGATAACAAATTAGGCAGCAAAATAACAAACATAAAACCAATTCTCATTCTAGATTTCAACAATTCAGCACTTGTTCATTATATCAAATTGATTATTTTAAAGTTAAGACCACACTTTTTAAGTTGAGTTTCATCGATAAAAGACGTACATGGCCAATTGGCATCTCATTTTTTTAGATGGTCCAAATTGTCTCCCATTGGAGGTCAAATGATACACTGGAAAAAGTTTTTTTTTAGGGTTGTTTATCTTTTTATACGCTGTATTTTAAGTTTATTTAAACATTTATACCTTTCATTTTAAATCTCATCAACTTTATACCTTACTTCAATCAATAGTTAATTTTAACATTCAAAATGACTAAATTATCCTTAAATAAAATAGCAAAAAAATATTTTTTAAGGGCATTTATACATTTTTAAAGTCGAAAACTTTAGTATAAAGTTTTTTAAATTTTTTAAAGTTCTTTTATTTTTCAATTTAAGATATTTTGGCAATTTTTTGGGTTAAAATTGAATTTTAATTGAGAAAATGTATAAATTTGCATATTAAACTAAATCAAATATATAAATTTAATGAGATCTAAAACAAAAGATATAGATTTTTAATTAATTAACTTAAAATAAAATGTCATAAAAAGATAAATATCCTTTTTTTATAAAGACCTTTTGCAGTGTTGGTCCAGGAACTTATTGTCAAATAGCAAACTAGTCATTAAAAAAAAAAAAAAAGAGGAGAGAGAAAGAAGATGACAACTAAATCTCAAAATTCAAAATACTTCCCAAAATCGTTCCAATGGAAAACTTTTGCATAGGAATTAACATGCAAAATATATATGCGACGGTTATGAGGGGCAAAGAATCTACACACATGCAATACAAAGATCAGGGCAAACGCGTGTGTTAGATGTCCTTTCCTAAAAGCTTAACTATGACATAACAATGGACAAAATTACTAAAACCTAAAGAACCATTCAGTTTTCCATATGTCCCGGTATATGTACATATTTCTCTCCTATAATATTGTTCAACATGAAAGACCAAGCAATTCAAATTTCCCTTCATCTAGCAAAATGGTTCCTATACTCTATGTCCTTTGGAAAGAATTGAACCCTCATCCCTCACCCAAATCTGAAACAACTCAAAACCCTTGGCTAAAATATTCTTATTCTTTTTTTTTTCCCTTTCTTTTTTCTTTTGTGCGGAGGACGATACATGCATATCCTAATTGAGCAACTCAGACCAAAATTCTGGTAAATGATGGAAGAAAAAAAAAGGCCGGGATACCAGGGATGACCAATGGAAAACCAAATATATGTTCACAAAAATTTGGAGTTCAAGGGGCCATGGGATCCTGGGGCTTGAATGTAGTGATTAGAAGGGAAGGACGGTTGCAAAATTGGAATGTGGCATGGCACTGCATAGGGTGGTTGCTGTCCAGAAGCCACCAGAGGTGGAGCCACACATAGCTGCATTGCTGGGCCTGCTGCATTACCTGCATTGCCAAGCAACAGTATGATAAAAATCTTTATATCAAAAATGAAACAAATATATAAGTTATTTTGATAGGGTTCTTGGTCCAAAACTCGGAACAAGAACGGAACTGCAACTTTTGTAGAAGATGTATGCAATTCTACAGTTGAACAACTCACAAACCCTTACTTGGTCGGTATTCGAGTGACCAACCCCCTCTCCCTAGTCTTGGTTTTCCCAAGCCCTATCCAAGACTAGAACAATCCCCTCCTTCTTTAGATGTTAAACCCTCTATTTATGCTACTAGTATGAGTGCAACAACTCTACCTAGCTAATAATGGAATTCCAATTAGCAGCAACTAAACTAACCCAGATCCTATCATATTTCTACGGTCCCTCCAAATGGACTATCCCTTAAACGTAATACGTAGACGTAAAGAACATAAAATGGTAGTGATTAAATGTAACATTGATGTTGAAGTTGTGTAACATAATTTTTGGATGACTAAACTTCTTGTTGTTACACTAGTCCAACATCAATGGACGTTAAAGATGCGTAACAGTATTGGGATGTGTAAAATTTTTTGGTGTTACCTGAATCAAACATTGATGTTACATTTAATAACCATCATGTTATATTGGAGGAACCTCTCCAGTAGGAGCCATATAAAAGTCCGATATATATGTACATAAATAGTTATACGTGCGCACACATATATGACAAGGTTCAGGAACAAAATAAATATGTCCTTACCTTGTTGCTTTGAAAACTGAACCTGATGCGGAGTTGGCAATGGATGTGCAAATGGCGATGAGATAGCTGTCACACCTGGAACTAACTCCTGCAATATGCAATAAAATTAAGTGAAACATGATCAAACAATCGCAAAGCTGGAATAATATTATCATTTTACTTTCAAACAAATGAAGATGAGAAAACCATTCAGGGATTACGCCAAGTAGTAGACCATAAAATTTAAAAGAAATCCCAATTAAGATGGGGGATCCATTAAAATGCTTAAACAAAAATTCATTGTTGGTGAAATGATTTAAGTCAAACTAACCCATTACTCAAAACAGGATTATATACGTTAATCCTTCCTTTCAACAAGTACAACAGATAATAATAAAATAACCATCAATTTAGTTTCTGCCACAAACCCCATATAAGGGCCATGAGTTATTTCATATACTAGTCAACACTTGAATAAATCTTGACGTAAATAAATCATAAAATATCTAAGAACCAAAAAGTTAAATGACATATCTCATTGCACATGCATCGTATCTTACTTGAGAAGCTGGATGCACATAGACAAGCTGCCCAAGTCGCCCAACTGAAACCTGGACAGAGAGCAGGAACTTAGGCACCAATGATTGCAAGTGATGTCAATAAGTGGAAAAAGAATACCTTGGTATCCATATAAAGAAAGCTTATTTTGGCATTTAGATTTAGATACTGAAGGGTATTCGAAAAAAGCTAAAGATTTAGCAAATGATGACCTACGACTTACCGACTGAGAATTTGAATGCATAATGCCTGGTCCACCCTGAATGGGATATTGAACAGCATATCCGAGGGGTTGTGGCCTGCTTCCCACATGTCCAATAAGCTATAGCCAAAAAGAAAATTCAACAAGAATCATTAGAGCATTATACAACTAAGGTAAAAAGAAAATTCCTGAATAGCAAATAAACGCTTCAATTCCACGTTCTCCAGTCATTTTCAAAAGTTCTATTGTAAAAGATGGCAAAAAATTTAGCACGTATGTCAAGAAGCAATTTTTTTTTTTTGTTTTTAGGAAAAGAGTTCCATTCGTCATTTTTCCTAAAAAGCACATGAGATGGTCCAAAGGTCTAAGAAGAAGTTCCATCCAAACTAAAATATATAATGGTACTTACAGGTTGTATAAACTGAGTGGTGCCTACAGTTCCAGCTGGAAGGTTACCATATGGGAGAATTTTAACAGGCACAGATGAATGAGATCCAAATGGGCTTAACCCAACTTCTGGCTGAGCAGCAGGAACCGGTATAACAGGAGAGTTGTTTGGCATATAACCAGTGCCAGCAACTGTTTGTGCTGCAGGAGTTGCTGGTATGGAGCTTCTAAAAGACGGAGAGAATATTTTAGCTCCTGGGTTGAGTCTGGATTCCTGTAAGAAAAAGCCAAAAGAAATATCAAGTCAACCTATCTTATAAGATAAAAGAACAAGATGATTAACCGAAGAAGACAAAACTAGAATAACAAATAATAATGATATTATTGCAACCACCTAGTAATTTAATACTGGTAAGTTTTAATATAAGCGTTACTGCCTTCGTATTGGACCACATTTCCAATATGAAATTTAGTCCTGCCTTATTTAATATTGGCTAGTTTCCAAGGTGTTTAATAAAAAACTTAAATACTAGTGGAATATTTTGAGCCAAGCAAGTGAAAGTTGAAAAGGGCAAGAAAAAGTATGAAATTTGGTAATTAGTTTGATAAACCGCTTTCTCCATTGTTTAAAAGGGTAACTGACAAAAAAGACGATGAAATTTACCTTGGAACTTTTATTTGACTGCGGAAGATGAGAAGGGACTGTTTCAGTTGACATTGCTACCGAACTATGACTAGACTCTAATTTAACATCCACAATCTGACTAGTTGAAGTTGAGACATTCGGTGTAACTGCACAGGAAGAAGCGTCTGCTGACATGGGTCGTTCAAACGACTGTTCAGGTAGAGAAGGAGGACCACAGGAAGCTTCAGAGGATGGTAGCTTTGCTCCCCTTGCTATTTGTCCTTCTTTGGCGGGTTTTATTTGAATGATGCAAGTGTCCGCTGCATGTGAAGTGTTTAAACAATGACCAACAGGTTTCAGTTTGACAACTGGCTACAGCATGTAATGTTCTTGTGAATAAAGCAAGCACGAGAAACTTCAACAGATAAATAAACATCATAAAGCTAGAACAGGCAGAAGTTTTATTGTTTTGTCAAAAGACGATCTGCTTTGTAAAATATTCGTAGCGTAGATGTAGAAGCATGCATTGAGCACGTTTCGCAGAGCTTGTGCTTGTGTTTTGGGTTAGTAGAAGAAGAGAAGTAAAAGCTCTATTTTTTTTTTTAAAAGCTCTAATTTTTTGAAGAGTTTGAAACCAGATTTTTAAAAGAGCTTAACTGACTCAAAGTGATTTCTAAAATTTTTTAATAAGCAATAAAAAGGTTATAATGAAGCTTACATGTCTATAAAAACTCTGGTCATTGGAAACCTAGATTTGGAAGAATTGAAGGGTCAAATAATGCCAATGACTTTCACTTGAAATCGGATCCTCTTAGGGTGATTGTTGAAAGCATAATTAAATAAAGAAATAAGCGCTCATAAAGTCGAGCTTTCCGATGTCATCCAATTCATTTACAATTTCCCTGAGGAACCACCTTGCAAGAAACTTATTAATAGATCAAGAGTAACCTAATAGAATAATACCTATCTAATAATAAGGCAAACAAAAAATTTTAAATGCTGAGAAAAGTGATATGTATATTGACTTACAACTTGAGATTAAACCTTCAGCTTTAATACTCTGCAAAAAATGAAATAAAACAAAAAATAAATAAAAAAATATAACTATTAAATAGGTCAATTTCTGCCCAAAACATCAGTGTGCAGCATTAACAAAAGTAATCTGAACATACACTTTCTCCCGTCGGGAACTCCAATTTTTCCTTAACATCTGTCTTTTCTCCTTGCAGCCCACTACATCCACAGTTTCTGTTGTCAATTTACAATATACTAAGATTAAAAGGAAACAAACAAATGGAACAATACAAAAAGGTAACTCCCCATGGTATCATGACCTTGTTGGGCATAAATCCATACTATCTGACATGAGAAGGATCAAAGTTTCTATATGTTCAACACAAATGGCAAATAGGAGAAATAATTGCCACACAAGAAATTGGAACTCTCGATGACAGATGCAGTGTCAAGGCATATTGTGAGAAAAAAAAAGTTGGAGTCAAGTTATACCTTTCATTCACTTCAGCAGTGGAGGCTTCTTTAACCTGCATTGAGGGGGAAAAAGGATTAAAAAATGACGACTTAATGATTTTTTTACGAGGTTATATCTAGAAATTAAGCGTACCTGGTGTAACCTTGTCCCATTTCTGACTTCCAAGACATTCTCTAAATTTTCAGCTGGTGCTTTTCTCCCTTCATGATCCTTTTCACCATTTGTTGGCTTAGAACCAAGAGCAAATCCATTCTCCTTTTGCACTGAGCTCCTGTTTTATTCAGTAAAAATTAGTACAAGTCCATGGACACAAACATAGACACTTGTGTGCCTCATAAATGTATGCAAACACAGCATTTGTGTACAAAAGGGGCTTAGAGATGAGAGAAATTAGCAACAAGAACAGAAGTCTAAATATACAAAGGTTACACAATTTAGGATCCAAAATAGTAAGAAACAAGGTGAAAAGACTTCTTTCAAATATTGTCTATTCAGCCCAAAGAACTAAGCTAGCTGCTCTCCACCTATATCAAATCCTACTTTATAGAATGGAATGACGACTAAACACAAATAAATGCTAGGTGCCTCTAATTTTCTTTCACAACAACAAAGAAATAGAAGACTAGTCATGGAGGAAAATCAGTTCAAACAACAAAAGAGAAACACCCAAGCTATCCTCTTCACTTAATGAATTTCATCGTTCCAATAGGAAAAGCTTAGTTAAATAGTAGCATTCTTTGGCTTAGGAAAGCAACTAACCGGAGCCTTTTAACCTCATTTGGAAATCAAGTGTTCCTAACAGGATTAATGTGTTTGCTTGATTGCGGTTTCATAGAAAAATTGTCACTCGTTCGGGGATTGTAACGAAAATTTTTTAGCTTGGCTATCTCTCCTTCCTAAGGTGTTGTGTAAAAAAAGAAGAATCTTTAAAGGAAAGGAACTGGATTTGGGCTTCCTTTTCAAGAAAACTAATTATTCTTCTACTTATTAAAGTTTTTGAAGACCCTTTCGTTGATTGTGTTGAGTTGGAAAGATGCAATGGGCTTTTAAAACTGTAGGCTTTGTACCAGTGTTTGCTCTTTTTGATGTCTTTTTGTTGGTTTCACCGATGGACTCTTGTCGTCAATCTTTTTGTCTTGTTTGCAATATTAGTATACTACAATTTCATAGCCCACCAAAAAAAAGACCAAAAACTCATCCTATGCATTGTTGGCCTATAAGGGAATGGCACGGATATACAAATCTCAAAGGTTATTTTGTTCTCCAGTGAACATAAACAACATGGCTCAAAGCCAAAAAACTACATTACTTATTTAACAAGACACGGTACCTTATTTCTTCGGTTCTCTTTGAGTCGAAGGCAGACTTGATAGGCTTCTCCCCGTCATTTCCTGTACATTTGTCACAAGGAACTCTAATATCCACAACCGATTCTTCATCTTTACCAGCCGGATTCCCGGCACTACCATCAGCTGGAAGCAGAACTCCCTGTACAGTATATAGAAAAAGAAGAATAATTAAAGATCAGGCTTATTGTCCTGCAAAGATCTCAAGAGTAAAAAATAAATAAATAAATAAATAAAATTAGAAAGACAATTTCTCCTTTACCTTTGCAACAAGTTGGACAAGGTCACCTGAAAGAATTACAAGCGTCTCTATCAATGCTCCATTTGCTATGTTTGAATTTGCTTTCCCCTTTTTAGTCATTCTTGCTTTCTTCAAAACAATGCCTACAATTTAAAAAAAAAAAAAAAATCAACAAACTGCATCAACCCAACACAAGGATATATACAATCCGTAAAGAGGATCATTACTAGAACGACAGACTATAAGTTTGCATATTAATTATGGGGAAGAGATTCTATCTATAGAATTTAAAGTTAGGTTCATAAAGAATGAAGAAGATCCAATTCCCTTGTCAATAGAAAATCCTTCCAAACTTTCAAGTACTATTTCCCTAAGCTTTTTCTCAAACAGTTACAATTATGAAAAGGAAATCAATAAGCAAACCCAGATCAGCATCCCATTTGACCTCCAATCCCACCGAGCCCCAGAAAGTACTAACGTGAGTAATCCAACAAAATAGCGCATACCCAGATATAGTTTTTACATAATGATTACAACCCAGAATTTTTCTTTCCCAAAATAAATCACATTAGATAAAAATAAATAAAAAATAAATAAATAAAACATAATTTCAGTTTGGGACGAAACTCACTGACCGTAGTCATTTTCGAAGCAAGCGGTGTAGAAGATTCCAGAATAAACGGAGCCGTCCTTGACGTGAGCGTCGACAGGAAGACCCACGATGCAGATAGTGGCAAAAAGCAAGGCGTCGCTCACCGAAGAAGAAGAAGAAGACTTGTTTTCGTCATCGCCATGGAGCTCTCTGTATAAGCGACCCATAATCCGCTTCCTCTGTTTCTCTGTTGCTTTCTCTCTCTAGGATCAAAGCCTAAGGCACTCTTTTTCTTTCTCCGTTCTCCTTCCTTTCATTTTCGTTCTTAAAGACATGGTCCTTGTGCATGTTTGTTACATGTTTTGCAAGTTTTTTTTTTTTTTTTAATTTATTTTTTCGCTTCATTTGCCTCTCAAACGACAACAAATAAATGTGTCGTTATTCTATCTCGTCTCGTCTATAGTACTTGTGTCGTTTACTTATGTAAACAAAAGGTCTTCCTACGTCGCTTATTGATGTAAACAAAAGGAGTGGCACACCTGTGTGTTTGGGAAGCAAGTTGGAGCCTAAATACTATAATATACAAGGGTATTATACTATAGTATATTTTTATACTGTAGCATGTGTGAGAGTTTTACAAATACAACAATTGAGACTTTGATGTTGAAACTTAGTTCCTAAACAATTTTGGGTTAATACTGCCTTTTGTACCTTTATGTTTGTGATATTGTGCAGGTGGTTTGAACTTTATTAACTTTTATTGGGGTCCGATAGATTCGCATGGTACGATTTGTCAGGGTAGTACATGTGTTGGCCTCCGATTCGCTGGTGTCAATATTGATGTGGCTGGTGTTAGACTAAGTGCCTTAAAGATTAAATGATATAGTTTTTAGAGACATTTAATCAATAAAGAGTTTATTATTTTCTTATATCAATTGTTGTCCTCTTTATGATCATTACTGTTGAATTCATGATAGGCAAACAAAAGTCTGAGACTATTAATCTAAAGCTTTAAGATCGTATATATGATGGAAGATTATATAGAAGACATAAATCTTAAAGGTGATAGTCTAAATGATAAGGTCTACAATCGAGAGAATAAAATTGGACACTTTATTCATGTTAAGATTGTTATGTTGTCTACTTTCCTAATGGGAGATGACTTATCTTGGTCATCAAAGTGGGACTCTGTGAAAAAAAAATTGGTATATTGTCATAGGTGACAATATATTAGATTGGGACAAACTTTGAATTGATTTAATTAATAATTTTATTTGTTTAAATTAATTCACTTTAGATAACCGTGTGTATTACATCTTAATCTTGAAATGAATTATTGGGCCCATATTCTTGACTTGTGTGTTTTGATGTATAAAAGGATGACATCATAGATTTAAATAAAGGTATACATACTAGTATGTTGGAGACATGATTCTTGATTGATGTAGGCTCATTAGTCATAGATATAGAATCTATAGCTCTTTTGTAGAGTTAATAATATTCTTTTATAGGTATTATCCTATAATTAGAAAACTAGAGCGCTCAACCATTTGGATACATAGGTGTAACCAAATGGTATGTTATTTATGGATAGTAAGTATTCAAATTGTAAGATAATAGAACATAAGATAAAAATAAGCAGGAAGATAAAATAGAATTTATTCTTAAACCGATTATGAATATCCTATGAGGATGTTATATATTATGATATGTCATTGATGATTAGCTTTTTTGAGCTTCATAATTTTATATAATTCAAGAGTATAACTCTAAAGTTTTAGTGGAATAGCGTTGGAGTTGATAATTATAAAATATATGTATCTAGGATATGTTATTTTATAATTATAAGACCTTAATCTATATATATCTATCTGGTCCTATCTACTAGCTCATAATAATTCTTGTAACAATAGGCATGTTTTTCCTACATACTATTAATTTATATTAATTATTATATTGGATAAAATTTGATAGATTGGATTTAATAATTCATATTGGTTTGTTGGTTAAATTAATTTTGTGAATTAATTCAAGATAAAACATGTTGAAAATTTGGATACTATTTTATTTGATATGGGATAATCTTTATATGAAAGTTTTAATCAAATAACTTCTTCATTAGGTTATTTGAATTAAAACTCAGGTTCTATATAAGATTCTCTTGTAAAATAAGATATTTTGATATTTCTAGATTATCGCTCGGTTATTTAATAATTCATATTGGTTTGTTGGTTAAATTAATTTTGTGAATTAATTCAAGATAAAACATGTTGAAAATTTGGATACTATTTTATTTGATATGGGATAATCTTTATATGAAAGTTTTAATCAAATAACTTCTTCATTAGGTTATTTGAATTAAAACTCAGGTTCTATATAAGATTCTCTTGTAAAATAAGATATTTTGAGATTTCTAGATTATCGCTCGGTTAGTAGGCCGATAGCTGAGTTTGGTAGGCCAATGCCATAAGTTCAGCAAGCTGATGCATGTGTTCGGCATGCCGACCATGCGATAATCCTTATATGCATTTTTCACGCGTTTTTAGTTAAAAGTTGGTCCAAACTCTAATTTTGAAGCCTAATTTAATAAAAATTAACCCCAAATTCGACCACTATATAAAGAAGACTATTTTTCATTGTTCCTTAGATCATTTGAGAAGTATAAAGAGAGTATGATAGTGAGAAAAACTCTAAAACTCCCAAAAGGCTATTGTTCAACATCTAGAATCTTAACTCTTAGTCTTTTTCAAGTGGTTGGAAAGAGATGTCACGAGAGAAAAAGCTATACGATGTACGACCATGCGTATTCCGATCATGAAAAAAGAATAGCAAGGAAGATCAGTTGGTTAAGGCTTTTCCTGGATGTTCTTCTCTAGTTGTAGTTTCTATAGTTTTCGGTCTACTGAAGAGGTACATAAGTTCTTTCATTAATTTATGTACTTAGCAAGTCAAACTGTTATTTAGAAATGACTTTGATTGAAAAATTTTAAAATTTAGCTGCATTCACGTTTTCTAATAGTTGGAGCAACGAATAAGTCTGTACAATGTAACGTTGGCAGGACCTCAAATAGGGTTGGGACAATTAGGCCTCGGATGAACCAAAGAAATCGCCTTCTTAGGCCCATTCTATTGCCGAACAACTCATAAAAACTGCTACAAAATCAAGAAAGCACAAAAATGTATGGTAATGAAGGAACTAGCATGAATGGTGACGGTGGGGAGAGTGGTCAACGGTTGACAGAGGCCTAGGTTAGAGGGTGGGGACAAAGCTATCCCCATTACGTGTTAGAGGCAAAGCTGCTGTTGTGGGGTAATCTCACTAGGCCAAGGCCCAAAAGCCAGATCAGGAGAATGCTAAGTATAAAGAAACGTCTCAACAGGTAAGTGAATTGCCCAAGCCTTCCTCAAGAGTCGACATAACCCAAAGAGCGTAGAAAGTCAAGATAATGATCTCTAAGCTCATGGAACTTAGGGAGTTGTATTTGAACTACAAAATAAGTAATCAAATCTCCATAAAATTAGGGAATCAAGCCCTAAATACACAATACGAGGATAGTGAAAATAAAATAAAATAAAGAATGAGAATATTCATGATTTTATCAAGATTTTATACATTTTTTTATTTATTATATCATGCAAAAATGTATACATATAAATAAGGGTCAAAACCCTTAGAGAAGGGACTTTTGGCTCTCTCTCACAATTATAGTCTTACACAATAAAGTGAAGACCTTCAAAGTGGACGTAGTTCATTCAAAGAGAACCACTATAATTCCTTGTGTCCTTTATTTTTGTGCATTTTTGTTGTTTCATTGTTATAAATACTATGAGTGATTTGTGAGGACTATCATTGATTAATTTTCACAGTCAATAGCTGCCTTTATCGATGGTTTTGGACTGTCTCTATAGATCGATGTAGGAAGAGTTGATATATGAGGTCTTAGGGTTCTTCATATTTTTAAAAAATGTGTTTCGAAGGTGTACGCATATCGCCTCCATCGTTAAGTATGGATCATGGGACAAGAAACTTGAAATTCAAAACTCCTAAGCATGGTGAAGGATTTTGGTGAAGTTTCCAAGTGTTGCAATAACAATCCCATACTTTTCAAAGAGGCTGAGGTTGTGAAGAAGAGGGACTTGATCTCTAGCAGCAGAGACATGAAACTTTTCAGGTAATTCTTCCAAGTCCAAGGAGCACAAACTTAGAAGAAAAAGATTTTTCTAGAGTTTCGAGGGTGAAAATGGTGTGGAATATATTAGTGTAAGTTCCTCTAATTGGGCTGTGTTGAATGAAGAAGCTGAGAGGTATTTATAGTAGAGGTAAGACGTTTATTCTAAAGCTATAGGGGTGGCAATTCAAGTCAACGAATTGGGTTCTAGTCAGGTTGAGGGTTAATTTTAACATAAACTAGCTTGACATTAACCTGAATCGTGGCACAAACAAGTTGAAAAATCTCAACATAACATGACCTATTCTAACACAGACTGACACGAACACAACCCATACTAACTCGTTCCTTATGCCACCTATGAACGCCAATGACCTGCAACCCGTTAATAATCTGTAGTAACTTGTTCTAATCTGTGATGTTTTTTAGCTTTGAATTTATACTAATATAACATAAAAACAAATATAAAACAAATTTTCTCAAAATCAAATGAGTTCCATACTACAACAACAAAAAGTTAAGTTCTAAAATTTTTAAAATCATCCAACAAAAAAACAAGTCCAACAAAATAAAAAAGTCTCAAATGCTCAAGTTAAAATCATCTTCTTATTGTTCAATAATTGAAATCAATTTAATTTAAAGCTTGGATTTGAGATTAAATGAGCTAAGGTTTTGTCTTATTAGTATATTTGATAAAAGGGGAAAATATTTTAGAAACATATTTAAATAATTAATCATAGATCAGACAGGTCATTTTATTAACATGTGAGTTAACTTGAACACGATCCGTTTTTGAAATGGTCAATTTCGAGTTAACATTAAAATAATCCGTGGTTAAATTTTTTGACTCTAACCTTTAAGAAAGCGTGTCAGGTTTGTATTGTGTCATCATGTCATAACCCGTGTTGCCGGCCCTATAAAGTTAGTTCCCTTGTGCTCTGACACCAGATGTTGCACTCCATTTTCCTCCTAAGCAAGTGGAGTCAAGCATTTTTTAGAGGTTGATTTTGGGTTTTGGAGGTTGATTTTGGGTTGGCCTAAAATGGCATACATTTATGGCTTTTTTGAGGCTTAGACTCTCCTTTAGGTTTGATGCTCGTAAAAGAGTTTGATCGAATTTGACCCTATATTTTTGGACATTTGATAAGCATGCTACTTCCTCTAACACGGGGTTTCTCTATTTTTGCCAAGTCTAAAATGTCTGAAACATCATTAGAGCTCTTCCAAAAATTTGAGTGGGAACCAACGACAGAGGCATGTGCATGACGCAGACAGAGCTTCTTCTGAGGCATGCCTTTGGATGGCGTACTAAGTGCTCCAGAGGCGCACCTGGTGCTTCGTCGTTGGGTTTTTCTTAGCGTATTCGCTACAAAACAAGTTTCTAGGCTTGGATTTTGATTCCTTTGGCTATGCTATGGTAAAATAGAGTTTTTGGCCTATTTTTTAAAGGCGAAAGAAAAGGTTTTAGGATTATTTTTCTCTATCACCTATTTATTTTAGTTAAATGAACTTCAAAATCCCCCAAGTAGAATTTATAATCGAATCGCATCAAAATAAATGGGCCCATTTGAATACTTATGGGCCACCAAACACACAATCCATGTTAATTCCCCAAGCGTGGCATGGGTCAATGGAGTGAGCCTGTTGGCGCAATAGGATGAGACTGCTAGGCTTGGGTCTTTGAAGGGGCCTTGTACAAAATTGGTCATCAACAACTTTCTAATAGAAGCCTTTCAACTTAGAAATTTGGTTCAAATAGTCCTTTTTTTTTTCTATAATTTCATTTCTTCCTTTGTTTTTTTGTTGGTATAAAGGAAGACCATGCATTCAAGGAACTCATGAAAATTCCAAATTTATTCATATGGTGATAAAGTTGTTAGCCTATTAACATGGACATAAATATCCACAAAATTTCAAAAAATTCGGTGAAAATTTTGAAAAATTCAAGTTATCAAAATATCTTTTCATTAAAATATCGATTTTGGCAAAATATCAAAAAATTAGTAAATATCGGTAAAAATATTGATATCAAAAAATCTATAGTATATTTGATATAAAATTTCGGTACATATTGTGAAAAATTCGATCAAATTTTGGTAATGTCAGAAATTACAAAAATTAATAATTTTTTTTTGCTTTTAAATAATTTATTAGTATTTTATACTTTCAATGAATGAATATTTGTCCTATATATATTAAGAATGTTAACATTTGATGAAGATAATATTTTTATGAGTATACAACCAAAGAATTTGGGATCCAATTATAGCAGCTCTTCTAATGAGGCACTTCATGCTTATTATCTATACAATTAGGACTTTAAAAATTATGATGATTATGGAATTTTTGACTATCCTCGTATGAGCATACCACCATCATCTTAGGCAAACAATTGTAAGAATTCACCGTTTTCTAGTCAAGGAAATATTATGGGAAGAAGTCAAAAAATCTACATATGACATATTTATAACTATATTTAACACTACTCAAATAATATGTCATGACATCAGAATTGTTTAAATCAAAATAAAATTTCAACCATGTTGAGCCTCATAGAATTTCCCTTTGATATTGACAAATCTAATATATATGAATTTTGTTATGTAAATCATGTTTATTTATTTCTTTTTAATGTTTATTGTATTTCAAAGGATTATAGATATATTTAACATAAAATTTTTGTAATTTTTATGGAAATTTTCATCGATACCGATATTTTCATCATTGTCTATGAATGACTATCTAGAGTAAAATTAGGAGGTATAATTATGTAACGGAAATTATAGGAAATGTCACTTTTTCAAAACTAATTGTAGTAAATATCAAGTTTTGAAAATATTTATAGTAAATGTCAAATTTATGATGTAAATAATTTATTTACTCATTTATTTATAATGTAAATAATTTTATTTACACAATAAATATATTTATGGTGCAAATAATGTATTTATCTTCTGTTTATTATGTAAATATTTTTTATTTATATAATAAATTAATTAATTATATTATAAATCTAAAATTTACTTTAAATATTTTCAAAAGTTTATGCATTTTCTTCATTCTCCCATTGTGTAATTAACCCGAAAAATTTTATTGTCCAACTTTATTTTTTAAAAAAATAGGTCCAAACTTTTATATTAAAATTAAGAAAACCCGCGATACATTCCGCTATTGTAATTTTATGTTTCTGAAATAACCTTGGCTTATTATTCCTAAAACCCCTCAACAAAACCCTAGCTGCCAACGATCATCAAGCATCATCGTGTTCCTCTGCATCGCCAAATCTCTCCTCCTCAACAGATACAATGAGAGTACCCAGGCGCCACAAGAATCAGAATCGTCTATCGGAGGAGAGCGAGATTGAGCTCCTGAACTCATGGATAGAAGCCGAGAAACCCAATTCAGGCTCCAACCCTCTCTCTCTCCCTCCTCTTCCTTCCGCCGCACGCATTGGCCGTCTTACCCACGGCGATACGACGTCCTTCTCTCGCTTCTCCGGCGCCGCAATGTTCAGTCAGCTGCCCCTCTCGCGGAAGACCAAGGACGGCCTTTTGGTGTCCAAGTTCTTCGAGATGACGGAGATTCAGAGGGCGTCTTTGCCTCACGCGCTCGCCGGTAGGGACATTCTTGGCGCTGCAAAGACCGGCTCGGGCAAGACTCTTGCTTTTGTTATTCCCGTGAGTTTTTTTTTTTTTTGAGAAATTGTTTATGCCGGTGTATTTTCTTCAACTAATTGTGAGAAAATGGAGACAATTTTAAGTTTTATTTTGTCACTTAGATGATTTTTGGAGGTTTTTTTTCAGGTTATGGTTTCTGAGAAATTGGATATTAAGATTTTTTTTTGTGCACTCTGTGTGTGTGTGTGTGTGTGTGCTTTTTTTATTTTCTTTTGAGAAAATGGAATGAACTGGAATTTATTTTGGGCAATGAGATTTTGTTTTTTTAATTATGAAGATATTGTTTTGAAGGCATTTTGGTCGATGGAGATTTGGATTTTCATTTGTATTAGTGTTTTGATGTGTGAGTTTTCTGAGTAATTGAGAGAATATCAGAAATGTGGATTCTACTTGGTTTGTTTTGCTATTAAAGAATTGAACACTACACATCGCTAGAAGTATAAGTTACAAAATTAAAAGGGCTTGCTTTATTTATTTGTTTTGTTTGATAACGTCATTGTGTCATTTATGAAAGAAGCTCATAACAATATCGTGGAAGAAGACGAGGGTATTAGGGTTTACATATATTCTCAATGCTGCAAAAACTAGTTCTTAGAAAGACTGGATTTCTGGGTTTATTATTTTTATTTTTATGTTTTGTTATTAGTTTTAGTGAAAAGGGCGGACTTGAGCAAACATTGATTATCTAGACTTAACCAACCGAGGAAAAAAAGAAGGAAGCATTTATGAGTGATCTTCTCTATTATGAGTAACTTGAAAACTTAGAAGAAACACCAAATACTATTTAGGGGAAAAAAAAAAATAAAGGAGAAACCATTTACTGCCTAATACTTGGATCCTCTTTTTCCCAACCTCTCCCTTTTGACCCTTTTGATTTGCCTTTGCTCTCATGTATGTGTTAGACCAGTATAAAAGCAACTAGGAGCAAGTGTTTTATTCTGCTTCAATTATGGAATTGCTATCTGAAATGTAAATATGTTTTTCACATCATATTTCTTATTAGCCCTTTTTAGTGCTGAAGAAATTAGCATTTTTTTTTTCTATATTCTCCCATAACTCTGGCGGTATCAGGTATTGGAGAAATTGTTCCGGGACAGATATACCTCCGAATGTGGTGTAGGAAGCATCATTTTGAGCCCCTCAAGGGAGTTAGCTGAGCAAACTTTTCAAGTATTAAAATCAGTCGGAAGGCACCATAGTTTTAGTGCCGCTCTTCTAATTGGTGGCGGCAAAGAGGTAGACATGGAAAAAGAGCATGTAAACAACATGAACATATTGGTCTGTACCCCTGGTCGTCTTCTTCAACACATGGATGAGACTCTAAATTTTGACTGTTCACAACTTCAGGTCTTCAATATGCTCTTCTTGTAATTTCATTTATTTGGTTTCACTGAGAGAAAATCTTGCAAATGATGGTAACTTCAATTATGCAAGTTAAAAAGAGCATGTGACATATATCTGTTGTCAGCGAAAGGTGCTTTTTCATCTTCCATTAGCAATAAGATCTATTCTTCATGCTCCTTCACTCTGTGTCTTACAAGCCTCCCTGTTGAGATCCGATAATTCTGTTGCTAATTCTGGTGAAATTCCCCTGCCAGGAAACAGGTTTTGGTCCTTGACGAGGCGGATCGTATTCTTGACCATGGATTTGCAAAAACTGTCAATGCCATCATTTCGCAGCTGCCTAAGAAAAGACAGACCCTTCTTTTCTCAGCGACTCAAACAAAATCGATTCAAGACCTTGCAAGACTGAGTTTGAAGGATCCAGAGTATATCAGTGTGCATGAGGAGTCTGTGACAGCCACTCCAACAGGTCTGAAGCAAACTGCAATAATAATTCCACTGCAAGAAAAGTTAGACATGCTGTGGAGTTTTATAAAATCGCATCTTAATTCAAAGACTCTAGTGTTCCTCTCTACCCGCAAACAGGTTATTGTGGTGCTTTATTTATTTATTTATTATTTATTTTTATCAATGTTTATTTTTTATCTTTTCAAATGTAACGTCATCTGTTTCTCGCTAAAGCTCTGAGAAACCTTCGTTAGATTTTCTTCTCTCCTAACAAAGAAATAAGCAGAAACCCTGTCACTGAACTTGTATCAAGAGATCTTCTCATACAAAAAAAAACCTTGTATTAATAGATTTGTTGCCTACTATAATATACAATTTTTTTTCTTTTTTCCCTATCGTTTTCCGTAGTGCTACTTGGGACTTGCTTCCTTGTCTAGGCTTCTGTGCACCACCTTTTAAACTATTTTTTGCAGGTAGTATTTGTCTTTGAAGCATTCAAAAAGCTCCGTCCTGGAATACCCTTGAAATGTCTTCATGGAAAGATGAATCAGAAAAAAAGACTGGCAGTATATACACAGTTTTGTGAGGAAGAACGATCTGTTCTTTTCTGTACTGATGTAGGTTCGAGAGGCCTTGATTTTAAGGCAGTTCACTGGGTTGTTCAGGTGAGCTCTTGTTTTTCCAATAACAATATGTTATTAAAGGGGAAAAAAGGGTAGAAATAGGTATTCGTTTTGACTTTGATCCAATAAGTTTGTATTGCGCATAGGTGGATTGCCCAGATGACATAGAATCATATATACACCGAGTTGGCCGAACAGCTCGCTACAATTCTGGTGGACGATCACTTTTATTTCTGACGCCCATGGAAGAGAACATGTTCGACAAATTAAAAGCACATAAAGTGCCCATACGTACCATCAAGGTAGACATACAGCTTTTACTTTTTTCCACTATTTCTTTCATGTCAACCATCTGTAAATGTTTTGGATGTGGTTTGTCTTCCCTTACTAAAGTTGTTGCTATGCTGATTTCTCAGGCAAACAAGGAGAGACAACAACCAGTTTCTGGGTTATTGGCAGCTTTGCTAGTCAAGTATCCAGATTTGCAGTATAAAGCGCAAAGAGCCCTTTGTACATATTTACGGTCTATTAAAAAAAACAAGGATAAAGAGATCTTTGATGTCATGAAACTTCCTATTGATGAATTTTCTGCATCACTTGGGCTTCCAATAACGCCTAGAATTCGTTTTCTAAAACCGAAAGTCAAGGCAGATGAGATGTCAGGAAAATTGCCTGTTGTCGAGCCAGAAAGTTCTAGCGAGGATGATGAATCTGAGATTCCTGAGGAAGACCATGATATTGGTGTTTTCAAGAGAGAGGACGATCATGATATTGGTAACTTCGAGGGAGAGAAAGTTGAAAAAGGTTCCCTTCTAGGAGATATCTTTAATGGGACACAAAGCTCAGCAGATATCATGTATGTCATTTTTCTTGTTCTTTCTCCCAGCGCATAACAATAATCCCAAAGTGGCTTGGTTTCCGGAGCCAAAATTGACCTAATAACATGTGATATCTCTTTCGCTTAATTGTTTCATGGTCAGAAATTTAATTAATGTGATTTAAGAAGTTAGTCATATATATGTATGTATGTATTTTTTTTTGAAGGCTGGGAACAAGGGTTTTGAAGAAAAAGAAGTTGAAGATCAATGTTCATCGGCCAGTAGGAATTAGGGTTGTCTTTGATGATGAAGGCAACACACTACCGCCACTGGCGAGGGTAGCGGACAGGAGGAATGACGGTGATAAGCTCCTGCTTGATCAAGGTAAACACTCACTCTTGCGTTTTCACAACTTGTGTCCCTCGAACTTTTTTTGTGGTATGGCAGGCTTTTTTGTGGTCTGCTTTTTTTTTTTTAGATATTTTTTTTTCATCTCTGATTTTTTTTTAAGCAATTTAGTTCTTTAATTCACAAAATAATAGCAATTAACTCCAATCTTTAAAAAAAATTAAAAAAAAAAACCTCCAATCGTTAGTGGTGTTAAATTTTGGACGACAAAATTACTTTTTTTTTTTTTTTGGGCAATTTAGTCTTTAAAATAGTACCATCTCCTACAATTTAACTCCCGTCAACAATTGGAGTTGACTCTTACGCTTTCATTTTAGAAATTTAGGGTTAGTTGTCATCGTCAAACGCGAAGGAGTCTAGGGGTACAACTAATAACCCAATTATTCTCCTTGGAGGAGTTTTAACTGTGTTTCTGGACAAGTGTTACATGTTTATTCTTTTGGGCAGTTGTTTCTTGCTTCTACATTTACCTTTTACCTTTTACCTTCCCAGTTGGTTGCAAGATTATAATTGAATTAATAATTTTTTTGGTTGCTAACCTTAATGTTCGTTATACTGTCGCAGATAAGAAAAAAGACTATTACAGAAAGGTGATGGAAGAGATGAAACAGGTGGACAAGGAAGACAAGCTTCTTGATCGCGAGCGTTGCCGAGAAAAACGAACCAAGGAGAAGATGAAGCGAAAGAAGGGTAAAATGGAAGGAGACAATGACGAGCAGGATGATCTTGCTGAAGAAGAGGCATATTGGAATAAAAAAGCAAAGATTTACTTCGGTAGTGACAGTGACGAAGAAGAAGAAGAAAATAAGGGTAAAGGTGTGAAAGCTGCCTCAATGTCGTTAGAAGATCAAGAAGCTTTGGCCCTCAAATTGTTAGGTTCCATGCACAAAAAACAGTAGAAATAGTATTTATTACTTTGTGGCCTGTCCAAGATTTTTTTTTTCTTTTCTTTTGAGAATCTTGTCCAAGAAATTTTGTTTACATATTTAATTTATTATTTTTCTTCCCCACACAATGCACGGTTCTGTGCATTGCTTCTTTATTGCAATAGCGAAAACTAGAATTTTTTTTGTTTGTTTTGAAAGTGTCAAAGTCGTTATTTGTTCTTAAACAGAAAGTAACGGTGATTAAAAAAAATAAGGTAATAATTTCCCCTTCAATTGCATTAGATTTTCCCTTAAATTAGCAATTTTGGTTTGGGGACTTGCTAATTTGAATCATTTTGCTTTGGTTACAATCTCACATACAATGTAACAACATTTGCGTACAGTTTTGGAGTAAAATCAGTGCTAAAATAGAATGCTCAATTAGCTTGTTTAAAAGAACATAACCTTCTTGTACATATTCCCTTTTTTGTTCCCCTTAATATTAAATAAATGAACCCCATTGAGCTGGTGATGTTAAGCTCACGCTTCATTTGGTCCCTCCAAACTCTCCTTAGTACTTTGTTAGAGGCTGTTTGAGGAAACTCCGGAACATTCTTCACAAAACTCACCTGTCAATGCATTTAAAGTGTCCAAAACAATCAGACAAATAAGTGGAAAAATCAATCTATCATATGCAATATCAAGTTTACACCGCGTCTTGTACATTGACACTTTCAAATGGTACTAGATTCAAGCCACTTGCCATGTATGTTGTAAGTTCTATATTCGTGTTAAAATTTCAATCATCTTATTATTATTAAGCTTTAATTTATTTAATAATAAAAGTTTTAATTGGTTGTTAGCACACAATTAATACTAACATAATGTTTGCTAGAGGACATATGGAAAAAATATTAATAGTGGCATAATTAAGAAAAATTACCTTTGTATGAATAAATTGAAGAAAAAAGACATTATGAGAAAATAAAAGTTGCAAATATTGCATAAAAAACCTATTTCAAAAGACATGTTTGAGAGAAAAATTGTTTTAACGCAGACCACCAACACTCAAGGAATTTTTGATTGCTTGCCAAATTCCTAACAGGACATGGATGAGGGAAAAACCAAATCAAGATTTTCAATTTATAAACAAATTTTACTTTACCCAATCCAAAGAGAACATAAAATCCAAAAGTCACATTAGATAGGATCGCTTATCCCAAAAAACACACAGCAAAGAATGTAAGTGCTATGAGTAGTATTAAACACTCACAAGTGATCTAAGCACTTATTATTATTATACATGGTATAATTGATTAAGTGGCCCATAATGATATTATTTTGGCTGGTTATGTAATGACTAAGGAAATGTCATCAATAAAACCTAATATTTAATTAGGTTTAATTAATGAATTTATTCTTAAAAATGTGAAATTTTGTAAAAATTGTAATTTCTGTGAAAATTACAATAAAATATGAACGAGCGGCATTGATTGCAAATTTTATGGCATATATAATGCAATGGTGGATATTGTAAAATATAAATTTTATGAGTTTGATGACTCAGAGATTTGTGTATAATATCTATAAAATAAATTTTATGTCACAATTAATTGTAAAATTGTGATATAAACAAATGGATAATTAGAATGTAAATAGGATATAGAGATTGTCCTAACCCTAACCGGGGGTAGAAAGGAGGTCAGAGCAGTATAAGAATACTGCTAAATGAAAACGCAGATATGAAAAATGTTATGATTGGCCTCTAAAAGTGAACGAAAAGTAAGTTAAATATTTTTATACAGTCTAAGGATAGAAAGTACACTGAATTGACCACGGCAGTATAGGAAAAATACTGTGTGATGAAAAATTATACAGTATAAATTTTTAATTCCATAAAGTGGACACTCCTTGATTTTCTATTGGGCCACATGTCAAGAAAAGTGGCCCAATCACCTTGTGACACCTAGTGGTATACTCATGGGTTACCATGAGTCACCAAATGTGATAAGGATGCCTTTATGGCAAGTTTATCACAATTTTTCTTTTCTTTCCTTTCCTTCCAAGCTCCGGCAGCCATAACCAAGAGTTCTAAAAAAATTTCTCAGCCCCCAAACTTTGCAAAAATACCCCCAAACAAGTTTTACAAGCAAGTACAAGGATTTTCCACAAGTTTTAAGGTAAAATCCTAAACTTTTTCATGAGTTTTCAAGGGATTTTTCATGGGTAAAGGGAAAAAAATTAATTCATGGTATTTTTACATGAAAAGGAAGTTCAAGAAGAAGTTCAAGAAGCCTTTGAAGGCTAGAAATCAAAAAAAGAGCTATTTGGGTAAGTTTTAAAGTTCAAAGTTTTGAATTTTGTTTTGATTTTTATTTCTTAAAACCCATGTGAGTTCTTGAGCACACATTTGATGGAATTTAATGTATATGTGATGATTGGCAAGTTTGAGTTGTGAAACGTGGGTTTATTGTGCAAAATGGTAATTTTTGCAATTTTGATGTTAGACTTTGCAAAAGTGATGTTTGAGCATGAGAATCTTTTGATTAAGGCATGGAATGGTTTCTGCAGGGGTAGAATTGCAAGTTTGAAATGGATTTTTGTAAAAATGCCATAGGGACTAAATTGAAAGAAAAAGTTCATTCTCGGCAGATTTGAAAAATAGTCAAAAACACCCCTGTACATTGAGATTTTAGAAAAAGTTAAAACACAAAAGTTGTAGATCTCGACGAAACTGTTAAGCCACGCAAACGGTTTGTCTAAAAACTTAATCGTTTGTGAGTTTTTGATTTTTCAAGAATATGTTAAAAGTGAAAAAAGTGTTAAATGGAAAAAATGTTATTTTTCAAAATAATTTAAGGTATAGTACCTGAAGTAAAAATGATCCTTGAGGAAAATAGGAAATTTTGATGCAAATAAGTAAATTTTAGTCCCAGGGGCAAAATCGTCAAAATTTTCAGTTCAGGGACTAAACCGTAAAGTTTTATGAAAATGGGGCATAATTGAGAAATAAAGAGATTTGACCCACTAGGGTGTTATTTTGAAATTAGTATGTGGTTATTTTTATAAGAATAACGAAATCGAGCTCGGGTAGGTTAGTGGACCCACGGAGGGCAAAATCGTCATTTTTGTCCAAATAACCCGAACCGCTTTGAAATGTTTCCAATGGGATAAGAAAATGACTAGAAAGGTTCCCGCCCTTCGTTAGAAACGATAGGGTAGAGTTAAATAGAAATAAGAAAAAACCAGTGGTTTTTGGAGTTGTACATAGTAATGCAACTCAATTTATAACTAACGGATGTTTCGTATCGAAATATAGTAGAATTTGGCTAATGGCTTTGTAATTGGCCAACAGGATCCTAGGAGTCTAGAAGAAGGGAAATCGAGGTCAAGTTGCTTGACATTCGCATAAAGTAAGTACCATTCTCACCTACAGTATGAAATGTAGGTTTAGAAAGAAATGTATGTATATGTATACTTGTGCGTATAATTAAGTGTAAACTTGTATGTTTGCCATGATATGAATACCTAGGGGTATAGTCATGTATGAATAATTGTGAACATATTAATGTGTATCAGTGTGTACAAGATGTTATGTACCTGTGTGTACAATAATGAAAATGAGCATGTGTACCATGATTTTGTACCTGTTCGTATAATATGTTATGTACCTGTATGTACAATAATGAAAATGAGCATGTGTATCATGATTTCGTACCTGTGTGTACAATGATAAATACTTGAGTATGTATAAAGTAGGTATCTATGTATACATTTTATGTTAAGTACCTGTGAGTACATTATGCTATATACCTGTGCGTATATTAATGTATACTAGTGTGTATAAAAAGTAAGTACCTGTGTGTACTATGCTATGCAAGAGAATTTATATTTCATGGATAATATGTGATTATCACTTCATGTATGGTATGTCAACCATAATAAATGGACTTATAAATGTATCACCAGAAATTAAGAAAAGTGTCGTAACGACTCCTAACTCAAGGAGAGTTTAAAAGATATGTTACGGTCACGGTGTTACGTAGACCTAAATGAAATTGCGCCATGGTACGAACACTTGGGCCCTAGTAAAGTTAAGAAATGATGAGGATAAAGAAAGTTTATAAGAAAACATAATTGATTCATGCATTCATGTGAATATCCATGTGGGATTTATGGGACTCACTAGGCGTTAGCTCATTAAGTATTTCATGCTATAGGTATTCCGACGATAAGGTCAAAATAAGTTCAAATGGTGAGCTAGCGGAGGGGTGGATGGTGTGCAGATTGGGTATGGAGTCCGCTGCTGTAATATTTTCCGCTATGTATGTTTAAAGTTATTTTGATATGAAATGTTTAAAAGAAATAAGTTATAAAGGTAAAAGTATTAATTATGTAAATACAAGTATGTGAAAGTATTTTGGGAGTTATCAAAGTTAATGTAAGCAAATTATTTATTCCCGTTTAAAAAAAAATTTCCTAAATTTTTGCCCTAAAGTAAGTAAGAAAGAGTTTTATCACAGACCAAAAAGGCGGGTTGTGACAGGTTATCATTTGGTTAAAACTGTGTGATGGACGCACGTAGTTTTATGGGTGATAAAAGCTTGGGTTCCCGAGGCTCCTTGCCAATATCTTAGACACACCATCACATTTGGGTTAGAAGAAGCACTGGAAGCTCTCAAGTAGAGGAGAACGATAAGTTGCTCCGGTGAAGCAAAGTAAGCAATGGAGCATAGATAACTTCATGCACGGATTGCACGGTAAAGCTCAATGGCGTAGGTAAGTAGACGATCCACGTTTCCGCACTTTGATTTATATGCTTATGGTTATTACATATATTTTGTCTAACAGTTGACATAAGAGCAGACTAAATCTCTCTCTTGAACATTTGTGAAATCTGCAAAACTGTGTTCTTGGTTCACACCCGTACAAATTTTTATTTTATTTTATTTTATTTTTTTATTTTGGGCTATTAGTCTTAGAGTTTTTTTTAGTGAAAACTAAGATTAGAAATCATTAGGATATTGGATTTCTAACAATTCTATGATTTAAAAGGTCAAAAACGTGTTGAAACCGTTGAGTATTTAACTGGATCTAAAACCGGGTCAGACGAGTCAAAACAACCAATTTCTAGAGGTTGAAGACAATTAGAAACGACAAGTCATTTTGCCCCTCTTTTGCAAAAATGACATGTCGTTTTATACGGGTGAGAATCGTTTTCTTGAGGGCAGAGATTCAAAAAAAAAACTCCAAAAATTTAAAAAAATGGGTATTTTTTCCAGAATTGATATTTAAATATTTTGGGAAAAATTTCATAAAAATTACAGATTTTAATATTTTATGAAATTTTTATAATATCCACAATTTTGATATTTTAATTGATTTTTTCATATTATGGTATAATTTATGAAAAATTCATAATTTTTAGTATTTGTTATGATTATTATATATTTTGTGTGGATATAATTTTGTATCTTTATGTTCATATATTATTCATTATTTATAATTTATGATTTTAATTATGCATGCGATATTAAGTTGTATAATTTAGTACATTAAAATTTTGTATAATAGCATGCTAGATTATGCTTTTCGAATGTATAATTTTAATTTGTGCATTATGAATGTTAGTACATAAATTATTGGTTATTTGTTTATATTTATTAAAATTGCTTTATATTATTTGTAATTTATTTACGAACAAAATTTAGAATAAATGTCTAGTGATCCATTTACTTTTAATTAATTAGGTTTAGCCACAACAGCTTTAATTATATAAAATTATATATTAAGTGGTTTAAGATCACATATAGAAAATGACATTTTTGTAATTAATCATAATAGATGTAATAAATTTTATCATACAGGAATTTTTATCATATTTCTATAGTTAATTAGGATAGAATATCAAATTATATTTCTTAATTTACCCATAGGGATTAAGAAAGAAAACATAATTTGATAGTTTTATCATAAAGTTAAGTGAATCTAATTGAATTAGAACTTTGGTCCATAGGCAAGTTTTGTGTTACTAGGTTCATAATTTTAAGGAACATAATTTGATAGTTTTATCTTAAAGTTAAATGAATCTAATTGAATTCGAACTTTACATCACAGGCAAGTTTTATGACACTAGATTTATAATTTTTAAATCATGATTTACATTGGCAAAACATGATATAAGTTTAGTAGTCTCAAAAATTATAAAATATAAGCATGTAATTATTAATGCAGTCTTGTAACCTGTGACTTACTCTGACATTAAATGTAAAACTCTCAAACTTAGAGGGGACAATTATAAAATATGGAAGGAGAAAATTATTTTTCATCTTGGGTGAATGGACATAGACTATGTTATTAGGAAAGACGAATCTGTTATTACAAACACTAGCACTTCAAATGAAAAGGGCTATTTCTGAATGATGAAAGTGATCTAATCGCCTCAATATGATGTTCATAAAGACCAATATTTCTACTGGTATTAGAGATCTCGTCAATCAGCATAAGAATGTCAAGGCATTACTAAAGGGCATTGATGAGTAGTTTGCATCATTAGATAAAGCACTTGCCAACACCCTTATAATAAAATTTTCATCCTTAAGGCTCACCAATGTTAAAGGTGTATGTGAGCACATCCTAGAGATAGGGGAACACTACGGCTCAATCAAAGACACGTGAGATTGATATATCTGAATCTTTCCTTATGCACTATATATTAAACACTCTTCCGCAGCAGTATAGACTCTTCTTCAATATCTTACAATACACATAGGGATAAATAGTCAATTAATAAACTTATAACCATGTTTTTTCAAGAAGAAAGGAGGCTGACAATAGAAATAAGTGAAAGTGCATTACTGGCAATACAAGAAAAGAATCAAAAATTAACCAAACAAAAGATGAAAGGTAAAATACCTATTCAATGTGCAATAATAAAAAAAAAAAGAATCCAAGTGTTTCTTCTGTAACAAGGAATAGACACATAAAGAAGGATTGTATTAAATTCCATAACTAGCTTGTAAAGATAGTAATCCAATCTCATTTTGTTATGAATCTAATAGGATTGATATTAATATAACACATGATAGATTGATTTTGATTATACAATCCACCTTTCGAATACCTTACAGGGTATGCAAAACCTAAAGATGCCAGTAGAATGGGAAGAAAGCGTCTATTCAAGAAACAAGATGCATTCACATGTGGAGGCAATTAGAACAAGCACTTTGATTTTAAGTAGTAGTTTTATTCTTAATTTGGAAAAGAATTTTTTTGTTCCTAGTTTTTTTATGTGACACCAAGAATTTCTAGTATATTAAAAAATACAATAACATAAGGATTAGGTTAAGCAAAAATATGTCAAAAGGATTATTGTTTAATTTAATTTTTATAATAAAGTCCATAAAAGCAAAAAATAGGATTTTTAAGGGTAAAAACCATGCCATAGTCTTAAATAAAGAAGGAATGACATAGAAGTAAGCTAGAAAGCATAACTATTGCAAAATGTATTGCAACAATGCTAAGACAAAAATACAGTTTAAGAAAAATACTGTATAATAATATGAAAAATTATACAATATTAGAATAATTCAGTGTAAGAAAGTACATTGATAAAGTTATGTAGTGTAGGAATTACACTACAAAACTAATGCAATTTCAAGTAATGAAAAGAAAAGACAAGCACCTTGCAAGGATTAGGTAGAATCCTAGTTTTCTTAATTAAGCTAAAGTTTATGTTTTATTATACTTACTAAGTGTTTGATGAAATGTTTTGGGCTATAGCATATAAGATGGATATTATGGCATGATTGTTTAATGTTTTATATTGATGGTAATGATAATAGAAAGAAAGAAAGTAGGGGTTTTATGTTTAAAAGTAGAAAATTGTTAAACTTTGTATTTTACCCAAAGTTTAACTAGTTTTCAAAGGCATAGGATTTTGAGGGTATAAAGTCCAATTTATTTTCTAAACATGGTATAGGATCTGCCAAAATAGTGAGGAAAACAACTTTTAGAAACAAAGTTTTGTAAAATTTCAAAAGGACTAAATTGTAAAGTTTGGTAAAAATTCGGTAGATTTGAAAATAAGAAAAAAGTGCATCTTAACATTGGAATTTAAGGAAAGTTAAACCATGAAAGTTGTAGAACTCGTTGGAACTATTAAGGCAACATGGACAGTTTGTCAAAATTCTGCTCAGTTGAGGAGTTAGAAATTTACGAGATTTTAAGCACAAAAGTTTATGAAATGAAAACATTATGAAATGCTTTGTATTTGACCATGGAACTTTTGAAAGTTTTATTCCCTATGAAAACTAGATGTTTTGGTACAAAATGATTGTCTTTGGCTCTGTGGGCCAAAAATGTAAAGATTTTTGTGACTTGGGAGAAAACCATAAAATCATATGAATATTGAGTTTTCACCAGGAAACGTTAGGTTCCTGTACTGTTGTAAGTAGTAAATAATCATAGATGCTAAGTTTTAAAGGATTTAAAGTTTGGTCAAGGAAAGAAAAGAAACGAACGTTAAGGACAAAAACACAAAGATATTCAAGTTTCAAGTCAAAACTGTAAAGTTTTGAGAAAATAGATTTAATTGAAGGAAAAACCATTGTTTTTGTTTTCTGTAATATTATAAGACATAAAGAAATGAAAGTTATGTTTTAAAATAGGTTTCAAAAGTTTTTAAAGACCTATCAAGGGAAAAATGGTCATTTTACAAAAAAGAGAAAACGGACCCGAAACACCTGATGTTGGAAAACGCTCCTTAGTGGGAATTTTTTCATAACATGTAAGAAATGAGAGGAAAAGTTAAACAAAAAGTTTAACAAGTTACAAAATTAACGAAAAGCCCATTACGGAAAAAATCATTATTTTTTAAGAGAAAGGCTAAAATGGAGCCAAACACTCCAAATTAGCCAAACATTCTTGGACAGAAAACATTCTATAATACCTTAAGTAACGAATCCGTCATATGAGATGAGAAATTTAATAAGGGATGTTCAAAGCTAAGTAAAAGAAAGGTAAACCAATGGTTTATAAGGTTACGTGAAAGAAAGGTAACCCGATGGGTTACAAAGTCAAGTAAAGAAAAAGGTAACCCAATGGGTTACAGAGTTAAGTAAAGGGAAAGGTAACCATGATGGGTTACAAAGCTAAGTAGATGAAAGGTAAACCAATGGGATACAAAGTAAAAGAAAGTAAACCTATAGTATACATGTTATGTAAAAAGGAATGAATATTTAATAATCAAGTTCTATTATTAATCGAGTAGATTGGTAATATAAAAAGTTAACTAATAAGTTGGGTGTCTTATGATCAGGACACAGAAGCTGACTATTAAAAGGAAAAGGAATGAAATGGGAGCACTAGAGCATTATTCAGATAAGTTCAAATCTCACCTGCAGCATGAAGAAAATGATTTTCTAATGCATTTTGTATGTTTGCAAATGTTATGTAAGTTGTTTTTAAAGTATGTTTTCACTTGTTATGCATAAAGTTTTAAAGATCAAGTAACAGTTTGCAATGTATTTGCAATAATTATATTTAAAGTGTGTTTGTATTTTGTTAATGCATAATGTTTTACAGTTTAAGTTATAAGTTTTATGTTGCATTTATTATACAATAAGTTTTAGAGATCAAGTCATAGTTTGCATTATGATTGCATTTGATATGCTTAATCTTTATATGCTAAAGATATAACATTTGATATGCTCACTAAAGTTAAAAAGAAGGTAAAATAAAGATAAAATGAAAGTGTCATGCCAGCCTCCTTGATGTGAGATACACAAGTAAAGTTAAAGTTATGATCTCGGTGTTCGATGGTCTTAAGTCTTCTACAAGGGAAGCAACATGTTTATGTTCTCATATTTAATGATGTTGGTACGAACACTAAATTTTACATGTTGAAACTAAACATAAAGAATGATCATAAGATGCTCATAATTGAAAGTTTATAATTGAACATAAATAGAATCATGTATTTTGATTTTGCTCATATTCGTTGCTATGAAATGTTTATATGTTATGAAAAACATTCTAAGAAATGTTTGACGATAAATGTTTATGAAAAACATTTTTTATATTTACAAAAAAAGGTTTATGAAAGACGTTTTAAGAAAAACGTTTAAGAAATATTTTATGAAAAACATTTTAAGAGAAAAGTTTTATAAAGAATGTTTAAGGATTTGTGAGGTTATGTTTGATCTTACTGGGCAAAAGCTCATTAAAAGTTCTTTCATGTTGAGGTAGTCTTACGGATGACTAGTAGGACCTATTTGAAGAGTTCGGTGCTACGGAGGACAAATGCGAGGATTTATGTATGGATACCACAACAGTATATTTTCGCTGCTCAAAGAAAATGTTTTCCCACTATTTGATATAGTGTTTTTAAAGTTTTAAGAAAATTAATGTTTTAAGAAATGTTTTTAAAGTTTTAAGTTATATTTTACAAATGTTTTATATAATTATAAAGATAAGTTTTAAGCTATGATTCAGTTAATGTTAAGTTTTAAGAAACGATTTGAAATAGTTTTAAAGTTAAATATTGAGCAATATCTCAACTTAAGTTGCAACAAAAGTCGCAACAGCTTTTAATTATGTTTTAAAGTCTGTTAACAAGGGAAGGAAAAGAAAAAAAATTATTCAGTATTTTTCTTACTAAATAAGTAAGATTAATGTTTAAGAAAGATGTCTAAGAAAGTTAAGTGACAACCCAAAAAGGCAGGGCGTCACATTTTAGGAATTTAATTTCAGTTTCAAGACTTGTACCTTTGGGATATTGTTTCAGTTTTTTAGTTTGTTTTATAAAACTAATCTTGTTGGGAATTGCACATTGTCTGATGGTATTTTCTCTATTAATTTACAAAATCATAACACTGATAGTTCTATGCATGTTCACACTGGTATAAAACGTTGTGTTATGAATAAAGATTCCTTTATATTGTGGTACCGAAGATTGTGACATATCTTCATAGAAAGAATTAAGAGATTAGTAAATGATAAAGTACTTAGTACTTAAATTTTATTTATTTTAACACTTATATGGATTACATTAAGGAAAGCAGACCCTGAAGTTTAAAAAGGGTGCAAAGAGGAGTATAGACATATTTGAAATCATACATTTAGACATTTGTTATCCAAACATGGACTCGTATAGTAAAGTAATTCATCTCTTTCATAGATAATTACTCATGATACATGTATCTCTACTTACTTCATAACAAGAATGAAGCATTAGTGTTTTCAAGATTTTTAAGGATGAAGTAAAAAATACAGAATGCAAATTAAGATCGTGAGAACAGACAAAGATAAGGAATATTATGAAAGATATACTGAGAATGGATAAGCACTTGGACCATTTGCGAAGTTTCTTTAAGAATATAGGATAATTGCCTAACACACCATCCTTGGTTCTCCAGAACATAATAGTGTGATCGAAAGAAAAAACCAAATTTTAAATGACATGGTGTGGAGTAAGTGTAGTCACTCCAAACTAACTGAATCCTCGTGGATTGAAACTCTTAAAATGATTGTGTATACATAAATCGAGTTCCAACTAAGGCTATCCCAAAGGCACCATTTGAATTATGGAAAGTTTGGAAAGCCAGTTTGCGACATATACACATTTGGCATACGTGTCTAAAGTAAGAGTTTATAACCAACAAGAAAAGAAACTAGATCCAATGACTATTAGTGGGTATTTTATTGGATATGTCGAAAGGTTTAAATGATATAGATTCTATTATCCATCTGACAATACTAAGATTGTGGAATCAAGAAATACAAAATTTCTTAAGAATGACTTGATCAGTGGGAGCTATCTATCACAGAACATTTTTCTGAGAAAGATTATTTTGATGCTTAAACTTCCTGCTCAAGTAATAGATTGATTGGTATTCACAACACTCTTCAAGTTCAAACAAGTGTTAGATAATCAATTATTGAAGTTCCACAAATGGCTAATAATAATTCAGTAGATCAAATTGTTCAAGAAATGCCTGAAATTGATGAACAACCAGTTGAACAACATATTCAACAGGAAAATGTTAATACAATATTAAGAAAATTTAATAGAATAAAGAAGTTAATAATTCCTAGTGATATATTGTGTATTTACCAAAGTCAAACTGTAACATTGGAGCTGAAAGTGATCCTGAAATACTTTCATAAGACATGAATTGTAAAGAATCAAATTTATGGTTCGACGCCATGAAAGATGAGATGAATTCTATGACATCTAACAGAGTCTGGGATCTTGTCGAGTTGCCATAGCTTGTATATAGGTGGGCAACATTTAAATATATAAAGCAAGACTCGTCCCTAAAGGATTCACTCAAAGAGAAGAAGTCGACTACAAGGAGACTTTTTCTCCTATATCAAGGAAACATTCTTTTTGCATTATTAGGGCATTAGTTGTACATTTTGACTTAGAGTTGCAACAAATGGATGTGAAAAACGACTTTTCTCAATGGAGACCTAGAGGAAGAGGTTTACATGAAAGAACTAGAAAGAATTTCCTTTAGTGATGGTGAGCATTTGGTTTGCAAGCTTATGAAATTTATATATGGACAGAAACAAGCATCTCATCAATGGTATTGTATAATGTTATCTCTTCATTTAGATTTGTAGAAAACATAATGAATTAATGTATATACCAGAAGGTCAATGGGAGCAAAATTTGTTTACTTATTCTATATGTGGATAATATTTTACTCGCAACTAATAATAAAGGTTTGCTACATAAGGTGAAACAATTTCTCTCTAAAATTTTTGAAATGGAGGATATAGGTGTTGTAGCTTATGTTATTGGCATAAGGAACTGTAGTGACAAATATAAAGGAATTTTAGGTCTATCATAAGAAACATATATCAATAAGATTTTAGAGAGGTTTGGATGAACGATTGTTCTCCAAGTATAGTTCCTATGGTGAAGGGTTATAAATTTAATTTGAATTAGTGTCCCAAAAAGAATTTTTAAAAGGGAAAAAATGATGGACATCCCTATGCTTCAGTTGATAGAAGCCCTATGTATGCTCAAATCTACACAAAACCTGCCGTTGCATTTGATGTTAGAATGTTAGAAGAAATCAGAGTAATCCAGGTATAGACTACTAGAAAACTACAAATGAAGTGATGAGGTACCTTTAAGGAACCATAGACTACATGCTTACATATAGACGAACTGAAAATTTGGAAGTGATTGGCTACTTTGATTCAAACTTTGTTGGCTAAGTTGATTCACGAAAATCAACATCTAGATATATTTTTATGTTTGCTAGTGGAGCTGTATATTGAAGAAGCGCAAAACTAACTTTGACTGCAACTTCCACTATGGAGGATGAGTTCTTGTCTTGTTTTGAGACTACTTCATATGGTGTATGAATAAAGAGTTTTATTCCGGGCTTAGAATTATGCATTCAATTACTAAGCCATTAAGAATATATTATAACAATTTAGATACAGTTTTATAACTAAAAATAAAGTGGTAGTCAAATCAAGCATATTGACATTAAGTATTTAGCCATAAAAGAACGTGTTAAAGATAAAACAGTGGTCATTGAACATGTTAACATTGAAGTGATGATAGCTGATCCTTAGGTAAAGGCATGCCTATAGTTCTAATTTAAGGATCATGCATATAGTATGAGACTTGGTTCCTTCGTGTAATTTCGCTGTAAGAACGAATTTATGAACCTCTATTTCAGTTGTGATATTTTCTCATATTAACTAAAGGCATGCCTACAGTTCTAATTTAAGGATCATGCATATAGTATGAGACTTGGTTCCTTTGTGTAATTTCGTTGTAAGAACGAATTTATGAAACTCTATTTCAGTTGTGATATTTTCTCATATTTCATTGTATATACATTCATTTAATTGAGAAATATCATTAAGTTTGGACCTAGAAGAAACATAAAATTTGTTCATTACGGGATGAAATATATTGTGATACATGGAAGATAATACTCATTCTAAGAGGACCTATTGTCATGATTTATGTGTTTTGTTTTGTTTCTTACTATGCTAAAATAATAAAATTTATGAGTCAACTGGGAGAATGTAAGTACTGTGAGCACTATTCAGCGCCCACAAGTGCTCTGAGCATTCATCATTATTATACATGCCATATTGATTAAGTGGCCCATGGTGTTTTTATTTTGGCTGGTTATCATTTGGTCAAAACAGTGTGATGGACACAATTTTATAGGGTAATAAAAGCTTGGGTCCTTGGTGCTCTCTTGCCGATATCTTAGACACACCATCATGGTTAGAGGAAGCACTGGAAGCTCCCAAGTAGAGGAGAACGATGAGCTGCTTTGGTAAAGCAAAGTAAGCAGTGGAGCAAAGACATCTTCATGCACAGATTGCATAGTAAAGCTCAATGGCGGAGGTATGTAAACGATCCACGTTCCCGCACTTTGATTTACATGCTTATAGTTATTACATATATTTAATCTAACAAAGAGTTCATCATTTGTAAGCGGAATCCTGAGATGTGCACTAGAAGAAATTGTAGTTCTTATGTTAGTTGCATTGTCTAACAGAAGAAAGTTATAAAAGATACTCTTCAAATTAAACCTAAAATGAATTTTTTTTAGAATTATGCTGAGAGCATTTTTAAAATTTGTCTCAAAAAACGTGTGAAAATATTTTTAAAAATTTTGAGAATAAAAACAAACAGGGTTTTTGTAACATATAAATGCAACAACATGTCAATTTGAAATTACCGCCAACATACTCTGCATTCTTCAGGACAAAACATTACCGATATTATAAAAAAAAATCACTTTTTGCATCTCAACATGTCATCTTACTAATCTGACAGAAGATTTTTAATTCGTAATCTACTTTGTACATATCGGATTAGAAAATTTTCAATCTAAAACTAATTCATATTTTTTTTATAATTTAATCTAATCACGCAGATTGGATTGAATTGAACCGATTTAACGATTGATGGATTTTATGAACACCCCTAATATTATGTTCCAAATTTTGATTATGTATAAGGCTTTATTAAAAGTCTAACAAAAGGAGTTTTTTGTTTGTATTTCATAGTTCAGCAGAAAGAGAGCGGACAAATGTCACGTTTTGAATTTCAAAGAGCATAGTATTTAGGGGTTATTATTAAGGGGAGATTTTTGTAATCAATCATTTCTTATTTCATAAGATATATATAGTAGATTAATTATTTGAAAAGTTATCATATATTATGTTAGGTGATGGATCTTGCATTATGGATATAGAGGATGTTTGAGTGGAGATGCTTGCAGTTGCAAATTGACAATTGTACAACATGTTGGTTGTTGGTTGATTTATTGACTAAAAAGATATTTGTCGTCTTAGTTTTTATTATATTTTGTTCATTAGTTTACGACTTATATATTTATGTGGTGTTTGAAAATATGAGTTAGAACCAAAAATTTTAGTTGATACGGTGTAAAACTCTCTCGTGCTATAATTTTTTTCAAGCACCGTTGGTTCTAACCAATACTCCCAAAAACCCTATTAAGCTTGTTTTGCAAACTTTCATTTTATGTTGGTTTATAACTTTGGGATAATGTTGGCATTTGAAATGTTATTAGACAATCAATATGTGATAAAATTTTATTTTTCATATATTTCTTACTTTTGTAAATTGCTAGTTTGAAATTTTCAATTTGATCCAACCTAACTAAATTTACTTTGAATGGGTTGGTTTTAAAGTTTAGGTTCATTGTGTAGATTAGATTAGTCTTTAAAATCTATCAAATCTACCCGATGTTCACCACTATATAAATATTCCAAAAAGACCTTCGTATTTTTCCCTTTTAGTCTTGGGTAGTACAATTTTGGTCACTTTTATGATAATTTGGTAAAGTCAAAGCTTTTGAAGCTCACAGAAACAAAGTAAAAATAAAAAAGACACGACGGTGATAAGCACCTCGTAACAAAAGATATCCTCTTGATGACAAAAGAGTTTCCTCAGATCGATCAACGCTTTGAACTGTGTAGCAACAATGACTACATTCTACTGCGAACAGAGAGCTCATGCTTCATTTGGTCCCTTAAAACTCGCCTTAGTAACTTGTTAGAAGCCGTTCGAGGAAACTCCGTTACAATCTTCACAAAGCTTACCTGCAAAACCAAATTAAGGAGTCGGACAAAGAATAAGGGAAATTATAAGAAAAAATGACAACAGGTTTTTGCCCCCCTTAGTTGTAGTAAAAATCCAGAGATTCAAACCTTGAATAAAGGATTAAGGTTGCTTTGAATAGCTTTTGAGAATTTCATTCTCAGAGCTTCTGCTTCAGAGTTATATCCACTCTTTAGCACAACATATATAATCAGCTGTTCTGGACCTCCGTTTATAGGAGCCACACTAACTGCTGCAGTCTCTAAGATGCTTTCATCAGCCCGGTCGCATACACGTTCAATCTCAACTGAACTCGTCTACATATCAACAAAGAAAATCTATAAGTTTTTGCATATACATCAACAAAGAGCGTCCCGTTCCCATAATATTCCGAGTAAAATTGAAGAGGTATGTGATGTGAATGTCATACCTTGATGCCACCAAGGTTCATGGTGTCATCAGCCCTGCCTTGTACAAGGAAAAAGCCTCCGACAGTTCTTGTAAGGATGTCTCCGTGTCTCCTGAGGCGCTGCCAATACATATCTCTCAAGTTGAAGAAATATTCTTCTAGGATTGAAAAGATTTATCATGTCTAACTACACTGAGTACAGAAACATTTCGGTATCGAGTAATATAGTATAGTTGTCACCAAGACATTACATTTCACCCCGAATATAACACGTCACTCTTGCATAAGATAAAAACTTACCATTCCTTTGTAAAGCGGCATTCCCTTGAAGTAAACTTTTTCATGATCAGCATTAAGTAGCCTATCAGTTGATCCCATGCTTACAGGGAACAACCCGACTTCGCCACTACAAGGTTGCTCATCTGCCTGCCATGTTAGTCAAAAAAGAAAACTCTAATATGTTAAAAAAAAGGCTCTCTAAATTCATCAAGAGATTACCTCAACTTGCAACTTCAAAATTAAGTAGTCATAATTCTTAACCGATTTTGACCAATTGCTCGTTATTAACATATCACAGAAAAGGAAAATCAATAAAAAGAATAGCTAGTATATATATGCTGCTCACATAAGAATTTCCATTTTCATCAAGGATGACAAAGCCGGTTGCCATTGATGCCGTGCTGAATGTTCCAAAAGCTTGTGGCTGCAATACAATTCCTTGAATGTAAGCTGATGAAAGCTCCGTCCCTCCACAACATTCAAGAATGGGTTTGTAATACGCTCCAGAAGAGAGCCAAAGATCGTCATCGACATTAGAAGCTTCACCTGTGGTTTAAAACCGCCTGCATACATTGACATACAAGTTAGTTGGTCAAAATTCAAAGAAGAAAAAAAAAGAAAAAAGGGGGGTCTACTAAAAGTTTTATATATAGAAAATTACCTTATTTTTGTCCAATCCAAGCCTTTCATACGTTGCGTGCTCTTCCAAGTTCTTACAAGGTTTGGAACCGTTCCTAGAATTGTCACTTCTGCATCCTGGAAAAAATATAACTCACACATGTTTGAGACAATAAAACCTTTCTATTGAGGATAGCGCTTTCACTTTTTCTTTTCGAATTTCAATCATTTGAGTCAATTTATATCTAGACACAAATTTGTGCTTCCCCCTTTAATAATCGATGTGCACTTATCAGCCTCATTTTCATCAAGAACAAACCCTTTCTTTTTCATAATTTCAGGATGTTTTGTGTGAAGGTGAAAACTTTCTTGGCAAAGAAGAAGAAATGTAGCTTTGGAAAAGGACATTATAGAAGAAAAGTGTACAACAAATTTTGAACTGACAGAGAGGATTTTTGCAGTTACTGACCTGAACAAATTTTCCAAAGCCATGGCCTAGGGGAGATCCATGGTATAAAGCAAGAGTTGCACCAGACAGAAGACATGTAAAAAGTATAGACGGACCCATCACCCATCCTAAATTTGTGGGCCAGCATAAAACATCTCCAACTTGTACATTCAGATGAGCCCATGCCTCCGCCGCAGACCGAATTGGGGAAAGTTGTGTCCAGGGAATAGCTTTTGGTTCTCCTGATCAAGACGCAGAAACCAAGCATGGTAAAAATAATTTTGCATTAAGATATTTTTAAGAACGACGATGAGTATTTAAAAAAAAAAAAAAAAACACACTTTTACCTGTGGTTCCAGATGAAAAAAGTATATTTGTCAGAGAGTCTATTGGTTGATAGAATGGAGAGTAATACTTTGATCTGCCAATAAAAAGGATACTTGGTGTGAGAAAGACAAATAACAATATATTTCAGATTTCTCTGGACATATTTTCATCAACAATATGTTAATTAAACTGAAAAATAAATAAATAAATGCTAGTTGGGGATGCATTACGTTGAATGGTTTTGGACATTGGAAAGAAAATTTTCCCACGTAATATCTTGTTCCCTAAGCTGAATGTTTACGCTTCTGCCAGTCGCGGCGAGGACAATAGCTTTCTCTGGCGCAGCATCTGCCACTCGACTGCAAGGAAGAAAATAGCGTTATGTTTTTCATTAATATTTAATAACAATGATAATAATAATCTATTTCACTTGAGAAGTACAACAAAAACCATAGGCGCCCGGCATGGAGTTTGGCTAATCAATACCTTAACAAACCACTGTAAGAAGTAAACTTATTTATACTTTGCACAGAAAAAATGAAGAGGAAACTTATACTGAGATTGAAATGCAAGATCAAAAGAGCTGATAATTCCAAACAGAAAACATCGGGGTAGCGAAGAATTTACAAGAGTCAGATCCCCAAATTACCCTCTTATTGTTAAAAACAGGAAGCTAATTAGCTTATAAATAGAAACAACAAAAGTCTTTGATCTCGCTACAAGGATCAACCATGGCTATATATTGTCTTTTTAAACCATTATTTTGGGAGAGTTTCCTTTTTTTCTTTTTCCTTTTATTTAAAACTACATATTTGAATCGGCTTTATCATAGCAGCCTTTGACATAAAGCCATGAAAAAATATAAAAGGGTTGGAACCGTTCGAAACAATTTTCTCAGAAAACAAAGCGTCCAACTTGTAACAAGACTACTTACCTGTATAAAGAAAACTTGCGACCTCCTCTTAGTATGAAATCCTAAATAGAAAGGAACAAAATAAATCATGCACGGACAAAAGCACTACATAAACTAGCGGGAACTGTAAATGCAAGTCAGAGAAAAAAGAAAAGAGAAAATAAATGCAGACATATATTTGCTCTAAAATTCTGATTTCTTAGTAAGGATGAAAAAAATGTCACCTGCGTAAAGATGGCTTTAGCATTCGATACACGTAGGCGGGTTGCAATTTCCTTCGCAGCAAAGCTGTCAGCTATTGATACAACAACAAGACCTGATAATATGATTGCCAAGTAGATGATAACTGCATTAACTGTCATTGGCATGTCAATTGCAATTGCATCACCCTTCGAAAACATAGCATCAAGCGCGTTAGCTACCAACCTGTTAATCATGTCATGGAAGCATGAACAAAAGTAGATTACGTAACATGCTCATATTGACACAAACAAGAAAAGAAGGACAACAGAAATGAAGGAGAAATTATATTCCTATATTTGAGAGCACTGCTATTCATCACCACTGGTGGTGCATTATCACATATGTGTTAATCAAAGAGAACTATCACATAGCAAAAAGTAAAGGACCCGGGTCCCGCTTAGTCTTTTGGAAGTATTAATGTTTTGCCACTTGTGTGCTTATTGTATTACCAATGACATGATAATAGAATTCTTGTATGTCTGAATGTGAATTTATGAGCATCTAATATAGATGTCTTCACAGATACAAGTCACAGTCAGTTAGTTTTTTAGATTCAATCTAACATTTTTCTAGCATCTGAATGGCATCAATATTACAGCAATCTGAACAATTAGACAATCTAACATATGGACGCAAGGAAAGTTAGAGCATACATTACTTGCTCTCGGAGTTCCTTTACTGTCATAACATTTATGTCGGAATCATCAGAACCTTCATCTCTCCACACGAGAGCCGAACTATCATCCGTTTTCCTTTGATGAGCATTGGGTAACAAACAACATTCAGCAATGTTCAGAACCGAACCCGGAAGCCATGATCCGCTACACTTTGATTTGTCAGTCCTGTCTAGAATACATTTTGGGGCTTCTTGAAACGTAATCGAAAGCTCTTTCAGAACAATTGACCAGTAAATCTAATAACAATGAAAAAAAAAAACAATTTATTCAATTTATCCAATTTAAACAATCTAAAATGATATGAATAAAAGTTGAAATAAACATTTACCTCAGGATGCTGAACAGAGTATTTATGGAAGGGGTTGTAACTTGTTATAGGATCCTTATATAAAGGCCCCAGAAGCTCTGAACCATACTTCTCCATGATACGTCCCAAGTTTGTATCTTTAGACTCGTATCTACGCAACAGAGATAACATTTAAATCAGTTAAAAAAGTTATCTCCAACAACATTAGACCTTAGCTCTAAGGATTGGAGGAACCATCAACGATTAGAAGTTAGAATTAGAATATAAAAAGCTCATTTTTTTAAAGGGCACTCGCAACTTTGTTAGTAACTTGCAAAAGATGTCAGTAAGAATTCCCGTTGATGTATTTGAGGACAATTTATGAAGCTGAATGACACAGCAGATTACTGTAACCCAGTAACAAGAACAAAGCTGAAGGAGATATTACGTGCCAATTTCTTGCTTACCCAAATAATAATAATAATAATAATAGTAATAATAACAGGATATGAATGATTAAAAAAAACTGGGTCTTTTTATATGATTTTATTCTCTTTATTTAATTTATTGGCTTCAAGAGCTACGGACAAATCAAGTAACAATAGAAAAATTACTGGTGAAAGTGCCACTCACTATCATGGGTAATATAGTTTAAAGTACTTGTGGTAGTGCGTCAGCACAATTGCGCAGCCATAGCCATGTGGGTCCCAGTGTATGACAAATTGTATACATCAATATTGGGTCATATATTTGCAATTATTGATGTATGGAAATGGCATAAATGGGTATACCAAATACCGTAGGCTATCTATTGTTGGAGATGGTCGCTGCTTCCTGTTTAGGAAATAGCACAGCACACGAGCTTACCTAAATGGATACCCTTTAACATTTTATAATATATATGTGTATATATATATGTATATGTATTGTCATCGTGTTGGAAGATTGCCCTGATAACATCAATATTCTTATTTGTTTACGAGGAATCCATTATTCAGGTACCACAAACGTACTGATGGTAATTGATAAACAAGAAAAAGATCTTGAAAGAAAAAGTTCTAAGAGAATGAAGATAAAAGGAGATTATTACAGAGAAGGGAACCAGTAGAGAGGAGGGCCTTTGGTGGAGGCCATCCCAGTTGGCATAAACAGAATAATAAAGGAGCTGATGCAGTTGATGTGGATGCCATGGCTTAAGCAGCCTCCGAGACACAATCTGACGCCATAACTCTGTTGCCTCAACATCACACTTACCTGAATATTCTTAATCACTCTCTCCAACTCCTCTGCTTCTTCATTGCTTAACCCTGCTTTTACCAAATCCTCCACTCCCACCTCCCCTTATGCTCTTCCCATAATTCTTTTCTCTGATCTCTCTCTCTCTCCCTCTTTGAGACAAGAAGAAAACTATGTTTTGACTTCACATTGGTTGAAGAGAAACTTTATGTGTCTTAAGCCAAGTGTTAGGTGCGAAAATTAATTAGAAGTTGAGCCACGTGAAGTGAAGGGGTTACCAAACCCCTCCAATTATTTCTCTATCGTCGGCTTAAATTTTGGACCCACATCGCATCATGTATGTCATATGAGGCCATTGTTTGTTATTCAGAGAAAAAAAAAAATCTTACTAGCAGAATGCGCAACTCAGTAATTTACTAAATTGCTTCTTATGAATACAATTGATTACATATCTTACTGAGAAAGTCCCATATAAAATAAAAATCCCAACCATCCTTTAAAATCAAAGTAGTTAAAATTGGTTGTCTCACAGATTCTGCAAGCCTTTAAATTGTAATAACCATCAACCAAATAAGGACGAAGCCACATACAATTGAGGTAGGTAACCCTCTCATCTAAAATTCTTTTTCCTTTAATGTTATATGTGAACCCTCATAGAATTTGTAACTTGCAAACCCCACTTCAAATTCTGAAATTTCATATTACCCAACCAAATATGTCGTTTGATTTATATGTGAAATCTAAAAGGGATATTTATCTTTTTATGTTATTATTTTAGGTTCATTTAAAAACTATACGTTTGATTTTTGATCTCATCGAACATATACCTTTAGAATTGATTTAATACATAAATTTATACTTCAACTAAGTCAATAGTTAATTTTGACCTTTAAAATGACTAAATTATTCTTAAGCAAAAGAGAAAATAAAATTAAAACTTTCAAAGAATAAGAAAAAAAACAACAACACAAAAAATTTATTTTTAGGGTATTCTATATATTTTTGAAGTCAAAAACCTTAGTATAAAGTTTTTCTAAGTTCTTAGAGTTTTCATATTTTTCAGTTTGAGAGTATTTTAGGCAATTTTTTAGTCAAAACTAAATATTGATGAAAAAAAGGTATAGATTAGTATATTAAATCTAATATGAAGCTGTATATCAATGAGATAAAAACCAAATATATACTGTTTGAATAAACCTAAAATACCAAGCATAAAAAATAAATAACTCAATCTAAATATTTTTAGTACCCTCTCATCCCTCTTGACTTATTTTTCCAGCTCTTTCTCTTTCCCCGTCTCAAAGTTCATGTGCCTATACATTCCCTCCAATACGAACCAATTTAGCTCCAAAGTGATTCCACTGGTCCATCATTCTAACCTGCTGAGAATAACAACATACTTCACGAAACCCGTCATCTCTGGGTAGACAAGGTGAAGGCGCCGTGGGTTTTCTCTGGCCAAACCAGATGGAATAGGACCCTAAGATCCAATCCGTAGAACAAGGTGATAAACTTCATTAATTGCTAATGGTCCGATAATGGCAGCTATTTATAGTAATTGCTGATTACAAAACCAAGCATTTTGAGCTCTCCAAAACTAACAGCTGCCAAATAAAAACGACAAGAAATTACACTAGAAACGGACGTCAATAACCAAAACAACGACTTCAAACTGAAAGTGAGGCCCCTGCATCATATATGCATCTTGCTTGTCCTTCCTAATTCTATATAATTACAAGATTAGCATTCAAAATGTCAGATATGTACCCTTTGTTCGTTTGCTGATTCAGAAACGAGTACAAAACAGCAGAGAATTAAGCCTATATTAGACCGTTAGTTCATAGGTTTAATATTACAAAATGTTGCAAAATGGTGTTCTAATAACGTAAGCACCCACACAATGAACTTTTATAGGATAGGAATTCATTTGGCAAAACGCAGAGTCCACTCAGCAGCTACTTCATCGTGTTTAGCTCTATCTGCCAAGTACAAGTGAGCGATACCCGGAACAAAGGATTATCTGCAATTGTGGATATCCACAAATTATGTAAAAGATTATCAGCTCAAGTGGGTTAGAATGAAAACGGGTCAGTTTGAAAGCCCAGTAATTAAATATACTCTCCTTCTTTCTGCTGATTTTGCACAAGCACAAACAACTACCGCATGTCAACAAATCATCACAAAACGCAACGAAAAACAAGCCAATTAAATTTTTTTTTCTTTTAGAAAATGTGTGGAACTCACAAGGGTCGGGCTCTGTGAAAATTGATCTGATTGCAGATAGCACCATCGTAATCGTTCGAGCTGGACTCCAACCCTCCTTTAAGATTTTCAAACTAACACCTCCCGGCAGCATCAACATTGCAGTGATAAATCCTAGTTTTGAATACACCTGAAAGACCTATTCATTAGTTAATGCTACCCAAGTAAAAAAGCCTGTAAAAATCTAGCAGTTTGCACATCTATTCATTTATATGTTAACGTCCTAGTTCTTTTTTCATGACTAAAAAAAATAAATAAATAGATTCCTTTTCAATCAAGCATTTTCCATGTAACATCTTAACTGCATAGTTCAATGCTTTACTTCACATACTTTTTACTTTTCTTATCTTCTCTTTCTTTTTCAACAAAATAATCAACATATTTGAACTATTTGATATTAGTTTCACAAATGGTTGTAGCTTATTTATAATTCGTATTATCGAAATTTGAAGGAAATGCCATTGCTTTGAGAGTTTGATAAGCTCATCTGTAACATACTAAAAGATGAGAACTTTAAAGTTAGAAGAATACCTTTGGAGGTTTAAATGGATAATACTGGGAAACGTGATGTCAAGGAAATATATACCACCTTCGTATGGCGTCCCCTAAAAAGATAATATACGATTTTGTCAGCATTAGCAAGTCAAAATGATTAATGTTACCATAAACCAACACATCAGCTGAAAAGTGAAAAGTATTATTTTACTAGAGATGGATCCCATGAAGAAATAATTCAGAGGGAAAGAACGTTCAATTCTGGACATGAAAACAATTTAAGCACCACAATGGGCTCTTCCACACTATATCGCAAAGTCATTAACAGGAAACTTAGACTTTCAGCTTTGGCGTGTGAAACTGATAAGGAATCATTCCACTTCATAATTTCAAAAGAAGGAAAGGAAATCAAGCATATACTCCTCCAAGACATGAAAACACACAGACAAGCATATAGGGTGTTTGGCAAGTCAGTCAGAACCAATTGGTTTTGACCAACTACAGTGTAAACTCAGCAACTACAATTACCAACTACAGTAAAAGGCAAAAAGTTGTTACAGTGTAAAGCTCTCACATGCTACAATTTTTGAACCAAAATTTTTAGTTCTAACCGGTTTTTTCAAACACTTTAGACTCTAGATTTGCACGACTCATCTGGTGAGACATCATTTAGCTATTTGATGATCAAACAAACGGACATCAAAAATAGTTGGATCTGCAGTGCTATTTAAGTGGATATTCGATTTTACAAAACAACATTACCCATTGATGAAAGCGGAATCGAGGGAAACCTTAAAAAGATTTAGTCGTTAGAGCTGAATTCAGAGCGCCAGTTCCTGGCTCTTTGGTGCTTTCATGTGAGATTTAGTGTCTTTATAGTTTATGAAAACATTTGGCCTTTCCATTCGTTTATGGTACCATGTATAAACAATTTTCCATTTACCTTTCCTCTTCTTCTTTCTCATATCCATTTCCAATTAAAATTGCAATTGACCAACAAAGAAAAAATTAACCAACAAGAACAATAAAGGATAAACAAATTAACTTTTTTAAGGATATAAGTAAGTAACATCGATAGAGAGGAAAGTTGTGAGCTTGCATGTTTGTTCTTCACAACTTTAGAAAACTTTATAAATAATATTACTTTTGAATATGAATTATTCTAAATAAGGTTTTGTAATAATAAAATAAGATTAGAAAAAACTATTATCGAGCAGAGCTAAAATACAGTCCAAATTAATTGAAAGAGAGAATTATAAGAGGGATGAGTGAATGACCAGAGGGACCGATGACGGTGGCGACCCAGTGGTAGAGATTGTCGCCCTTGGGTCCGGCCGAGCATCTGGAGGAGGCTCCATGTTCAGCTCCGCCATTTCTCTCTGTATTCTCTTCCCCGACGCCGACACAGACGTCGTCGCCACCCAGGCCGAGGTCGACGCCGATGACGGACCGTCGACGACATGATCTTCCCCAAAACGACGACAACAAGACAAGATGGCCGTGGAACTGAAGAGACTCGGAGAGTAAAGAGAGATAAGGACCCTTCTTCGCTATCCTTATTGTTTTATTGTTTTGTCATTGAAACGACCTCGTATAGACTCGATGCGCAACCGTTTTGATTGAGAAAAATTATGATAAGTAAAAATATCAGAGCCAGTTTCGATCCTGGGCCTGTGGTTATGGGCCCACCACGCTTCCGCTGCGCCACTCTGATTTTGCAATTCAGGGTGTTCTTTCTCTTTACATATTCTATAATTTGTTTTTGAGAATGCCCACCAAGATATATCACGACATATTTTCCTTTCGTACGAAATTAATCTTTCCCGCCTGTTTCATAGATTTTACTCCCAAATTTTACTTAGGATCCACTTTCCAATGCCATAATATCCATTCAATTTGAAGGGGGGAAAAAGCTATACCCATCCCGTCTCCGAGTGCATTGCATTATCAATTGTTGAAATTTTACCCTTTAGAAAAAAACAAACCCACCTCTGCAGGTACACACCGGTAAGGTATAAAAATTCGATTTTCCTTTTCTTTTTTTTTTCCCCACAAGTAAAGAGGGAAAAAAAAAAAAAAAACAAGGCATTTGTAGCTGTTGGACATTGATTGGCCCACGTGAAACTTCATATGAACGTCCACTACCATTAACCGTGCAACATTAATTAGAAACAGTTTTAGACAAAAATAACCGTCTCACCCATGTGGATGAGACGGGTATAAAATTGTGATTCCATTTGGGTCTCTAAGCATACAAAACATTTCAGAAAATCAGAGCACCGTTAGGTGAGTTTTGCAAGTGCTTAGAAACTCAAATACATCATTGCAGTCGAAGCAAATTGTGTAAAAAACAAAGCAAGCAAACATCAATGGCTGGAGGTATTTAACGATCCATTTGCTTCTGCTTTTATAATTCATTGTTTCATATTGTTTTAGAAACAACATTTGGCATCAGAGCCGATTTAAAAATACATCTGCCTTGCATATCCACTGTGTTAGAATTGCACAGTTTACACATTACGTAACATTTTTGGTGATTTCGGATTCTTCATTTGGATTTTTTTTTTAATGAAAAATTATATTAGAAATCATTAAACATTCGATTTTTAAGATTTCTGCGATTTGAAACGTCAAAAACGGTGTCCGAATGCTTAGAAACCGTTGTTTTGTACCGGGTCTAAACCTGGTCGTAACCGGGTCAAGAAACCCGATCAAGGTTGAAGACGACTGAAACGACACGTTTTTTCATTTGAGTTCAGCAGCAGCAAAAACGACATGTCGTTTTCCCTCATGGCGGGTGAAAACGACAAGTCGTTTACTTAAGGGGCATGCGTTTTTGGGTGTCTCAACCCCAAAACGAACAGTCGTTTAATGAAGGCAGAAATTAAAAAAAAAAAAAAAAAATTTTTTTGGTTTTTGGATGCACATAATTTTTGCAATAATTTGAAATTCATTTATACATTATGTGCCAAGTATTTGTTTTATGTATAATTTTATTGTTGTATTACATAATTTTAAAATACATTTTATGCATAAATTATGAAATTAATTATGCATATCATTTAGAAATGTTCTATTAATGAATGTTTTATTGGAAAATATATTGGAATTGTGTGCTAGTTATTATATGCATTGTTTTAGTTTTATTATGCATGTTATTAAGTTAATTAACCTATTTAGCACAAATTAAGATTTTGTTCATAATTATTATATTGCCTATAGAATATGCAATTTTCATGAATAATTTGTGAACAAAATTAAATGTCTAAGTGATCCATATAATTTTGAATAATTGGAGCTTAGCCACAGCAACTCTAATTATACAAAATTATATATTAATTGGTTTAGGATCACATTTGGTTAAAGGACATTTATTGTAATTAGTTGTACTTAATATAATAAATTTTATCCCACAGGAATTTTTATTATATTGGTATGACTAATTGGGATAAAATATCAAATTATATTTTCTGATTTACCCACAGGGATTAGAAAAGGGAACATAATTTGATAGTTTTGTCATACAATGAAATGGATCTAATTGAATTAGAACTTTAGCCCACAGGCAAGTTTTATGTCATAGATTCATGATATTATGCATGATTTACATTGGTAAAGCATGATTTATGTTTATTAGCCTCAATATTTTGGATCATAAGCATGTTTATTTTAATTATGCAGTCATACAACCTGTGAATTTCTCTGATGTACGATGTGATATCCCTGAGCTGAAAGGGGATAACTATAAGGTCTGGAAGGAGAGAATTCTCCTTCACTTAGGGTGGATGGACATTGATTATGCTATAAGGAAAGACGAGCCCGTAATTACTGACACCAGCACTCAGGATGAGATTGCTCTTTATGAACGTTGGGAGCGATCTAATCGCCTTAGCGTCATGTTCATAAAGACTAAAATCTCTGCTGGATACGTGGTTCCGTCGAACAGTATGACAAGGTCCGGGCATTACTGAAGGCCATTGATGAGCAATTTGAAACTTCAGATAAGGCACTTGCCAGCACCCTAATCATGAGGTTCTCATCCTTAAGGCTCACCAGTGTGAGAGGTGTGCGTGAGCACATCATGGAGATGAGGGACATAGCGGCTCAATTAAAGAACCTTGAGGTGGATATGTCTGAATCTTTCTGGTGCACTACATTCTGAACACCCTTCCAAAACAATATGGGCCCTTTAAGATTTCCTACAATACACATAAGACAAATGGTCAATAAATGAACTTCTGACCATGTGTACTCAGGAAGAGGGGCGGCTTGTAATGGAAATGGGTGAAACTGCACTTACAACCACGAGAGGAAAGAATCAGAATCAAGACCAATCATCAAGGACAAAGGGAAGAGTAAAATACCTCCCAAAGCTGTCATTAAGAAGGAATCCAAGTGTTTCTTCTGTAAAAAGAAGGGACACATGAAGAAGGATTGCACAAAATTTCAGAGTTGGCTTGAGAAGAAAGGTAATCAATCTCATTGGTTTGTTATGAATCTAATATGATTGATGTTGTTTATAACACATGGTGGATTGATTCTGGATCTACAATCCATGTTTCGAATACCTTGCAGGGTATGCGAAAACTAAGGAAGCCACTGGGAAGTGAGCTTAGCATCTCTTCAGGAAAAATGCGTTCACATGTGGAAGCCATCGGAACATGCACCTTAGTTTTAAGTAGTGGTTTTATTTTGAAATTGGATAAGACATTTTATGTTCCAAACTTTTCTAGGAGCTTAATTTCTGTTTCCAGACTTGTACCTTTGGGATATTCCTTTACTTTTTCAGCAAATATTTCAGTTTATTTTATAAATCTGATCTTGTTGGGAATGGTATTTTGTCTGATGGTCTTTTCTCAATTAACTTGCAAAATGAACCACATCATACTGCTATGCATGTTCAATCTGGCATTAAACGTTGTGTTATAAATGAGGATTCCTCTATGTTGTGGCATCGGAGATTAGGACATATCTCCATTGAGAGAATCAAGAGGTTAGTGACTGACTGAGTACTTAGTACTTTGGATTTTACTGACTTCGAGACTTGTGTGGGTTGCATTAAGGGAAAGCTAACCAACAAGTCTAAGAAAGGTGCCAAGAGGAGTTCAGAAATATTAGAAATCATACATTCAGATATTTGTAGTCCAGTAATGGACTCATATGGTCCGAGATACTTCATCTCTTTCATAGATGATTACTCACGGTACATGTATCTCTACTTGCTTCATACAAAGGACGAAGCATTAGACGCCTTTAAGTATTTCAAGGCTGAAGTAGAGAAACAATGCGAAAAGCAAATAAAGATCGTGAGGACAGATAGAGGTGGAGAATATTATGGTAGATACATTGAGGATGGACAAGCTCAAGGTCCATTTGCAAGGTTTCTTCAAGAACATGGGATAGTTGCCCAATACACCATGCCTGGTTCTCTGGATCAGAATGGTGTAGCAGAAAGAAGAAACCGAACATTAATGGACATGGTGAGGAGTATGCAGAGTAACTCCAACCTACCTAAGTCCTTGTGGACTGAAGCTCTTAAGACGGCTGTGTATATATTAAACCGGGTTCTGACTAAGGCTGTCCCAAAGACGCCGTTTGAGTTATGGAAAGGTTGGAAACCGAGTTTGCGACATATACGCGTTTGGGGATGTCCGTCTGAAGTAAGAGTATACAATCCACAAGAGAAGAAGCTAGATCCGAGGACCATTAGCGGATATTTCGTTGGATATGCCGAAAGGTCCAAAGGATATAGATTTTACTGTCCAACTCATAGCACTAGATTTGTGGAATCAAGGAACGCAAAGTTTCTTGAGAATGACTTGATTAGTGGGAGCGATCAATTTCGGAACATAGTTTCTGAAGGAGATCATACTGAAGCTCAACCATCTACATCAAGTGACAGGTTGATCATAGTTCATAGCACTCCTATAGTTCAACCGAGTGTTGTGCAACCGATCATTGAGGTTCCACAAATTGCTGATAATAATCTAGAAGGTTAAGTTGCTCAAGAACCAGAAACAATCGAGTAACAAGTTGGACAACAGATTCCTCTGAAAAATGTTGAACCAACATTAAGGAGATCTACTAGAGAAAGGAAATCGGCAATTTCTAGTGATTATGTTGTGTATCTACAAGAATCGGACTACAACATTGGAGCTGAAAATGATCTCGAAACATTTTCAGAAGCCATAAGTTGCCAAGAATCAAAACTTTGGTACAATGCAATGAAGGATGAGATGGATTCTATGGCATCGAATGGAGTCTGGGATCTTGTCGAGTTGCCTGATGGTGCAAAAGCCATAGGGTGTAAATGGGTCTATAAAACGAAGAAAGACTCATTGGGCAACATCAAAAGATATAAGGCAAGACTCGTGCGCCAAAGGATTCACTCAGAAAGAAGGAATCGACTACAAGGAGACCTTTTCTCCTGTATCCAAGAAAGATTCTCTCCGCATTATCTTGGCACTTGTTGCTCATTTTGACTTAGAGTTGCAACAGATGGATGTGAAAACGGCATTTCTCAATGGTGAACTAGAGGAAGAGGTTTATATGAAACAACCAGAAGGATTCTCCTCTAGTAATGGTGAGCAGTTGGTATGTAAGCTTAAGAAATCCATATATGGGTTAAAGCAGGCCTCCCGTCAGTGGT